>LFRF01000057.1:23508-48155 GCA_001189435.1 Tolypocladium ophioglossoides CBS 100239 | reverse complement strand
TCCTATCCGCCGCGTCGTATCGCATGTGCTGACCCCGCCCAGGGGACCGCAAGGTCCCCATCGGCTACCGCATCGCCTCCGTCGACTTCAACAAGGACACCGGCGAGCCCAGCGCCGCCCACGACAGCACCACCGCCGCCGTCGACGTCCTCTCCACGCCCGACCTGACCAAGTGCCCGGACGGCTGCTTCCGCCCCGTGGGCCTCGCCTGGGACAGCCAGGGCCGCCTGTGGGCCAGCTCCGACAGCACCGGCGAGATCTTCGTGCTGTACCAGAACGGCACCACCGACGGTGGAGGCAGCGGCGGCGCGCGCCCCCTGGTGGCGGACAGGGCGGCCACCTGGGCCGTTCTGCTGGCTGCCGTCGCTGCTGGCCTGCTCCTTGCGTAGGGCAAAGCGCCGAGGTGAGGAATTTGCCTGGTGGGAATTTGCCTGGTGGGAATTTGCCTGGTGATAATTTGCCTGGTAGGCTAACAAAAACATGTCGAGTTTCTCAAATTTTCTTCTTGTACGTGGGAATGAAGGGGGTTGGGTAACGAGTACGGAGTCCGACCTGGGGCTCGCCTTGATGGCCTGTGCACAGTTAACAGGAATAGAAAACATGCAGAATGCAAGTATACATGTCCATTTACCGCTTCAAAGACAGAGTCGGCGCTGTCAAAGCTTCATCGTGCCGGTCTTGTTGCGTTGCTGGCTTGCTCTTCTGACAAGAGGCGTATCTGTAGACCCAACTCATCACACAACCAGCCATCTCGCGAGCCAGACGGCACACGCACAGCCCATCAAATTTGCCGAGCCAGACGGGCATGGTATCCACGGTGTGCCGTGTTTCGTTGCTCTTTTGCCATAAAACGCCTTGCAATCAAGCCAACATAGAAAACCCCCCAGTCTCGCTCTCTATATCCGCCCATGCCACGTCGTCTTACTCCTCGATCGACTTGACGCACTCCCACTCGCCCCGCAGGTTCTCCTTCCACAGCGACACCTTGTTGTCCGCACCGCTGACGGCCAGCACGTTGCCGCTCAGCGACCAGCTCACCCGCCACACGGCCGCGTCAAATTTGAGCACCTTGCAGTCCCACTGACCGCCGCTCGACGCATCCGACGTCCAGATCCGCACCGTCTTGTCCTGCGACGCCGACGCAATGTACGACTTTTGCAGCACCGTGGGCGACCACGCCACGTCGCGCACCCAGTCAGTGTGGCCCGTCAGGGGCTCGCGCTCCTGCTTGTATGACTGCGAGGCCTGGTCAAAGGCCCAGATCTTGAGGACGTTGTCGGAGCCGCCCGTGACGAACCGCCTGTTGCCCACGGAGCCGGGGCTGGGGGCGCTGCTGACGATGCTGCCCGGCGATGTCGCGGGGGCCCAGGACACCGAGTTGACGCCCAGGCCGTGCGCGGGGAAGGTGGTGTGATCGATGGCATTGTCCTTGAACTCGAGAACGCTCACGTTGCCGTCAGAGGAGGCGCAGGCGAGGAGGCACCCGGCCTCGTGGGGGGACCAGGCGACGATGTTGACCGACGCCTTGTGCAGGGGGAAGTCGTAGATTCGCTGCCATTGGTTGTTCTGGGTGCCCTGCTCTTTCCAGATGAAGACCTTGCCGTCGTATCCAGCCGAGGCCAGGATGTTGCCGTACTTGGGATGCGCCCAGGCGACGCACCAGACGGCGCCCTCGTGGCTGCACTCCGGCGTTAGCCAGTGTCCCTCTTGGGTTTAGCATCATACACGGCATGGCTTACCCCTTCAGTGTTTCTATCAGACGCTGCGACTCGCCCTCGATTTCAAAGATCTTGATGGTGCGGTCGCTCGAACACGTCGCCAGTTTCCGGCCGTAGTAGTCGAGGACGGCATCGTGCTAGTTCCAGGTCAGTACCGTTTGAGAGCAGGCAAAGAGCACGAGGCAGTCGCGGGAGCGCCTCGGCACGCAGAGGCCGGGGAGCAAGCGGATGCGACGTACAATCATGTCATCGTGGCCCGAGTTTGCAATGACCTGCGCCGCCTGGTTAGGGTTGTTAGCTGCGGTTCTCTGGTTCGCAGGGGTTCGCTTCTGCTTGGACTTGCGGGCAGCGCGCCGTACCATCTTGAGTCGTGGAGCGTCAAGCCGTCGACGCTGCGGGTGTGAGGGGGGCAGCGAAAGGAGAGAAGGGTGGGAAGAAAGAACACGGTTTTGGTTGCTGGAGCTTGAAGCCGTTCGCTGAACTCCTGTCCTTGGTGACAGCTGGCGGCGTTGAGCTGCACGTGATGCCACGCCCCGCGAACCCCACCAGCCTCAGCGCGCCAAGCCCTGTTGCGATGAGCCAAATGAATGGGTCGCAGTTGCAGAATTACCTGAATTCAGAGAAATTTACGATCAACTCTAGCCCAGTATTCCCGAAACATCGCCTCTCGCCGTCTCTTGTTAGGAGAAGAAAGAAGAGCTAGTTTGTATAGGCTAATCGCTCCAGGCCAAGCGTCTGTCTGTGTTGCCGTCCAAAATGGCCTCACCCAATGCTTTACCCGTCTTTAGAGGCTTAAGAATGCTCTGGCTGTCTACTTAAAGCATTTTGCCCAATCCTGGCCAGGTCCTCATTAAGCAGTGTGTCCTTCTCGAACCCCCCAATGGTCTGATCTAGCAAAGCCGCGGCAACCTGCCTTACATCAACGTTAGGCAGGCCGATGACACTGCACCCGATCTTCTGTATGGCCCTCATCATCAGGCCCCCACGGTCTGGTGCGGTAATCAACCCGGGCTTGATCACGCATGCTTCCACGGTACCTTTGGATTCTGTGGCATATTCGAGGACCCGGGTCTCAACCTCGCCTCGCATCACACAGTAATCGCCAAAAACCCACGGCTTCTTGCTTGGATCTCGCGGGCTGTTTGCACCACTGGTGTAAATGAAGCGCAGTGGCCCAGTCGTTCCGTCACGCGGGAGTTGTGAAAGCGCTTCGAGCCCGGTCACCGTGTAGTCGAAGCAGACCTTGCGAACTTCTTGCAACGGCATTGACCTCGACTTGGAGGGCGTGACGGCGAGGAGCCTAAGACAGCGTTAGTATACATATATACGAGTCACTCATAATACCGAATCACTTTGCATCAACGTCTCCCCTGGTAGTGTCTGAAGGATTCGCGGGCAAGAATCAACGCGTGGAGACTGAATTACGTACCAGACACAAGCATCCGCCCCAGCGAGTTCTCTCTTTACGCTCTCTGGATAGTTGCTGAAGTCCTCGCAGACAACGGACTTGAGCTTCCCGGCATCAGCGCCTAGCCCTAGGTTCTCGGGGACATTCGTTGTGCGGCGTGCAAGGGCCACGATAGACGCGATTGCTGGGTGAGACAATGCTTGCCGGATGAGCTCAGTAGCAACAAACCCGGTCGCTCCGGCGATGATAAGCTTCATATTTCCCAAGATACGGAGTACTGCTCAAAGCCAGACGTCGAGGGGAAGCTCGTTGATGCACCTATGCGAAGTAATACGAAGTCCTTCGAACAGAGGTCACCCAACAGCTCACGTGCTATCTGCTGATGTAATCAATGAGAATGCTGGAAATCTGGGGTCTTTACGCTAAGACCTCCGAGCCTCGGGAACGTCCGAATCGGGACACGCCAGAATCACGGCATGGCACGACGCCACCTCGGTTATCGTAACCACTTCATTCTCTCTCTCTCTCTCTCTCTCTCTCTCTCTCTCACATTAGAATTCTCCCATCTCTTCCGTTTAAGCCGTTTCCAAAACATCCAACGCCCAAAACTGTCCCTCTGTGCACAGAAAGCTCGTCTTCATCGTCGGTTCCACCGTTGCGCCGAGGTTATTATATCAGCGGCGCCCTCCCCAGCCAACCCATCCATCCTCCACCAACCTCGCCTCTCCTCTTGCAAAACACCGTCGCAGAGTCAGACGTCAGTCAGACACGACCATGGCGGACGCTTCCTGCAGCGGCGCATCGCCCTTTAAGCGCCTCGTCGACCACCAGTCCCGCGACGTCAGCCACCACCAGGACCGCCTTGTCGACCGCGCCGGCGTCAACGGCCATGGTGTAGGTTGCGCGCCTCCTCTCTTCCTTCCCAGCGCTCGTCGCCTTGGAACGTCAAGCAGACGGCTGTACGGTAGTCCTTCCGATCTGCTCCCCGTCATCCCGCGCAGGGCCACGACTCCTTCGGCGCATTCATGGACGGTGTGCCGTCGTCAGCGACGATCCCCGGCATGGGGCCTCACTCGCCGGCCGGCCGTCTCGCCGTCCACGCCGCCGCCCTCCAGCCGCGCCCCGAGTTCTCGCCGCAGGCTGCGCGCGCCTCCCCTGTCCCGAACGTGAGCAACTGGGCCGCCGATTTCACGCGCTTCTCGGGCAGCAGCAGCCAGCAACAGATGCGCGCGCCAGCACCAGCGATGCAGATGAACCACCACCAGCAACCCAACTTCCAAGCCGCGTTTGGCCAGTCCGCATTCACGCCGCCGATGTATGTCCAGGGGAACGCAGCTGGCTTCATGGCCCCCGCGGCGCCGGTCGAGTCGGACTTTGATCAGGAGATGGCGCGGTGGATGTCGAGCCACGGCGGGGGCAACATGACCGACGTGGACGCTGCCATGGAGCAGATAGCCCGCGAGCTGGAGCTCAACGAGGCCGCCTTACCTAAGGCCTCGACGGCGGCCACAGAGTCCACCGCGCAGCAAACCGGAACGCGCTTCACCGACCTCGAGACCCCCGAGCTCGGCAACCTCTCCCTCCACGACCCCACCACCCACATCCACACCGAACCCCTCGCAGCCCAAGAACCACTCCAAGCGCCACAAGACGAATATCTCGACGACGCCGCAAAGGCCAAGTCCGCCGTCTCCGAGGCCGCCGAGCGCCTGCTCGAGTCCGTGCAGCACGAGGACGGCGAGAAGTGGCAAAACTCCGTCTTCCTCTCGCTCATGCGCGACTTCCGTGACGGCCGCAAGGACATTGTCAACAACGAGATACGGCAGACGGAGGACGGCGGCGAGAGCGAGAGCCTGACGTGACGCCACAAGGGTGACGGGGCAGAACGAACGGCACGCGATGCCACGGCGCAAGGAGACACGCGTCCGATGCGGAGGGTTCGTGTCGTGCAGCCCTTTGCGTCGTGCGTGCGGTGCATCCACGAGACAGTCTTCTACTGACGAGACGCACATGGATGGACACAGGAGGACGGCTGGAAACTCCGGCCGTCCAAGAGAGTCAGCTGGTAGCGTGGCAGCACGACTTGATGGTTGGGCTATGCAGCATAGGCTCGTCTCACGCAGACTTTCGCTCAGGGACGCACTCATCCACGCCTTCAAGCCCTGGAGACGGCAGTCCTGTAAATTGACACTTCAATGTATATCAAAGGCATACAACGTGAGGACCGGGTCCATTAGACAGGGGCTGGCAGGACACGAACACAAGTTGGCATGGCAGTGTCGCAACATCACCAGCAAGCGCTCAATCCACGTTATCAAAATGATTGTCGTATTTTCTGTCCGCTACAGCATTCAATTTGGGACTTGGCCCAGTCTCTCCACCAAGTGCAAAAGCACCTCCTCTCTCGCTGTCCACATCCGCATCGCTAGAGGCCGCTTAAACAGCCCGAACGCAGCCTCGAAATGGAAATCAACGCGCCCGTCTAGAATACCAAAACGTGCCCAGCAGCTGCCTAAACAAATAAGAGAGTATCGCGTGATTTTATGCCACAAGCATACCGCCAGATGAACAAGATAACGAAGTTTGTGACTAGAGGAAATCGCAAGACGCGATGACTGTCACTCAAAACTCCAAGCCCAAAGAAATCCGTTGAGTAAATTATCCGAATGGGAGTTGTAGTACACGTCCAGAGCGTGCGTGGTGTGCAAAATAAGAGCCGGTCCAACCGGCTGCATGAGTCGTCACAGAAGAAAAGAATCGAAAACGCAAACGCCAAGTATCGATGCCCGTCGCGAGCCTGGTAGGTCCCCAGATTATGCCCGATGAACCCCATGTAATGCAGAAAACAGCACCTGCTCGGTTTTTCGTCGTCCCGCAGGAGGCGCCGAGTTACGTTGACCACCATAGGCACCCGCAGTTGGTGAGCTCGAGCGCCTCCCGTGTGATGACGGAGCCGGGACGCCACCGCTTATCCCACGCGTGTCGGCTCCGCTCACGCTGAGCCAGCATCTCTTCCAACGACTTCGCGTTCTCCGAGATCACCACCACGATGGGGTTACCATTCTTGTCCCGAAGGTCCTTCGTCCCATGCCCATCATTAATGATCTGGACCTGGCGGCAGCTAGCCGTGGACTGGGGAGTATCGCCCCAACGCCTCTCGAGAAACTTAACGACCTTGGGGTAGGCGAAGATGGGGTTCGGCGGGAGATCCACTGTCGGTGACGCATAATCGACCGACGCTGTCGGAGTCGCCCCGGGCGAGATCGTTGTTGTGGGTACGCTGACGTTCTGGCTAGGGTAGATGAATATCTCGAGCGCGGTGTTAGGCCAGGTGCAGATCCAGGGCGTGTCGCCATCCCTGGCCCCAACGCTCTTCTTCTTGAACGTGGACGGGTCAAAGTCCGCAAGTGGCGTGTCGAAATAGTTCGAACCTCGCTTGGACAGGACGGGCCGGAAGTTATCCTCGGAGACGATGACCGTCTTGTCGTACACAACCGTGAGCCACCACGCCGGACCGCGGCCTAGCTCAAAGGCGTCCGCAACCAAAGTGAGAGGTCGCGGGTCAGGTACATCCGGGGGCTGCGTTCCCCAGATAAACTTGGCATCGGACGCGTTGAAGGCAGTCAGGGTAAGTTCGTAGTTGGTCGTGTCGGTCGCATTGGGGACGTGGCTGACGTCCATCGAGTAGAATCGAAAAGGCATATCGCAACTCCACGCTTGGGCTTGTGTTGGGTCGCTGAAGCAAGACTTTGGCGCCTGACTGGTGTCGAGCGGCGGCAGAGCAAAAAAGCCCGTCGCCAACGGGGGCAGGTCGGGGGGGAGTGTGGGTAGAGGATCAACGTCAACAGCTGATTGGGTTGGTTGGCTGTCATATTGCCTGTGAAAGGGAGACGAGTTAGCAAAAGTCAACGGCGCTACCAGTATAGGCACGGCAATAGCCCACTTACTCGTCGCCTGCCGGATCCGAGCTGTCATGGTTCGCAAGCACGGTGCCAATCACTGCGCCCATCACGATGCCCATGATGATGAGGCCCACAACGAGCAGAGCAATGGCCCAGTACGGGACAATGCCCCACATCTTCTTCCTGGCTCTCCGTTGCCACTTGGTCATGGTGGGTTTCTCGGAGATGCTGCGAGCGGCCGTGTTGATCTCGTGCTGGCTTGCCTCGCTCCGAGAGGTGGGACGGGATCGTGGCAATGCCAAGTCATCCTCGGTTGACGAGAATTCGGGATTTCTTGTCGCAATTCCAAGGCCGCCGGCGCCTGGGATGGCCTGCACCGGGGAAGGCGGCGCGTCTCGGACGGGTTCGGGAGATTTCCTCCTTGCATACGACTCCTCGGGATATCTCGTGTATGGCGGGAGCTCTTCCAGGTGTCCCAGGGGGCCGATCAAGTCGCCGGCCTCCTCGCCATCCGGTCCTAATTGCCGTTGATAGGTATTTCCCATGCCGTTAAACCCAACGGGAATGTGTTCCTGAGCCGTCTCCTCGGCAGCGGCAGTGTTTTGAGTGTAGAGAGCATACGGGTGAGTCGGGCCACGAGGTCCGTTGTACGATTGCCGGTCAGCGTGGGGAGCCGTTGACACGGTGGCGTTGCTGAAAGTTCTTTGCGGATACATTTGATACGGGTGCGAAGGGTCAGAAGGGCCTTGGTAGGGAGTCTCGGGCTGTATCAGCGGTACGCCGGTTGATATGCTGGGCAGGACCGTTGGGCCTCCCGATTGACGGCGACGAGCAGAACTTGAGCCATCGTTGCGAAGGGTCAGGGAATCGTGGGCTCGCGGGGGCTTGGAGGTGCTGGATGGTCGGTCGGCATCGGAGGTATCCTTTGATGGCGATGAAGCGAGAGCAACGGGCGGCGGCGGTTGAGGCGTCGTTGCGGCGGGTGATGGATGTGAGGGCGCAGAGGCCGGGCCAGCCTGCGTTGGTCGGAAGCCATCCGAGACGGCGTAGGCATTCAAATCGTAGTCATCGTCGCTTAGAGCGCCCTCGGACAGTCGCCCCGATCTCCTCGTCGACGATCTCCGCTCAAAGCCCGAGGCGTTGCCGTCGATGGAATGCATGGCGGTGATTGAAAGGACGTCAGGATCGGGTGATTGCACCGTTGGCGGCACACGTCGGCCCGCAGCCTGGGACTTGGGAGACCACGAGAGGCCGCGGAGTGCAGCGCCTCGCCGTCCTCTCTCAGGTTGCCCCCGGAGCGAGTCWCGTCGTCGTCGTCAACGTGGTCTTGTCGAAAAGAGGCGCTGGACACGGTCGAGGATAGCGACGGATTGACGGATTCGGGGACGAATTGGATGACCAGGCGGCAACGATAGCGAGCGGCGGACGCGACGACGGCGACGAAAAGTTGAGCGGGTCGATGGCGAGGCGTGAAGGTGATGTTGGTGATTGAAGTGGTGATGAGGGAGATGCAGGGGCGTGGAACGATTGGGGGGAGACGGGAGCGCTTGTTCCTTGGGCCAGCGAGTCTGCGGGCGCACCACCAGCACAGCCAGAGCCAACACAAGCACCGCCGGCCACGCTCAGAGCGAGGGCGATGGTGCGCAGAGACGGACGACTGGATGAGCGAGGAGGGTGGTGGGTTTCGGGCAAGGAGGAGCAGGCCCAGCGCCAGGAGAACAGGGGGAGGGTGGGCAGCGAGCGAAAGGCGCTATTGGCCCGCTGGGGTTACAGGTGGGCTCCTCCTGAGGCTTGGCCGCTTGGGGCTTGGCCGCATGGCATTCGGGCTGGGACCAGCCCTGGCAGCGCACCCCGACGGCCCTGCTTAGGCTTAGAACTAGGCGCGAGGTGAACAGAACCGTTGGAGCGCTGGCCCGGCTCGGGTGCTTTCCATGCCACGGAGGGCCACTAGCACTGGCGCTGTGCAGCAGGATCCGGCAAGGCTTACTCGCTCAGCCCGCAACGGCGTCGAGGTACGAGTACGAAGTACGGGTTACGAGTACTGACTTCCGAGGCCATATCAATTGATGTCTTGGAACGCCGAGGTAGGCGTGCTACAAAATATCTTCTCACGGTCCTCACCTCAGATATTTTCCTGTGCAGCACTGCCCCCAATCAATAACTCGCAACCTCAGCGAATAGGGCACGGCGTGCGTGTGGGATGCGCTGCGGCCGACAGCGATCCCATTGCTGGGTTCTCACAGGGCTGCATGCGCGCGTACGCACACCGCTGGAGACGGCAGTTCAATGGGGCTTCGTCATGGGGGCGTTTCGATGCTCCTCTGGCCTTGCTCCGTGCTCGCCCCGTGGCGTGTGCGCCTAGTCCGTACATGTACGGAGTATTCTGGGTACCTATGGCTCAMATGCAGGCGGCGCCCCAGGGAAGCGACGCCGTCTTATTAAGTGCGTCTTGCTCCGTGACCAAAAAGCAACGCTGCATGACGGCGGAGTCCGGCATGACGGCGGCGTCCGAGTCGTGACACTGCAGAGCAGGGTCGCAAGCTGGATGGAAAGTGGCGGCGAGGAGAGCGATGACGGGCAGAAGGGCAGGCTGAGACATGGCCACAGAGTCTCATGTGCTGAATAAGCCACGGGGAAGACCGGTCAAGGTCAGATCCACGTACCTAACTTCCGGCAGCGGATTGCTAGGCTCCAACGGCTCTTGGACTAGGTACCGGGCAAGGTGGGGAGTCACCCACTGGAAATACAAACAGCACAACTCACAGAGTGATCATGGCAATATGCGACATGCTCGGGAGCGCGGTACAATGGAGTTATATCCGTTCTTGCAGACCATCATCTTTCGTAGCGTTCTGGGCTGGCATCCACCGCTACGGAGCAACCCACGGCGCTGTCACCTACGCTCGTAATGAGACGTCGGTCAACAACCGGCTCCGCTCCCTGGCCTGTCTGACCTGATGGTGCTCGTGTTTATGCCATCACACGAGGAACCGTCCCGGCAGCTCTATCACGCGTCCAAGTTCAACAAGTACATCGATGTCTTCAGTGTCTATGCCGCTAGCGGAGACATCGATTTTTCATCACCTGCCGACGCCGTACCTAGCATTCTCCCGCGTCCTGCAGAATAGCGACGGCTGGCGCCTGGTTGTGGCGCCGAATGCGTCCACCATACGCTCAGTATGCCTTTGGCAGCGCAGGGCTGGTTCGACCTGCATTGCCCATCATAGGATCGGCGCAGCCTATGGCGGGGATAGCGGGAGAGTCGCGGATGCTGCGGAGGAAGCGAGCCAACAGCGACGAGCCTCTGGCCAAACGTGTTGGCCTGGACCTTGCTGAGTATCTATTTCGTTCTCTTGGTGCGAGACCTGAGGATCAAGGCAAAGGCGGCATGAGATTTGGGGTTTGACCATATTAACCGTGAGACTCTTAGGCTCTTGCTCGAAGCCTTTTTTAGTCTCTTGTTTTATACGACGCGCCTAGAACATGTCATTTCTTATGTGCCAACTGGCTTTGCAACCAACCACCAATGGACAGGCATGGGTGACGGTCGCAGCGGCGGTTCCACTCCGAGTGATGCGTTCCTCCGCCAAGAATGCTACCAAGAGGGATGCTCCGCGAGAAGACGGGGACTCTGGGGAAAAGTGAATTCAATGAACAACAGACGATCTGATGGGCGCGCCATTTTTGAATCGTCGCGCGAGGGAGACTGGGAATGAACGTGGAACTTGCAAGTTGTTGGTTGTTTGTACTCCGTACAGGAGTGCATGCCAGGGAACGTACTGGGGCAGGGGTGTTTATTTCCTCGGGTGCTGCCTTCTGAAAATTGGGAAGGTGCTTGCTTCGGCAGTCGCGACTCTGGCCGTGACTGGACGGCGCCTCTTTTCTCATCCTTCACCACCACACSACACCACGACACACCCCGCGGACGATTGCCCCGGGCCCGGTCTGCAGCCGTTGATCCCGCCCGAGACGCACTAACATCATACGATGGATCCCGATACCGAGCCGACCCTACTGACAGGACAGTGAAGTTAACGGGAATGAATCCCTTGCAGAACCAGCGGTTCCCTCCCTCGACTCCTGGAGCGGCAGCGACAACGCCCTCAACGTGGTGGAAATACGAGAAAGGAAGCCCAATCATAGGGCGCGCTGGCCTCCGGTCTCCATCCCTAAATCAAGCCAAACCGCCGCACGACGCGGTGAAGTTTCAGGTCCAACGGCGATGACAAGGGACGCCGCTCGTATCCCCGTTGGCCTCTCCCTGCTGCCGCCGACGCCGATTGGGTGTTCCGCGCAAACCTTTTCTCCGCTCCAGCGACCTCATCGTCCAACGCTCCGGGCCGCCTGAGTTGTTACTTCGTATTTGTGGGCACAAACAAACACGAAAAACTCACTTTCGCATCATCACCACCATCAGGCGAACAAGACGGCGTTGGCGCCTCCTTGCTGTTGAGTCGCCTCACTGTGGCTCTTTGCACCACGCTCATGGCTTGTCTTGCGTGCGTCAGCCAGGCTCGGCGGGAGCATTCCCGGGAGGCTAGACGCCAGGTATGATGGTTGTGGCGCGGATATTATTAGTACAATACTACCCGTACAGCCGTCACGACCATTGCGGAGGCTGAGATGGAATCACACACATCGGACAGCCAAGATCCTGGCACCTTGGCTTGCCGACTGTTTCGTGCTGCGACGGCCACATTCGCCATCGCTGAGTTGTGAGGCTCTGCTTCACCTTGCAGTTTCTAAGATTATACCTGCGTTTCGTTATCTCGTAAGTGTGCGAGCTCCGGCCCTCTCAGCGAGCTACGTACTCGCTGCAAAGAGTCCTGCGCCTTCTATCAACCAGGATGAAACGTGGTCACTGTTCGACCGTTTGGCGTCAGCACATTCTGCGAGCGTAACTCCGAAGTAACGAGCCAGTAAACTCGCAGAAGCCGCCGCGATCATGGCCTCGGATGGGGCCAAGACAGATCCTTGCTCCGGAGACTACGTGTTGTCGTTGGTTGATCACACATAAGAAGTCCGTCCTGGTCGATGCCGCGGCTCACCGCCTGCTCGCTGACCGACTCAAATAATTTCTAAGGATGAATCGGCGCTTGACGTTTGATGTCAAACTTCTCACAATGCCCCGCGAACGTCAGCGCAAGATACCGTTGCCAGGGGGCGATCTGCAGACGGTAGCTTGCAGCTCAGACAACGGAGGACGACCAATCGATTGCGTCCCAGGTCTGGCCCTTGCTGTGCCGAAACATTCCGGCAGTCGCAGAGACCGATGTGGCAAATGGCCTTTGCTGGCACACGAGGATGGGATTTGTAGAGCGTCTTCTTAAGGGGTCATGTCATTGATCAGTCAAGGCGTTGTCAGGCAACCAAACTCGGTGATTGCAAACAAGCACAGCTTAAGCCACGGTCTCTTCGACACAGCCGTCACTCGTGCAGCCACGATCCTGCTCCGCTGCTACATAACTCAAACGCAGCAACCGGACGAGCGGCGGAGTTGGTTTGTACCACCCAAGCTGTGCTGTAGTGGTCCCCTTTGTTTGTCAAGCGACAAACGGGCCAGGCATTGTGCTTTGTTGCCGAACTTGTTCGTCAGAGCTCGTGCGCCGGTAGCACAACGTACCTACTTCGTACCTTGGAGAGAGCCTTGTGGGTTTGGAGTATCACTGCCTCCTGGTTGCCTCTCCAACAGCCCAGACCAAACTCCCGTCTTCACCTCTTCTGCAAGCTTTGTGGTGACGAGGTCGTGTAGCTGCGTCGACATCATTCGCCTGTTGTGACAGTCATGGAAGGAAACCAGTTGCCTTGTATACCGAGGTCTTTGAGGCCGCCCAGAGTACGGGCTATTGTTGACCTGCGAATGCTACCACTTCCATCGAGAGATGGATCTTGCCTCCGGAACGCTGCAGCACTGACACCCGTCCACCGCGTTTGCTCCCAGGGCGACAAACTACGGAACATTCGAACAAGGATGGTTAGCTGTACCTGCTTTGTCTTCTCGCGAACCCCAGGACGAACCTGCACATCCTATGCATTGGGAACAGGTGCAAAATGTCGTCTCGAGCGCATTCATCTGCAACTTCATCTTCATCGTCSTCGTCGTCAACTCGAGAATCTCGCCGTCCGTATCGAAGCCTCCTCAGCCGAGTCTTTTACGACGACAGATGGATCATCCGGTACAGGGAAATCTGCCCGGAGCAGTCGCTGGCAGTGAGAATCATGGCATACGCAACCGGGGCGCCCCGTGACGCAACCGTCGTCAAGAAGCTTACGCCGCGCTTTTACGAAGAGCCACCGGGGAAGTCGGATGAACTGGCCGAGCACCAGAGCCGGCTCTACTGGATGACCCTTGATGAGGCTCGTCGGCGCGGAGAGGGGTGCATTTCACGCTCTCAGGAATGTTCTCTGCGGCGGTCGCCCACGTATCGTCACCCGCGAGGACACTACGTTCCGGCGCCGGCTGGTGGTCATTTCGGAACCAATGCGTTTGTTGCCGCGACGCAGGGAGGAACCCCGGTCGGAGCTCAACATAGGGGCCTGAACGGCTACGCGCGGCCACCAGGACCTCCTGGAGGTATAGCGGTCCCTGGCGCCTACTCTGAGGGCATTGTGCCGCAGCCGCAKCCGCAAGGCGGAGTCTAGTTGCGATGGTGACTTGCCGGCCAGTCACTCGGTGACCCGACAGGTCAGTTGTGTTGAGATGGATGGAGCAACCGCAGCTGAGGGAGTCCTGGGAGATGAGCAGGCAGCAGAGGGCCGAGCGGCTCCAGACCGGGGGCTCTGAGGAGTTATGACTGCCGTGGCAACTTGCGTAGCTCTGGCTTTGGATGCGATTATGGGTTGCTGGGGGCAGCTCAGCATTTGGGTGAAGCACGTCGAAGGTGGTGTTGAACGAGATGTCCCTGACGACACTTTGGGAGAACCGGTGCTGTAAGGTTCCAGGAACGCTGTTCCGCTAATACGAGAAGTAGTGGGTATCATCGTTGGTCAGCCCTAGGTAGGTACATTGGCCACTGACGTCGCAGAGGCAGCCTTGCCATTTACCGAGCGTGATTCGTCGCCCTTTGATGTCGGCGGAGTACGGAGTACTTGGTACCACGTTAGTACGGTCCAGGGCCGCCDGCGCCTGCGCCTGCGGACGTACTCCGTACGTCCCCCGCCGTCGAAGGTCGTGGCGCAAGCTTCCTGGTCCGGCGACGCCAAGTGAAGACATGGATGGGGCAGTGGCTGGGCGGAGGGGGCGTGTCGTCGGGTAGGGCAGAGTTGGGGCTCTTGAGGGGCCCGATGAGGTGCGCCGAATTTGCGGTGTGCTTCGCGGGCTGCCTGTTGGGACTTTGCTTGGCGTCAGGGGGAACGTGGCCTGTGGCAGTGAGGCGCGGGGAAGAGGCCGCCGGCCAGTCGGAGCCGCAGGCCTGTTGCTGACGCGCCCGTCTCCGCAGGCAGCGGGCGTGAGTCAACGGGCCGAGACGTGTTTGTGTCGAGGCCGTGCGGCACAGGCGACGCCGGCGGGCATCAGGCCGAGTCGGGCCACGGCCGACGGAGCCAGACGGACAGGCGATTGGCTGTGTCCCGATCGTGGCATGGCATCCAATGAGCCTGAGTCCGGAGGAAACCCATCCAAGAAGACCCCGGGACGAACAAGGCAAGTGAGCGTGCTCGTGCGACGTACGGAGAAATCCGGCATCGATCGACAATGGCATGGTGCAGGTTGTTGGTTGCTGCTTGTTGGCTGCTGGCTGCTGCTTGTTGGCTGCTGACTGCTGCTTGTTGGCTGCTGGCTGCTGGCTGCTGGCTGCTGGTTTGCTGGTCGCCCCAGGCTGAGCCTCACCCGGCTGACGAAGTACCTCCTCGCTGGGCCGAGGAGTCACCAGGCCGGCTCAAGCCCTGGTCGATTCGTGGCTGCTCGCGCAGGCAGCGGCCGCCTCATGCGGCCGCCTCATGCGGCTCATGCGGCATGCCGGAGGGAGCCTGCCCGTGGTCGGAGCACGAGTATAAAGGTTGGTGCTGGCGATCTGCGCTGGCGATTCGGATCCTGCGTCCTGGACAACGCCGTCTCACAGCGAATCTCGACTTGACGAGCGCATCTCGCCCGAACGAGGGGAACGGAGGACATCATACATACCTGCGGAGCGGAGGAGATCCCCCATGATGGATACCGACCCGGCATCATCAACGCCCGCGCCGCCGTACGGCATCCCGGGCGCGCCCTCTCCCCAGTTCGCCCTCCTCAACTTCTTCTTCCCTGGCTTCTCCGTCTTCTCGTCCGCCGCCAACGCTTACCTGGGCACCGACCTCAACGTCTACCTGCCCGCGCTGCTGGGCATCTTCGGCGCCGCGCTCCTCTGGAGCTACGTGCGCGACTCGCTGTGGACGCTCGTCGACGACTACTTCCTGTCGTCAGTGCGCATCCGCACCGACGACGAGATCTACAACATCGTGATGCTGTGGCTCTCCAAGCAAAAGTTCTCGCAGAACTCGCGCAACTTCCTCGCCAACACGGACATCAACTCGCGCAGCCGGTACATGTACCGCTACGGCGAGTCGGACGACGAGGGCGACGACGAGGGCGATGACAGTGGCAGCGAGGCCGACCAGAAGTCGGCGCTGCACTACACACCCGCCTTTGGCACCCACTTCTTCTGGTACAAGGGCTATCCGCTCATGTTTGAGCGCCACCAGAACCGCGAGCAGATCAACTTCCAGKCGGCCAGCGAGCGCGAGGAGCTGTCGCTGTCGTGCTTCGGCCGCAACCCGCGTCTCCTCAAGGAGCTGCTGGCCGAGGCGCGCCAGCTGCACATGAAGAAGGACGAGCGCAAGACGCTCATCTACCGCGGCAACCTCGCCCAGACGTACTGGCAGCGCTGCATGTCGCGCCTCAACCGGCCCTTCTCCACTGTCATCCTCAACGAGCGCGTCAAGCAGGAGCTGCTCGACGACGCCGCCGACTACCTCAACCCCATGACGCGCCGGTGGTACGCCAATCGGGGCATTCCCTACCGTCGGGGGTATCTGCTTCACGGGCCGCCGGGGACGGGCAAGAGTTCGCTCAGCCTTGCGCTGGCGGGCTACTTTCGCATGAAGATTTACATTGTCAGCCTGAGTTCGGCGTCGGCTACCGAGGAGAACATCACGTCGCTGTTCAACGAGCTGCCCACGCGCTGCATCGTGCTCCTCGAGGACATTGACAGCGCTGGTCTCACCCATACCCGTGACGATGCTTCTGCCGCGAGCGACTCGCAGGCTGCCCCTGCTTCTCCTTCGCCTCCCCCGACCCCTGGCGCGCCAGGCCCGGCAACCCCCGTTGGAGGGCGTCTCTCTCTCTCTGGCCTGCTCAACATTCTGGACGGCGTCGCCTCTCAGGAGGGCCGCATCCTCGTCATGACTACCAACCACATTGAGAAGCTGGACAAGGCCCTGATCCGCCCCGGCCGCGTCGACATGACTATCCCCTTCGGCCTCGCCGACGCGGACATGACTGCCTCCATCTTCCGCGCCATCTACGCCCCCTACGACAACGAGAATCCCCTCACCCGCCGCCCCTCACCCAAGCCGACCACCAAGAAGGGCAAGATCCCGGTTGACTACGTTAGCGAGGCGGAGGAAAAGGAGCGGGCCAAGCAGCGCGACAAGATTCGAGAGCGCGTCGACGTGCTCGCGCAGCGCTTCGCCACCGAGATGCCGGAGATGGAGTTTAGTCCCGCCGAAGTCCAGGGCCTGCTGTTGCGCCACAAGCGCACCCCGGAGGAGGCCATCGATGCGACGAGCGCGTGGGTCGCCCAGATGCGCAAGGACAAGAAGGAGAAGGCCGAGAAGGAGACCGAGAAGCGGCGCAAGGAGGAGGAGGAGCGGCAGAAGAAGGCCAAGGAGGAGGAGAAGAGCAAGGAGGAGAAGAGCAAGACCGAGGCTACGAGCGAGTCTGAGTCCAAGGAGGAAGAGGGCACGGGGTCTGAGGCTCAGAGCGAGGCAACGACCAACAGCGACGATATCGAGGCCTTGTCGACGGATGGGCTGGAGCCCAAGAGAGGAGCGAAGCAGAAGAGCGCGTCTGACTCGGGGTACGGGACGCCTTAGTTTGGTTCTGTGCATAGCGCTGGCGTTTTGGGGCTGCATTTCGGCGTGAAAAACGATGACTATGATACGACATGATGAAGAATACAAGATATTACATACATGCACCCTATCACTTGAAGCCCGCCTTGATGGCCGCAGCCACCGCGGTTCGCGAGACACAGGCCGCCTCAGAACTTGGTCCGGCCGTCGACCTCGTACGCTTGCCGGTGGAACCTGAGCTGGAAGCGCACTCCGAGGCCCGTGAGCCACCGGACCGCGGCGTGGGACTCGGAGATGAGCGCATCGACGAGCCGGGGATCCGACCGCTCGCGCACGTCTTCATGTCCTCGGCGAGGTCATCCTCGCTGTATGGCGCGAGGCCGATCCTGCTCGCACGGCGCAGCGGGAGGGCGTGGAGGGTTTCATGGGGAAGCTGGTAAGGCTGTCGAGGTAGAGGGTGTAAATGATGATGGGTGCTGTAAAGAGGAGGGCGACGAGCATGACATAGCGAGCTCGGCCATAGCGGCGGATTGTGAGGGGTGCTTATACCGCGCCCCGTTCGAGGCGATTAAGTATCCGTGGGATTTCTATGGTTATGAAGAACTGCATCTTTCTTCAATCCGTCTTGATGTTGGGCCGTTCGGGAGGCGCCGTGCCGACGGATTTGTAGTTGGATGTCAAGGCCTCCGGTTGAATCGACGTTGGGGCTTGCCATGTACCTATGGTATAATGCCATCGACGACAATTGGCGAGGTTTTAAAACAGGTGTAAACATTTGATGCTACTTATGTATGCAAGCCGTCGTCTTTGTAGCGATACAGTGTAGGAGTGAGAATGGCTCATGGCTCAGGGAAACGCCGTCCTCGGCGTCCATTGGCATCTCTACTACATACACTGATCGAGGGGAACACAACCTCCGTTTTGCAACTTCACTCGTATTAGCAAACCCATCCAACGGAATTCATGTTGAAGAAGTTTGATGGGCGTCAACTCACCTCGTCGCGGTAGTAGTCGTTGATGCAAGCGCATCCAGCCTTGCAGTACAWGGCGGCCAGCGACTTTGGACACCTCTGTTCTCCCTTGCCTTTCGCGGTGCAGACGTTGGTGCACAGGGGGACACAGCCCACCGCTTGCTCATTGCGCTTTTGCAGCCAGGTAGCTCGGAGGTTAGCATTGAGCATTGAGACTTTTCGTACCGTCGAGGTGCGCACCTACCCCACAGTCTAGTAGAGTTGAGCCAGCTTCACGTACAGCCACGGCCGAGGCCATCGCGACGTAGATTGCAAGCACCAAGTTTTGCAGCTTCATCTTGGACGAATTGAAGCCGAATCTTATAAAGATTTGGGACGAGACTCAATTTCAATCCACCGAGTAGCCGAAAGAAAGCAGGCTAGGGGCTGTTGCTGCTTTTCAGTACAAGGTCGTTGGGATGTAAGTTGGCACAAGAAAATGATTCAGCGTCTGCGTAATCCAGGCCAGTCAATTGCCTTACTTTGGAGCATTCTTTCCGCAGCAGAGGAGACACCCACGGCGTACCTGCCTAACGCGGTCAATTATGTGCCAGAAGGACAGCCCCGACGTGCATTCTGAGCTCGCGCAAGGCCACCATGCTCGAGGCAAGTCGTCTACTGGACTCCAGGTAGGCGAGCCCAATGGTTGCCGGTATATCGACATGGATCACAGCGCTCTCAACTCTCGAAATAATATCAGTAGAGCCTTGCTAGAGCAGCCACATTGACTGTCGGCATACGACCAGCACGCATCAAATCGCGAGAGCTCCTAGTTTCGGTCCTCTGAACGGGCGGCCGAGAGTGGAACCCCGTGAGCTATTTTCAAGAGGTCCCGAAGCCCCACGGTCCGGCGTTGCTCCAGAGCGGGCCAGTTGGTGTGCCTCGACCAAAGGTGAGATTATTGGATTATCGGCGTGGTTTTGGCGGCCTGGTAAACGCTCAGGAAGCCGTCTATCAGAAGACCCATGCCCGGCTGAACGTGACGTTGCCTGCACAGCCCACTTCCGGCAAGGCCCGTCGGCGGCATCTTCCGCACCAGAGCGGCAGAGGGGAGGACAGTCCCGCGGAAGCTTTTATGGTTGCCGGCGTAATAATCCGGAGTAGAGGCATCGAGGGACTGATTGATAAGATGGCGTCATTGTGAGCTGTTCCTGGAAGCGTAGCTCAATTTAGTTGCCGCGTCTGCTTCGTACGCACTCGGCCGAGTTGAAACACACGCGGCCGACATGAACGAATGAGAAGCCGTGAAACAGAGGCTTGTGAGTTTCGAGACAAAACCGTTGCCTGTGTCGACAGAGCTAAGGAGCAACGAGCTAGCTCGACAGCATGTGTACCTACCCAGTGGCTAGAGATTGTGGGAATGCGTTTCAAGTTGCTGAATGGCTGCTTAACTCCAGGCCTCTGAGGGTCCAAGCCAAGCCCAAGCAGGCTGCCGGAAGTGGATGGTGAAGGCTAGCGCTAGAAGAAAGAGGGATTTTCGACGTGTGATTGCACATGTGCTGGAGCCGCTGATGTGAGATCTCGGGTCGTGCAGCAACCAACCGTGTCCATGGTGCGTGCGTGAGGTGCCCGAGCACCAGCCAAGAGATCGAGCACCAGCCAAGAAATTGAGCACCAGCCAAGAAATTGAGGGCTGGCAGACAAGCAACGCTGAGTTGACGAGCGTGTGAATGGTGCTGCCGCTCCGGATTAGGTACGTGGACGCGGGAGGACACCGAATAGGCTAAGTCAGTTGTCGAGATGGGACGCGAGTGATGGGCATCGATGGATACAAAGAAAAGTGGCGTCGAGCGTTGTCGACTACCTACAGCATGCAGCGGCGGCACGCTGGCATCTGCGTTGCCTGGACGCCAGACGTCTTCGGCTACGGCAGCCTGTTGAGGATGGACCCTCGGGCGGGCTCTGATGCAGACGGCATCGTCCGTATTATGTACGAAGTACTTCGTTCCTTGCTGCCTTGCAAGCTGAAGGAGAGTGTCTCACGGGAGCGAAGCGGGGAGTGCAGCCAACAACAACACGCGACTCGAGACAGGCAATTTCCAGGACTCTTTCCAAGACATGAGAGAGCCCGAGCCAGGCCATAGCCCGCTGCCGCCCCCCGCCTCGCGACCTGCGTCGCCGCCGTGACTGAGACAGCGGCCTCAATGCGCACCACAATGGGAGCGTTGGGTTGGCCTGGTGGGAGCCAGTGTGGGGGCTCCTGAGATTGCCTCTTGGGTGGCGTGGACCGGCACAATCCCTCTCCACTCCCCCTGGCAGGCCGCCCGCACCCTGTAACTGTTGAAGGTGGACAGTAAAAGCGGTGAAAATCCCCAGTGTCCCTCTTCACCACCTCACCTCTGCGATCCAACCTCAACGTCTCTCCTCTCCCAACCACCCTCTGCAGCTCTTCTTCCGCCCTGCCCCAAAACAACCGCGCACCATGGCCTCCAGACCCCAGAACATTGGCATCAAGGCCATTGAGATTTACTTCCCCAGCCAGGTACGCACCACGCCGCACCGCTCGCAGTGCCCCTCATCGCCCCCTAAATGTCCATCGCTGCCCCTCAGTTGTGCGCCGACATCGCTAACCCGCCGTCTCCTTGCCGCAGTACGCCGAGCAGAGCGACCTCGAAAAGTTCGATGGCGTCAGCTCCGGCAAGTACACTATTGGCCTTGGCCAGACCAAGATGAGCTTCTGTGACGACCGCGAGGGTGAGTTGCCCGGTCCCTGAATTCCACCCCCTCTGCCGCTGTTGGGTGGCGCTCCAGAGGTCGCGTGCTGATGCCCTCGCTCCCGCAGACATCTACTCCATTGCCCTCACTACCACCTCCAAGCTACTCAAGAACTACAACATCGACCCCAACTCCATCGGCCGCCTCGAGGTCGGCACCGAGACCATCCTCGACAAGTCCAAGTCGGTCAAGTCGGTCCTCATGCAGCTGTTTGGCGACAACACCAACCTCGAGGGCGTCGACACCGTCAACGCCTGCTACGGCGGCACCAACGCCCTCTTCAACAGCGTCAACTGGGTCGAGTCGTCGGCCTGGGACGGCCGTGACGCCATCGTCATCGCCGGCGACATTGCCCTCTACGCCAAGGGCAACGCGCGCCCCACGGGCGGCGCTGGCGCCGTGGCCATGCTCGTTGGCCCCAACGCCCCCATCGTCATTGAGCCCGGCCTGCGCGGCACCTACATGCAGCACGCCTACGACTTCTACAAGCCCGACCTGACCAGCGAGTACCCTTACGTCGACGGCCACTACTCGGTCAACTGCTACATCAAGGCCCTCGACGCCTCCTACCGCGACTACTGCAAACGTGAGGCCCGGCTGACGACCAACGGCACCGCCAACGGCAGTGACGCCAACAAGACGTCCCTCGACCGCTTCGACTACCTGGCCTTCCACGCCCCGACCTGCAAGCTGGTGCAGAAGTCGTACGCCCGCCTGCTGTACCACGACTACCTCAACAACGCAGACGCCCCCGCCTTCGCCGAGGTGGCTCCCGAGCTGCGCGACATGGACTACGAGAAGTCGCTGACCGACAAGGTCGTCGAGAAGACCTTCATGGGCCTCACCAAGAAGAAGTTCCAGGAGCGTGTCAACCCGTCCATCCAGGTCGCCACCATGTGCGGCAACATGTACTGCGCCAGCGTCTGGGGCGGCCTGGCCAGCTTGCTGGCCTTGGTCGACAGCAAGGCGCTCGAGGGCAAGCGTATCGGTCTCTTCAGCTACGGCTCCGGCCTGGCGTCCAGCTTCATGTCCTTCCGTGTCAACGGCAGCGTCGAGAAGATTTCCAAGGCCCTGGACATCCCCGCTCGTCTCGAGGCCCGTCGGTGCGTGCCTCCCGAGACGTACGACCAGGTAAGAGCCGAATCCGTGACATAAAATCCTGCTCGTTACTGACCGCAGCCTCAGATGTGCGACCTCCGCAAGCAGGCCCACCTCCAGAAGGACTACACCCCCAAGGGCGACCCGTCCACCATCGTTTCAGGCACCTACTACCTGGAAAAGGTTGACGACATGTTCAAGCGCGAGTACTCGGTCAAGGCCTAAGTGTGCCGGCCAACTCGGCGCTTAGACCAGCCATACATGTCATTTGGATTAAATCGTTCGATTCCGCATGGCCAGAGGTCCGTTGCGCGCTTCACCCATCTAGCTGCCCGGCGACAATGACAAGCCGGCGACTGCCATTTTATCACGAGGTAGACGTATTCGGGAAGGGAAGGGAAGGGCATAAAGCATCGTTTTGATCATAGACTGCCCGGGGTCGGTGGAAGGCCCTCTAATTGAGCTGCAGCGAGGGGAGGACGGTCTAGGACGTCTGACCACCGCCCAAGCTTGTGTAAATACTCTGGGCTGAGCCCGACGCGCGGCACAATCTTTGTGGGAGGATGGAATTCATTGAACGTCTTATAGAGCGAGAGACGTAGAGGGAGAAAAAAGGGTGAAAATTCTATTACTTGAAGGCTTCTTTTACCTTATCCTACCGCTCCGTTTATACGAAGTATAAGAAACGTCCATGATAGGAGCCGCACCTCCAGCTTCAGCACCAATCGCTGGTCCAAAGCGCCAAAGACGTCGTCGAAGACTTGTTCTCGTTCGTTCACAGGCACTGCTCTCAGTCAGGGGAGTTCAACCTCAAGGGGGTACGCCGGAAGAATGAGGTTCTTAACGAGGGCTTGAGCGCACCGCTTACGCCACAAACGTCCAGACCTTACCGCAGTGTCAAAATGACTGGAACGCCGAAATGGAGGACAGAAAGACGAGAGGCGTCGATGCGGTCCACCACGGATGCGTCCTGACGCAGACTACATACGATTTTGCGGCATCGGCCCTCCAGCACGACTTACTCGTAAGCCACACTAACTCGCTGCGAGGTGTCAATTTACTCCGAAGGTGTCTCCCCGGACGGCGTTATATAAAAGAGGCTGATACGGGAGGGTATTATAGGGTAGAAGCATGTACCCCTTCGCTGGATCCTTAATTCGGCTCCCCGTGCACTGACTTTGATATGTAACAATTACGAAGTTCATCCAGCTATTCCACATTCCCAGCTACTAACCTAGCTTACTATGGAATGTAGAGAACAGAACAAGATGCCTTCCAATAAGTATCTCGGCAGTTTCTGCGGCAGCCTCTTGGCCACGTGCGCGACCCGCTACAGGTCCAGCAAACCAATAGCTATCTTTTCTATACGTATCCTTCAAAGCCTCCCTCAGATCACTGKTAAACATCCACCATCATGAAAGAAGACTCGCCAGTTCTTAATCCAAACCAGCGTGCTGGAGAGCGGATAGGTGCCTACGCGAAGGCGCATACCACTGACATCCCCCAGCGGATCGTCGAATACCATGGACATGTTCGTGAGACGATGCCCGAGACGGCAAACAACATGGTCTCCATCTCTCAGGCGCAATCCACGCTATTCCTGGCGAGGACTTTCGGGGCTAAGAGAAGTGGGCGCCGTTCCGAAGATATCCACGTATAGAAGAGTTAACAAGTCGACCCAGTCCTAGAGGTTGGC
This sequence comes from Tolypocladium ophioglossoides CBS 100239, assembly GCA_001189435.1. NCBI lineage: Eukaryota > Fungi > Ascomycota > Sordariomycetes > Hypocreales > Ophiocordycipitaceae > Tolypocladium > Tolypocladium ophioglossoides. The sequence continues at coordinate 24,558 of LFRF01000057.1, read as the reverse complement.
GCGTATGTCGGTCTCTGAAGCTTGGTCTGGAGCCATGCTGTCGGTCTTGATGGAAAGGTCACAGGCCTCGAATTCGATCCCTCTTTCGCCAAGCCGGCTGAGGAGGCCTTTGAGAAGCAAGGTGTGAAAAGCGTGGAAGTGCTTTTGGTGACGCTCTCGCGACGTATGTCGTTGAATCCCTGACTCTGTCGATCTTTTCTTAACAGTCTTGCCAGTCATCTGACACGCCTGCCGAGCCATATGACATGATCTTCATCGATGCGCAGAAGTCTGGCTACCCAGAGTACCTTGTTACGATTCTCAAGCCGTCCCAACCCGGGTCTCCGAGCCGCTTTCTCCGCCCGGATGGCCTGATCGTGGGTGACAACGTTCTGAGATGCGGCTTTGTGGCGGATGACAGCGAAGATAACCGGTGGCGCCAATTCAACTCTGGACCTCACCTCCAGGAGTATTGTAAGTCCGAGGTGTCAAGGCTCTAAGGAGATACGATGAGATCGTTACCGAGACAGACAGGCTAGAAAACTGGCTTTGCCTGCTGTGGGATGGCGTTAGTATTACTCGAGTTCTAGATTAAGCTTGTTTTAAGCGGCGAATATGGGTTTAGATTTAGGATATATGAAGACGAATCTCGGCATCATAAATTTCGTCCCTCAGCTAGGTTCCTGAGCCCTCGCCGCTTTGACCTGAGCAGCGGAGCAGCTAGACAACAAGTGGGTACCCGTATCCACGCCCCCTCCACCAAGCCTGCAGTTTGCCTGCCTAATTCTTTCACTGCGGAGACAGCATTGGTTCAACAGCTCGCCGGGGCATGCAGACTGCAGCATCTTATCGGGTCACGGAGTCACAAGTATGGCATTAACGTGCACGATGGCTTGGTGGGCTTAAACGCTGACTCTAACTGAAAGAGAGATTATCAAGATCATGTCTGCAAGGCGGTTGGATTGGATTAAAGGATTAAAGTATCGCGACTAGTTATCCATAACGATGTAGAAGCGAAGACATGAAATGCTGGATGCGAACCTATCGCTATGAGCGAGGCCCGAATCCCAA
>LFRF01000057.1:0-10736 GCA_001189435.1 Tolypocladium ophioglossoides CBS 100239 | reverse complement strand
TTCCCCGCTAATTGCGTCAACTAATGAGTGAAAGTGAGTGAGACCGCCCGGTCAATACGTGAGTGAAGATGAAGTGAACAGCCACGCTCGGCATGAGGTAGAGAACCGCTGGTATAGTTTCTTTGCCCCATGATCAGATGGTCTAAGTGAGTGCAAACCCCCAATGTGTGATCGTTGACGCCCGAGAGAGTTGAGTGCAGTTACCCCGATTGCCCACGCAGTGTCCTTTCGGTGTGTGCGTGCCTCCGTCAAAATGGTAAGTCTGTATTTAACGTGAATCGTCACTATATTTCGTGATGCTAAAGTGTGCCACTGCATAGATAAATAGATTGTGGGTGTGTAGATATCGTCGGACACGAGCTTTGAATGTTGTGAGACATTCCTTGAGGGCGAGAACAAGGAGGCTTCCTCCCGATTGCTTTGGCCATCGATTGGTGCTGGAAACCGACAGTCCCAACAACAAAGACGAATCTAACGATACTCCGACAGACTTTCCATGAACGCCCTCCCCGATTGTGCGATGACAGACCTTAGTAACGAGGATAGCATTGATGGATTCGTCACCACCATTGTCAATGCTCTTGAGGCGGGCATTGATGCTTCAACCCTATGGTCTAACCCATCTCCCCGCTCCATTGTAGGGTTTGACCAGGAATGCAAAGATATCTGTACAGAAGTTCAGCAACTCCGTCGAAGGTGGCAACGAACAAGGCAAGATGATGACCACCAGGCCTAACGACACGCGTGCAATAGGAAGGGTCGACATACCCAAAAGATCCTCCACAGCACCCATAGTCAGAGAGTAGAGAATGCATCTACATCACAGTCAGGCCTCTGAAAGTTAGTCAAATGGGCTAAGAACAGGCACAACATACCACGTGCCTGCACGCCAGCAACCATGAAAAACCAGACGGAGAGGGCTGGGGTGCTACGCCAATCTTTCTTCCCGCCGCCATTCCAAGAACCTCTCGGATACCGAGGTATACTAGCATCCTCCTCCAATCGAATTTTCAGACATTACCATATCAGAGATCGAGACAGCAGTATGCATAGCTTCCCCGAATGAGGCTCCAGGCGCTGGCGGTATCGCCAACGGCATCCTGCATCAGGCGCTCAACATCAAATTATGCCTTCAACTAGGCTACTGTCCCAAGCACTTCGACAGAGACGATCATGGTAGAAAGCAAGGGAAGAGGGCGAACAGCACACATGCCCTCCGCCTGCCGCATGCACCGATCAAGGCCTCCCCGTCATGCTCATACCTGGGCGTCCAAATGGACACCAAGCTCCGGTGGGACTACTACCGCGAGGAGGTAGAAGTAGGAGCTACAAAGCGACTTTCGACTCTGTCGGCTCTAGCATCTTCGACATGGGATAAAGGGTTGGTTAACCTCCGGCAAGCTTACAGAGCAATGATCGTACCTCAGATGCTCCATGGGTGTTCCGCATGGCGCATCCGCGGCAACGGTCATATAAGCAGAGGCAGCTCTATTATAAGTGAGGAGATATCGTCAGTCCTGAGATTGTTATCTCGGGTAGTTCAACTCACCTTGTTTGCTCCATACAGCGCCTTCAAGGTACTAGGGTTGGCGAGAAAAGTGAACATGTTGGTGTTCTGGTAGTCGGTGTTGGAGCTGCGACAATTTTGGAGAGCAAGCAGGAGAATCACACTTCAATATTGCGAAGATCGACCCCGTCAGCTCTCATGCTTCGATGAGACCGACATGTCTACAGGTGCGGCGGCATGGCGATTTAATGACTCCCCCACAGATAGCACTGACGGGCGTGGTGTCTATCACTGGGAACCAGCTAATTTGGGGGTTCGGCTTCGGGGAGTGGCAAGACAGCTGTATTTGACATATTGACGTTGTTGGCAGCTATCATTGAGGTCAGGCGTTGATGTGACTGCCCCTTGAATTGAATGCTGAAGTTTCGTGTGCCGCTGGAGGCGGTGATGTAGGTGGGAAGACCTATATTTGGACAGCACTTAATATTAGGCGAGCGCGTACGAAGTACGAAGCATGCCACCATGTAAATGCTTGCATTGCATTAGCCAACAGCTCCGAATCCCTGCTCTTCTGTGACAAACATTCCAATCAAGCCCACAGTATACCCGCCACAGGTACTGCTAGTTTCAGGATTCAGTGATGAGAGTCTGTTTGCTTGTCAGGCTTGAGCTTTTGTTGGCCAAGACAGCGCAAGGCCAGCCCACCCGGTGCCCGCCAGAGGTGTACTTAAGGTGGCGATAGGCCACGAGTTGAACGTTTTGATAATTCGGCAAACATTACTGTAGAATTCCACCAGTCAATCCTTTATTAATGTAAAWGCCATCACCATGCCTTCCGAGAAAGATCGACTGTATGTCGCCTTGTATGCTCGAGGCGGCGTTGCTACCATGCCTGGCGGAGAGGACCGGTAGAGGCACCCATCCCAAATGCAACACTTTGTCTATTTTGCATTACCTGATAAGACCGTACAGATACCACTGGGCGCTCATCCTTGGTCCAAAAATTGAGAATAGAGAGTCAAAGGGGAAGCGATTCCATGCCAAGGGGGCCATGACATTCGTCGAGGGCCAGCGAATGTCAGTATGGGAGTTTGAAGAGCGCCAGATTGGCATGGCTCCGACTGCCATGATTCTGGTCCGCGTTCTTGTCGCCAAGGTCAACGACCGACACAGGCTAGAGTCCATCTTGAGAGGAATTCCTCTGCGGCCCTCGCAGCCCGGATGGAACTGCGTCGAGTGGGTGAAGGAAGCGCTGGAGGTCCTTGGGAGGGACGGCAAAGCTGTGGGCACATCGACGCTCGATTGGACGACCGTTCGCGATGCTGTCCTCTTGTTTGTACAGAAGAAGCACGATGGTCACCGATTCGATGGACAAGCACAGGCGAACCAGTATGACACCACCCGAGTGCCAACGTGGGATTTGTTGGATAACACCGAGACAATCCCTTGACATATTACAAGCCTCTATTTAAACACGGTCATCGTTAGAAGTCACCAAAGTATTTGCGCCGAATAATCTCCATCTCCAACTCGTAAGGCAGAGGGGTTAAAAACTTGTCCACCTCCTGCTGCCAGAACATGTTTTGCGGGTTCACGTGCCAGGCAGATGTGTACTCCCAATAAGGTGGCATCCAGCCGGCCGTTTCCCAGTCAATGATGCCCGTGATCTTGTCGCCTTGCGCTAGGACATTTAAGCTGCTGAGGTCGCCATGTGTAAACACTGGCCGGGGCCATTCCTGTTCATGGAAAGCGATGAGCTTGTTGAGCCCTGGCGCCACAGTCTCGTCGCCATTGACGTCGGAAGCAGGGATGCCATTTCGGAGCTCGGTGTGAAACTCGCGTATGCTCGAGAAAGGACCCCAGGCCGATTTTTTAGGCAGCCGTTGGTCATAGATGGGGCCGCCACTGACATTGGCAATCCCGACGTCTTCGGGCGGTGGGATGCTGCGCAATTCCTCCATTATAAATTTAAGCTGGTTCAGAATCCTGGCCTTGGACTCCTCGGACCGTTGCACCCATCCAATGGAGAGGTCGCGTCCCTCGATCCTTTCCATGACGATGTACACGCGCCCCTTGAGTTTAAAGGCGCAATGCACGTGAGGAACTGGAATTGTCGTGTTTTGTGACACAAACCGCATAGCCTGAGCTTCTGCGAGCGTTGTGAAGCCAGTCGACTTGATGCACAGTCGTGGAAACGCGAAGACGACGCGTCCCCGATGATTGACCCATCGCCGGATGAGCTTGTTGGTCATGAGGCGATAAATCGCCCTGAAGAGAAGTCGATTAAGCAGCGTATCATTGATGCCCTGGGGCTGCATCCTGGCGTCGTGCACGGCGATGCAACATGGTGGTGACTGTCACGCAGAGAAAGCTTCACTCAGGAGCAGGTGGTGAAGGAAGGGGCCTTTAGACGCCGACCACAAAGATGCAATTAGTGGGTGACACGCCTGCTGAGTAGACAGTCATCTCAGCCCAGGACGGCTATGGAATTGCTAGCCTTGCTAGCCTGGCCATACGTTTGGCCGGGGCTTCGACCCCTCCATTATTCTCACCCAGTATTAAGTCATTTATTATAAACGCCGAAGCCCTTAGCTTAATTAATTGCCTCCTTTAAAAAGCCTTGGACTAAGAAAAAAAGTAATGGTGTTGTACGTCGGGTGGAGGAGAAAGGATGAGATGAAAATTCTTTTATTCTAGCTCCCTTGGCCGGCATTGAGGCCAATGGCCATATGCTGTGGTATATCTATAACAGGTACTGTACAAGCGTCTACATCTACGTCGTCGCTAATCCTCCCCCTTGTACTTCCACTCAGCGTGTCGGTGCAGCCTATAGTCGCCGCTCAGGATGCTGCGCCAGATGCCGTACAGCCCCCCGACGGGCCACAGGCTCTTGGCGGACATGCGCCAGCGGCGACGCTCCTCGCGGGCGGCGTCGACGTCGATGCGGACCTTGTCGTAGACGGTGGGCAGGGTGGTGGCGTGGTATTTCTCGCGCAGGGCGTCGTACCAGGGGCGGTTGTTGCCGTAGACGCGCCAGAAGTCGGGCTCGTCGTAGTAGGTATGGGCATAGAGCCACTTGCGGCCGCCAAGCTGGACGAGCTTGTCCTCGAGGGCGCGGTTCTTGGCGATGAAGGCGTCGTGGGAGGAAGGGCCCCAGCCCCAGAGGCCGATGTTGAGGGCCTGCGCGGGCGTGGTGGTAGTCGTCGAGCCGTCGGAAGTTGTGGTTTCTGGCTCAGAGGTGTACGGGTGAAAGGTCGGCGGCGGGGTTTGCTTGAGGGGGCACAGCCAGAGGGGCCAGATGTCGAACTTGTCGGCCGTGTAGTCGACAAACTCCTCGGCCTTGTCGTACGGCAGGGCGAGGTCCTGGACGACGAAGCGGGCCGACTCGCCGCTGGCGTGGAGGGCGCGGTAGAGCATGCGCGTGTGCATAAAGTCGTCGAGGAACCAGCGGAAGAAGCGATTGAAGGGCACGAGCTTGAAGTAGGTCCAGCCCTGGGCGCCGACCCAGAAGCCGGCGCGGTCGTAGCGGAAGAGGTACTCGGCGAGGGGGATGTAGTCTGTGGCGGTCGACGGCGACGGTGAGCTGGATCCGGACCCGGACGACGAAGGCGAAGGCAGCCCCTTGGTCCGGTCCTGGACGTGCAGGTAGAACCACGGGTCCCAGGCCTTGCTAAACGTCTGCGGCGCGCGGTCGGCGGGCTTGTCGTCGGTCATCTGGCCCGTGACGACGACGCCGTGGTCCTTGGAGAAGAGGATGCCGTCGACGTAGTCGTTGGCCGGGTCGCGCGTCTCGGCGCGCACCTTGGCCACGGCCTCGGCCACGCTGCCCGTGCGGTGGTACGTGGTGCGCACCCACCTCTTGGCCTCGACGAGGCGCAGCTCCATGAGCGTCGTGACGCCGAGCGTGCCCACCGCGCCGGCCGCGCCGCGGAACAGGTCCGGCCGCTCCTCGCGCGACGCGCGCACCACGTCGCCGTTGCCGAGCACCATCTCGACGTAGTTGACCGTCTCGTCGAAGAAGCCGTGGCGGAACGACGAGCTCTCGCCCGCGGTGCCGGCGAAGCCGCCGCCGGCCGTGATGCCGGGGAACTCCATGACGACGGGGGGCACGAGCCCCTGGCGCAGGGTCGTCTCGACGAGGCGGTCCATGGGGACGTTGGGCTCGACGAGGGCGGTGCGGGCGGCGCCGTCGACGGCCACGACGTGCGAGAGGGCGCTGATGTCGACGACGCGGGCGGCGCCGGGACGGGGTCGCGGCCGCGTGCTGTTGGTGGAGCCGTGGAAGATGCGGTACGGCTCCTTGCGGTCGAAGAAGCCGCGCACGGCGGCGGCGATCTTGCCCACGGCCTGCTTGTGGCGCTCCATGGCGATCGGCGTCGGTGGGGTGGTGGCGTTGCTGCTGACGATCCTGGGGATGATGTGCATGCAGGAGAAAAGCTGGCGCGGAGTTTTGGATCGGTGTCGGTCGGAGCTGGGCTCGGGGCGCGGCGCGGGGAGCTCAGGTCGGCAAAGCTCTCGTTTGGTCGGGGCCGCGCCGCAGGCCGGAGCTCCCGTAGTGCATGCGGCTGTTTGCATGTGCTGTGTATTACTTGGTGCTTCGTAACAGCTGAGGTTGCTCAATGGATCACAAGTACGACGCACGCGACGTCAAGTTTCACCGGGGCTTGTTTGCAAGGCCAATTGCTGCGTAGACTCCCAACGCCGTGCTCTTGCATCCACCTACGCGGACGCGGACGTGTACAAAGCAAACGGGAGTCCAAGATGCGTCTCCAGATGGCAAACAACAACACGCAACTCTCCGTCCAGCCTCGTGTCCCTTCATCTGCGCGACCAGCGCACCATCACAGCTTCGCAACCGCCGGCTCCTTGGCCTTGCGCGCCACCTGGTCCCGCATCTCGCCCTCCCCAACATCACTCAAGCTATCGAACCGCAGCGCCGTCTCCTCCAGCGTGCGCGCGCCGATGCCCGTCGCGCTCGGCGCGATGCCCGCCGGGTCCTCGACCGCCTTTCGCACGAAGCCGCCCCAGGCGTCGAGGCAGCGGCGCGCGTTGGGCGTCTTGGTCAGGATCATGGCGAAGCAGTGCGGCATGGCCTCGTACTGCTCGAAGACGACCGTCGCGCCGTCGCCCGCGAGCTTCTTGGCGATGAACTTGTCCTCGAAGGCGAGCAGCTCCCACCCCGTGCAGATGTACACGGGCGGCGCGCCGGCCCAGCTGCGGGCCATGATGGGCGACGCGAGCGGGTGCGTGGCCAAGGCGGCGTCGACATAGAGGTACTTGCGCGGGGGCTTCGCCGGCCAGATGTCGCAAGGGAGGACGTTCGCCTTGGCGGAGACGTCGGGCTTGGGGAGGTAGTCAAAGGCAAAGGGCGTCGAGCCTTGGAAGGGCGGCGAGCTGTGTGTGATGTCCATCCACGGCGAGTTGCAGGCCACGCCCGCGGGCAGGCGGACCTCGCGAAGCTCGCCGTGCCACATGACGGGCTGGCCTTGACGACGCAGCTCGAGGATGAGCTGCACCAGGACCAGGGTCAGGTTCCCTCCGGCACTGGCGACGCACGGACAGCAGCGTCAGCCACTTCATTTTGGGTAACGGCTCACGGCTCACGGCTCACGGCTCACGGCTCACGCGGCGGGTGAAGCTCCAACGTACCTGTCTCCCGAGACGACAAGGTGCTCCGGCGGCACAGGCTCGTGGTACGCGTCCGGGGGCGGGTACAGCAGCGTCAGGTACGAGACGAAGGCGTCCAGCACCGCCGCCGGGAACGCGTGCTTGGGCGCCAGCCGGTACCGCACCGAGTAGCAGCGCCCGCCCGTGATCTTGGCCAGCTTCTGGGTCGTGGGCCGGTGCGACGACGGGTCGAGGAGGCAGAACGCGCCGCCGTGGAAGTACAGCACCGTCGTCGGCGCCCTGCACTCCCTCATCATCTCGTGGTACTTTGCTCTTTCGGAAATGGCCGGCGGCCGCTCGTTGGGCTTCGCCGCGGCGCGGTACCCCGTCCACTCGGCCTCTACGGGCACGTACTCGGGCACCGGGATGCTGCCGCTGCCGGCGGGCTCCAGCTGCTGGGCGGGAGGCTCCCGGAGCGCCTCGAGGGCCCGGCGCAGCGCGTCCCGGGCACCAGCCTCGGGCGGMGGCGGCGACACGTACGTGCTGACCCAGAGGCGGCCCTTCACGCCCGGGTCGCGCGTGCTGAGGCGCTGGACCGACGACATGGTGTGCGGGCGCGACGGGTCGGGCTCGAGGAACGCGCGCACGACGGAGACGATGAGGGCGCTGCGAAGGTCGAGGTACGGCGCCGTCTCGGACAGGTTGAGCACGTGGGCGACGGTGACGCGCAGCATGAGCGGCAGCTTGGGCAGCAGGACCTTGAGCATCCTGAGGTTGGCCTGCCCGCCGCCGCCGCCGCCCTGGGCCGCAGGGGAAGAGGGCGAGTCTACCATCGTAGGCGGCGTCAGCCCCGAGGTGCAAGTTTGAGGCTTGATGCCACTGGATCGCGAGCACACCGGCCGACAAGGAACTGCAGAGGCACTGCAATGCGATCCAACAACGAACAACAAAGCCACGCCAATTCATAAAGTCAAAAGGCCATGGACGGAAGCAAAGCATCGGCAGCTCGCATCGGCAGCTCGCATCGGCAGCTCACACCGCCGTCCAGCAGTCCAGCAGAGCAGACGGAGCCCGGGCCAAATACATGCCCCTCCGGCCGAGAGGACTGAGCAGTGCAGGCGCAGAGTCGAGTCTGTCAATTCGCATGCAGCGCCCGCTCTGGCCTGGCGTCCCGAACAGATGCATCACGCCGGGAACTAAAGCGGTGGGGGTGGGGAAGTGTCCACCGTCGTTGGTTGATCCGCGGGCATCTGCTTCGGAGAGAATGTCGAGCCGAGGTCTGGCATTGAAGGGAGGCCAAGCGTCCGACAGGAGTCGCAGGAGTCGCAGGACGCCTTTTCCTTGCCCGCGTTTGTGACGTGAGCGTTTGAGACGACGACGTGGGATGTCAATACTATGTATTACTCCGTAGCAACGTCCCGGAATTGGCTGCAACCCTGCCATTATGCAGCCACAACCTCCGTACCGTCAGGATTCAACCTGCCCATCCGTACGGAGCACCAAGTACACCATGCAGTAGACACACTTTTCGTCACAACGATATTCCTCGACACAGGACAAGGTAGTATGAGATACAGCCAGATTGACCTAAACTCCATCCACAAAGAATCGACACGATCCAGTATTGCCATTGCACCGAGTTAATAGTWGTACAGCACAGGCCAAGTGACTGCTTAGGAGCTGCTGCCAACTTCCTTCTGCTCGCTGCCCTCATCCGCCGCCCCGTTGGTGGCGCTCGACGACGCAGCCGCACTCTTGTTGGCCGCCGCCATCTGCCACGCCGGAATCGAAGCCTTTGCCCCGCTGCTGCCGCCGCCGTTGACGGCCGACGGCTTGTTGATGCTGCTCTGCGCCAGGCTCTTGGCCAGCTCGGGCGCGGCCGGGGTGCTGCTCCCTGCCGGCACGCTCTCGCTGGTAGGCGTGGCAGTTCGCCCGGTGGCGTTGGCGCTGCCCGTTGGCCGCAGGTAGCTGCTCGTCGTCGCTGGCGCGGGGCTCGACGTCATCCTCTGCGAGACCAGAGTCTTGAGGCTGGTGAGCTCCGTGTTGATCTCGGACAGCCGGTTGTCGGTGAGGTCCTTTTGGTTGTTCATCGCCTTGGGAATCGCGTCCTTGAGGGTCTGCACCTCGTCGCGGATGCGCTGTGCGTCATCCTCGCGGCGCCGGTTCGCGGCTTTCAGGTCCGACATGACCGTCTCAAGCTCTGCTATGGCCGTATCCAGCTTCTCTGTCCGTTGCTTCTCTGCGGACTTGAGCGCCTCAGTGTCTTTGGCAAGCTGCTCCACCAGCGCAAACGCCCTGTCAAACTGCTCCTCGATCGACTTCTTGTCCTGCTCCAGTCTATCCGGTGTCGGTGGCGCCACGAGGGGGTACACATAGCGCTGTGAGTTGTCAGCCGGGCCTCAGATTTGGCGACATGGGAAGATCAGCGTACCTTGCCCAGCGAGTACAGGCCGTATCCCACACCGCTAACCACAGTCGCCATTATGAACCAGTCTCTCCAGTCCCTCCTCGGCGGCGGGGGTGGCGGCTGCCACGCATACTGGAGATATTGCTGGTGGTATGGTTGAGGAGGCCCAGACGGGCCGCTCGCATATGGTGCGCTGGGTGGTGGCGGCGCAGGGCCGCCGCCGCCAGATCGGGCGAGGGCCGCATCGATTTCCTCCTGGGTCAGGTTCTTCGTTCGCAGGAACGATATCTTGWTTTCGACGGATGACGAGGAGACGCTAGGGTCCTGCAGAACTGCTTCAGGGTCAGCTGCACTGTGTGTGTGAGAGCTTCCGTTGGGACTGACATTGCGCCTGTGTCGCAGGTTTGCATGCTGAACGTCGCATGGGCGGAAGGGACGACTTACCGCAGAGGCCACCAGGTCCCCGCGAATAGCCATAATGGGTTCGAGCTATCCTCAGGCTCCTCGTCTCATCACCGAGCTAGAGGAGGCCGTCTTAACAGAGGTCGTGGTGATGCAGATTGAAGAAGTCGAAGCGACGGCATGTGATGCGTTCGGCAGCTGGGAACTGTGGAGTGGCTGATGACCGAAGCAGGGTGGCTGGCTGGGTTGGGCCGAGGCTGATGGGGCTGATGATACATTCCGCATGTCACTTACAAAGTACGAGTACGAAGTATATATTTTACTATTATAAAGACTCTTTATATAGACATAATTAAGTGTAAGGGGATAGTCACTGAGTACCTCCGGTCAGGTATCAAAGATGAAGGAGTACAATAGCCTGGCATTCAGTTCTGTCTATCCTCTTGAGTCTTGTAGAGGGAAAAATCCCTTTGCGAAGTCGAGACGTGGCGTCCCCACCGATTGGTCGGTGACACCCGGATGACAAATAATAGTACTAGTACCGTCTAGGACCCCTGAGCACAGCCCCTGTCGTGGGGTGTGTCCGGCTTAATTACTGTCAGAAAGGCAGATCCTTTCTGCTGCTGTCGAACGGTCACTGGTATAATGCACGAATGTAGCTGCACGATGACTTGTTGTGTTGGCTGATGCATGCAGCTGTGCAGAAAAGCTCTGTAACCCCGTTTAGGTCACGTGCGACCCATTTATCCAAGTGTTGGTCTTGTACATGGTACAAAGTGGTGGCTGTTACGGACTCACTATGATGCGCGAAGT
>LFRF01000056.1:71953-90583 GCA_001189435.1 Tolypocladium ophioglossoides CBS 100239 | reverse complement strand
ACCGATCGGCTTGGAGGGACGTCTATATAAAGCCCACCTCCTCTAAGGCAAGTCCTGCTCTCATGTCTTCATGGTAGCATGCTTATCTCCCCAAGAGATAGTATACGATTGCCCTCTCAATTGCCTCACTTGCAAGCTTGTCTTTTTCCGGTCTGCTGTTGTGTGAGCAACTGGACATCTGACGAATCTTCATACTCGCGCTGCCAAAATCAGCCACGCCTCTCGAGACCTGCTGCCAACTTGTATCACCATTTAAGATGGATTCGAACAAGTCGACATAGCTTCCTGATATGCCCTAGCCTTTCTCAGCCCCTCCTAATAGTCGCTCTGCCACGCCTGACCCCTTTGACGAAGCTTTGGAAGAAAGCTTATGGATGAAGGGCAGAGAAAAAGGCAATAAGAGAGAATGCCATTCAAACAGGAGCAAGCAAGACAGCAGCCCTGGTTTATCTGWAAGGTAAGCAACTGTATGTGTCTCGGGATGCTTGGTAAGTAGTACCGCACCATAAGGTACGATCGCTCCCTCTTAGTTGACACGATTCATTAGATAATCCTGGGTCGCCACCTGGCTTATTTTAAGACGATGCTGTCGACCTAGATGATCCTCGCATCACCACGCACGTTGACATGGGTGACATTCTGGGCCCATCGGGGCGCTCTGAAGACACTAATTCATCACATAATCCTAGGTCGCCTCCTGGCACGGCCGCTATGGGTTCTCCGACCCCAACGATGGCCGATGTTACCGGAAAAGCAAGCAGTGGGCCCCATTGATCTATACCGTTGCGAGGGAACGGTTGTAGCGTGTCACGAAGCGGCGGAAGCGGTTCCGACGAAACCCAGAGCGGGCTAGCGACTCAGGAGCAGTCTTTTGTTGAAGGCAGATTGACTCCTTCTACCCTCAGCAAAAGCACCACGTCGGAATCACGCCAACCACTACGCGATTGTTCCACGTATCATTTTTCCGAGAACGGCTCTAGGGGCGCCCACTCAAGCAGTGGGAGTGCTGATGCTGTGGATGGTAAAGGCAATTTGGACGCCATTCAGGAGCAGGTCTCTCTCCCAGTGGGTGCTGTTGTGCAGAATGTTGACCTCACATCTGATGATGACGACGGCGGAATCATCGGTGACAGTAACAGCTAGAGCCAGTCACCGCATCAGGAGTATTTTGTCATTCATGGAGAACCTGCCGCCCAAGAGGGTCCTGCCATCAAAAACATGGAGCCTAGTGACGATGATCGAGTCGAGATACCGGCATCGCCTCCCAGGTCAGCAATCAAAGGTCGACCGGCGAAATGCAACACCAAGATAATTCGAATCCATACCCAAGAAAAACGAGAGAAGAACAAACAGGTCAACATTAGGACGTTGCAAGTTTTCTGGACGCAAGGGGGCGAAGAGTTGAAGTGTACATGCATGGGGTGGCACGTAGCAGCGTTGGGCTACCGATATCCGCGTTGCACTAGACCTGGGTATTGCTGAGCTTTACGGCGAGGTCCTGCTTTCTCAAGGTGAGATGATTACTATTGAGGTTCTTCCGAACTCGGAATGGTGGCCTGTGAAGATTTAATGGGACTAGAGGTACTTTTGAGGGCTGCGATATTATCGACGAGCATGGGAGACCGGAGGTCGATCGCAGCGTTGCGATAGACATGATTTGCGATCCCGACCACGCTCAGAGGGGAACAGAAACATTATCGTAATTGAAGGAGGAGGATCTCGGCGATTTCGATGATATGTAGGTATTACAATCGTCTTAGGTGTATCTAGGTTGGACTTAAAGAAAGTCCTCACTTGCATCACAATATCTTGAGTTAAAAACCTCACAATTTTCTTCTACGAGCATGTTTTCCTCATATGTAGCGCCCCCTCGTATCTAGTCCTCGTCAAAGGAGTCTAGAGCTATCAGCACGGCCTCTCAATTGCTTCACCAACGACGTACCGTTAGACTCTACCGGGACCCGACGTCGAAGGGGAGCTCCGGAGCTATAGAACTAGCGGGTGAAGAACAAGTCCAATCAATTTGCGTGTCACTTGAGCTTAATTCGAGTAGCTATTCCTTCGTGAAAACGGAATCGTGACGGTGGCTCGACAGATCTGTCAATGCTGGCTGATTCGTGGCCCATCAAGTCCAGCAATCCAGACGTGGCTGGGTCGGCGTCAAAGCTTAAGCCGTCAGGATTGTGACAGAGGGCTAGATTGAGTCGAGTGTACTGAGGAGACCTCGGGCATCCACTAAATTTCGCCATCAGCGATACTGCCATTGCTGGCAAGTATCTCGTTCAAGTGGTAGTGACGCATTTTGTCGGCCCTCAACCCAGAGGAGCTAGGAGTGGCCCACGGTCCTTAAAATGGTAATTGAAACCAATGCACTGTTGAGATTAGCACCTATAGTAAGTACCAGTAACGTCTAGACAATGATCACCTGCGTTTCGCAACTGGGATCCATCAGCTAACAAACGTTTTGATGCCGAAGATCGGATAGTTGCTCAATGGCTTGTCGAATCCGGGTAATGACCTAATAGCTTGATGCCATTTTATAGGGGCGCTGAGCCTCTGGGTCCTGGGGTTTCATCGAAGCCAGGGCCAGGAATATAGCTGCTTGGTAGAAGTTGTGGAAATTAACAAGCTGGGAGGGAGCAGAGAATGGGAGGTCGGCCGGTTGCATATCGTTAATTAGGTAAGGTAGGAAGCAATTGACCAGACAAGACTCACTAGCAAATCGTGCAAGAGGACAAAATACTCAATCCAAGATCGGAAGTTCGGGTAGCGACGCCGGTAGACTGGTAAGCCAGTTCCATGCGTTTCAATGCCCGTCTGCGCATTGCGGAGGAAGCGTTGCAGTACTTCTCCGTAAGCATCCAAGTATCCGACCTCATCAATTCTTTCTGTGGTCATCCACGTGTCAATGGATGACTGCGGCAAGTCTTGGTAAGGGCGGTTCAGAGGGGTGTCGAGTGGAACAGAGACCTCAAGTAGCGGAGCACATGAACTGGGTCCGACATCATGCCAGGTCGTTGGGCGAAATAAAAAGCGTTTCCATTCGGTGATCTTGAAACCCATGGCTGCGATTAAGGAGGAATGTCTCAGAGTTGATGAGAGCTCCTCATCCGACGGTACGGAGTATTTATACCTCCAGATGAGCGGGGTCCTTCGCCAGCCACCGTGACCCATATCGGAGGACCAGAGTCGGAGGTCCATCGACTGCTTCCGTGGCCCACTTTGCGGCCGTCAGCCGGGGACCCCACAATCGGATTTGGGCACTTAGGCGCCGAGGCATGCTCAACTGAGCGAATAAACATAACTGATAGAGATAGTGCTCTACTACGAGGTGGAGCTTTGTGCTGCACGATTCGATGTCGGATAGCAGCTCGAACGATTGGAAGACATCAAGAAGCCTGTCTCACACTCTCAAGGACGCTCAAGGACAGCCTCCCCATACTTGCGGCAACGAAATAGCCGGTTTTAGCGGATTTGGGACAATATGTCAGCGCATTGCCAGACTTTTTGAGGCACTGGGCATGACTGTCCTCGCAGCTACCAGCGACTCTACCAACAATACCGAAGGCCGTCAGCGTACCGCCTTCCGTGAAGTTTCTCAAAGAGCCACCGTTATCTTCATCGCGGTTCCCCGTACGCCGCAGACTCGAAACTTGATAGAGGCTAAGCAGTGCCAAGCCATGAGACCTACTACAGTGTTGGTGAACGTTGGTCGGGGAGGGACAGTGGATGAGACGGCGATTCTACAGGCGCTTCGAGAAGGGCGCGCAGCGACTAATGTCTTTCAATATGAACCGGCCGGAAGTTCCGAGGATAGTGTTCCGCTCAGCCCCGAGGTGAAGCATCTCAAATTGACGCTGATGCCGTCGCTCGTGAACTAGATCTCCCTGACCAAGCCGGTTAGGCGGCTTTGGTTCTTGACACGCTACCTACAAAGTCCTAAATCCTCTAACCGGGCACTCTTCAGTATAGTGACCCTCATGTTGGCACTGAAGATACCATGCTTCATCCTGCTTATGGGCAAACCGACATCATTTCCCACGGCGACAGTACGCGAGATTGCACTTCCTCGTTTTTCAATGCCCGAAATCTTGTTTTGGATGGTCCCAAAACAGGCCCCGCTCCTCGTCAGTATAGTAGTAACTACACTCGCTTGATTTCTTATAGCGGAGGCGGTTAGAACATCGCTGAGTATGGCGTATAGCGCGACGGTGGTGCTTCCCCGGGTCGCCTCGAGCCATCGTTTTCTAGTCGCCGCTGTCGTCGGGGTCGTTGAGACGTTGCAGCTCTTTGTTTTTCTCGTGCCCACCTTCCGGTTCCATGGTGCTGGATGGCTTGGCTTTGCGTTCGGCAGGTTCGCCTTCTACTTTTTCTGTGGCAGGGATGGAATATTGGCTAGTACCATCCGTCAACATCGCGTACATATTGCTAGTTTCGACGAAGGACGGGGGGTCCTTATTGAAGCGAGCTCTGTATTCGGGCCATGACAGCACCGTTATGTTGCTGAAAGATCTCGTGCCTGGAGGACCATAGCCTCCATGTTGTTGACCTCGGAAACTCCACAAACAGCTCAGGTCCCGTTTGAGATCGAGCGATGTAGCATAAAGCGGCGCAACTAGTCGAGCTGCTCGCAGACGAAAGATTCGAGGCTGTCCTCGCTCGGGTTAGTTAGCAAACTCGCAGAGCGCAATCGCTTGGCCACCATCAACTCGCGTGCACTTTCGCGTAGAGCGGAATGCAGTGAAGGATATGTCGTCGAATATCCGATTTAGAAAGTCTACCGATAGCGGACCATTGTGGGAACCCAGCTTCAAGTACTCCTTAGAGATTCCCGACTCCCAAGCCCAGAGCTCAACTTTAATGTTAGATTCTAGCACTTTCTTGTCTGGCAGGAGCATGTGGCAGTCTCCGGTAATGACGACAAACGTCGTATTGGCTTTGTGCTGTTCGACTAGACAGCCCTCGGCAACAATCAGGTAGTTAGAGATCTGTAGAGGGACATTCACGCACATCTAGCAAAAGTATAGGATTAGTCAATACCGCGGGGTTAGGCAGCTCACGCTACCCGCCTCAGTAAGTAGTTCATTAAAATATTACACTTTGCCCATAGCTTTCCACACATGTTGCTTTGTCTWTGTCCACTCCATATACCAGTCCGCGGCACGACTAAAGCCCTTCTTCTCGAGGGCAACTCGAAGCATTTTCCTCCACTCGTAGTCTTCAGAACCCGCAACGGAAGGAATCAAGTTAAGCCCTGGCGATACCGAGGGTTTCGTCGAAATCCAGAAGCGAGGGAAGAAGCCGGCTACTTCCCAGTCCAAGATGCCCGTCACAGCTCCCGCCGCCGACACCATGATATTGCTGGGCCCGAGGTCGGCATGGTAGAAGTGAAATTCTACTCCCACGTCCGGAGCGCTCTCCGTCGAGGTCGCCGAGAAGTATGCAACGCCCTGCTGCACCGTGAGCGGGCCGAAAGGGCGGGTGCCGTCTGGGGATAGGTATGGCTCATCGATCGGCCCCCCAGTCACGCTCTGCAAGCAGGGAGCTGTCTGGGTAGCCATAGCGTCGCAGAAGTCTATGACAGTTGCAAGGATACAGTTGCGAGAGGAAGATGACAGGTCAGCCCAGCTATCCCGCAGCGTGCGTCCCGGGACACGCTTGAGAAATAAGAACGACCTATTACCGTCGATATATTCGCAAATGACGTCCGGGAGGGGAATCTGGGGACAATGTTCCCTTACGAATGCGATAGTCTTCGCCTCGGATTCTAGGCCAGGATACCAGGTCTTGACCTTGCAGAAGGCTTCGCGTCCGACGGCCCAGACGGCCGAGGATGATCCGAGTTGGTGTACCAGCCGTACCGTATCGCCCGAACCGTCCTCCTCATCTGGAGATGATATCACCTCGCCAGCAWCTGCATCTGCATCTGCTTCTGCATCTTCGCTCGCTCGAAGAATGAACCAGTCGTCACCATCCTTCCAAGTCGCGAGAGCACTATCGTCTGGTTGCGATAGGTTGCCTAGGGATAGCCGTTCGAATTCGAGGAGGGCCGGCCCCATTCTCCAGCGATTCGCCGAGACCTTCTTTACCGATTCGATAATCGACAGCCTTTTATTATATACAGCTGATAAGTGCATGCGTTGCATATCACCTGCTCATTATATAATTAGCGCTGATGGGCAATACCTCCTACAGGGACAAGAATCGCTAAACGCCTACCTGTAGGGTGCTCGAATAAGTCGGTAGGTAAAGAAGTAGAAGCCTGGCCGACCGGCACGGCCTCTTTAGTTACGATCTCGAGTGATGGCGACCGAGCCGGCATCCTGCCTGGCAGTAGTCGCAGGGCTTGGTCCCGCGTAGCGACGACGAGACCCTCAACGAAGCGCCATATCATCAGCCATATTGGCGCACCGAGGTACTTGTTGATGTTGTCGATGACAGAGAGCATTCTGGCGGACAAGCAGGCTGCTGCGAGACAGGGTCTGTTCTTTGGAAATGAAAAAGAAATAAATTAGAAGATTGATGAGTCCTGGGGGGAAGCAGCCAGCCATCTTTTTAAAAGAAGTATCGGTGATGCCTTTAGCATCTGATTGGTTTTTGCCCCTGTAATTTAGGATCCAAGCCTTAGAGCACTCCACTTTCATCGATCCGCATCCAGGAAATCTCACGTGCTAAAGGCGGTCAGGCATCAAAGGCGGCTGAAAAATGATCGGCCACAATGACATGGTGCGGGGAAGCTTGTTACGTACATCGTATGTATGCGTAGCAACGAGCCACCCAACAGTCGGGGATCGACGTTTATTCGCTGGCGAGGCCATCACAGGTTGCCACCGACATGTCCGCCAACTAGCGGCGCTCGGGGCCGACCCGACTATGGATCGAGTCAACATCGCGAGTGGGTGTCCTTCACCCACTATCGAACTGTCACGGCTGCGAAAACGTGGGGGAAACTGCGGACCGTGCATGCACCCAAGACTGACACGACCACACCACAAAGTAGCTTCGACTCAGGCCTCCTGCCTAGGAAACCTGCCGATCTCGGCGGTGGCTCTCTCGGGATTCTCCGTGGGAATGCGGACCCGCCGATTGACCCTCTCTATTTAGGAATCGATTCACGTATAAACGTTCAAGGAGGTCCATATTGTAGCTAGATTCGAGCGATGACTACCTCGGCAACTAAAGCGTACACGAGCACATGTAATAAAGGCGGGTGGGTATGTGGTGCGTATTTATCAGTCGTTTCTTTGTTTCTGCTATTCATCAAATTTAGGGGCAGGCTACTTGTTCTTTGGCTGCCTCGTGAAAGGACGTACGTTTGATAGTAGCTCTCTCTCGTATATATGCATGCCGGACACAACCAACCATTGCGATCTTTCGCACCTTTCAAAAGGCAGCAGAGCCAACACGCCGACTTTGCCAACACTAGAACAAAAGATGGTGCGATGGTGGGACCACCCCTCTCGAGCCTGTTGTTTCGCTGCCGTGTTTGCTGAGCAATTTGGTGGAAATGTTTGCCTTGACAAGTTGGCTATTCGATGATTTTGTGCCAAAGTTTCCCGGTCCAAATTTGTCCCAATATGCCAAGCTTGAAGCTGGAAAGTAGGGGCTCGACTTTCACGGCTGCGAAGCATTTGAATTCGTTCCATGGCGGCCATCGATTAAAAGTCGCCAATTAGTGGCAGTGCGTGAGTAACGTAGACAGCAATTCTAATAGAGGATGGACCGGGTAGACTCCAAATTATCGTCGGTCGTTAGGGGTTGTCCATATTATGGTAAATTGCGTTGATGCCCAACCATTAACTCTCCACGTAATAATGAAGTCGACATGGCCAAAACACACCATTGAGGAGGATAAGCCTGAAGCACTTCTTTCTAAATATCTACCGCTTCGTCCATAGGTAGACGCATTGAGACCACCTTACTTGCCCCTGTCGCGCTAAGACTTGCACGTCCTTTAAACCTCGTCACTGATCGGACAGTGCATTGCCGTCACTCAGAATACTCAGCATCGCTGCCGTTTCCGCACTAGTAATTCTCGAGTTCAGTATCGCCCTCATCGGCGGACTCCTCCCCGACCTCGCTAGGAAACTCTCCGTCGTCAGCGTGTGCGGTTGGCGCCTACGAAGGCGATGATGGCACAACGAATGAGGCCCCCAAAGGCCGCGTATCCGGTATCTCACCCTCTGAATTGGAGGGTGGTGGTCGTGCCTGCCTGTGAAGAATTTCCAGTTCGCCATAACCATGTTAGGCACTTGGTGGCGGACCACCTCTTTTTTGGTCGCCTGCGCAGTAGCCCCCTAAGCAAGGACCGAAACATCTGTGGCGCATCCGCAACGTGCCGAAGAATCACCTCGCGCATGCAGAGCCTGTGTTGACGACGGGTCAATGGGTGACCAGAAGCCCAAGCCTCGTCAGAACGGGCATCCCATGGTGTGAGACATTGTACCCCAACGAGCCCCAGAGAGAACATGTCGACCTTGCTCGTATACCGCAGCGGCCGCTTCAAGAATTTGGGAGCCATCTAGATAGGGGTTCAGGTGAACGTCTCCATGTGTTCACACACTTGGTGCCTCGTAGTTTCGAAGTCTGCTAGTTTGGCGATCAATTCTCGATTGTTTTGGATTAAGATGTTGTCTGGTTTCACGTCACGATGTGTGATACTATTGGCGTGCATACATGCTAGTGCGCTACTGATTTGCGTCAAGACGATGTGGATACTATGTTCGTCGAGGACTTTGGGGGAGAGGCTCTCGAGAATATACTCCATGATTAGACATGGGGGATGCTTTTCATCGTCAGCTAGCACCAGGTCTATGGCCTTCACGATGTATGGCTGGAAATTGAAGTGGTCAGGTTGTGTCAAGGAAATGAGATTGCTCAAATGATTCAATTTTGATAATATTCTCATACTCCTCCCTGAGTTCCTCCCACCGGTATCTCACCTTGCCGAAATCGTCATTGGTGTTGTAGGGCTCCTTGGCACCAAATTCAACGCTAGATATTCGTTCTTCCACTAGCATAACCGAGGCAGTCATTCCTTTAGCTTCGAATCCCCCCTTATTCACATACACGGCGTTATTCCTTCCATAGCAGACGTTGGAGTTCACCGTCTCGGGCGGACTGTTCAGTGGAGGGAAGTACATGGGTAAGGAAACGAGGACTTCCTTGCTCCAATCCAAAGCTTTTCTTATGTATATCTTATCTTTAGAAGCTGTCAGCTTCGGGCGCCATACCCGAAAACTAATAGCCCCGAGATCGATGGTGACCATATGGAAAATCTCCATGGACTTTCCCTAGGCGAGGGATACCTTGCGACCTTCTTCGATGAGCCGGAGAGTACCCGCAGACAATACCGTCACCCTAGGGTTGCACGTAATTGGATGTGTGTCGATGCSGAAATGCCGCCTGCTGATGTTAGTTGTGTTGTCCTTGGCCAGCTGGAGGTCACTGGTGTCGGCGTCCGCCGCCGAGCCAAGCACTCAGCCCTCCGGAGAAAATAAGTGCTTTCCGAATGCTTGGCAGAGAGCAAGGGCCCCTTGTGATGTTTTTCAGATTCGCCCCCCTTCTAGGGAATGAACGCAATGGCTTCACCGGTGGGAGGCGTCAACTCGTATCTCGAATTCTCCGTCAATTCAAGGATATTGTCGACGCCGGTGAAGGACCCTAAAAACAGCACGACGTTGGAAAGGCCTGAAGTTTGAGCCGTCTCCATGGCTGTCAGGGAACTATGGTGATGTGGGGGTGCTTTGTGAATGCTGGAAACGCGACTTAAGACGTCGGGTTGCTGCCTAATTATACCCCAAAGCCGCCGCAACGGACGGTGGAGGGGACTAATAGGATTCGTCGACCAAGCACCGACTTTCCGTCACTTCAGCGCGGACGGCCCCTGGTGGCACTGCGTAACTTGCGTTTCGACACGCCTGCTGCCTCTGTTGAGCCGCCAGTTTTTGACCTCGTCTGATCAGACACTCTACCACCTCGTCGGGCTCAGCCGCTCGATGCAGTGGCCGTCGTGCAGGTTCCTCTTGCGGGCTCGGCGTGCTCGGCGTCTTCCTTCACTCTTTCTCCAGTGCTCTATCAATTCGTTCTCGCGAATTTTGGACAGGACTTCATACAGCTCTACTTCGGCTTTCTAGTAATCCCAAGTGTCGATAGAGAGTCGAAGTTGCTTGATCTGCTTCGTCGAAAACCCGAGGTTCCTCAAGGCATCTTGATAGAACTTGGCAATGTCCCGCCAGCCCTCTGCCGACATGGGCACACCAACGGCCTGACCGGACTCTTCAAGAGCCATATTCCACAGCTTCTCGGAGACGGCATCCTTGTAATGATTGGCCTCGCGCTCTCGGTATTTGGGCTCGTGGATGCGCAGTCGGTGCCTTTCGGCTTGGCGCGGATCGAAATGGTTTCGTAACACTTGACAAATCCATTGGTAGCTTTGCTCGCGTTTTCGTTCTGAAACTTTGGCTTAGGAGTCGCTTCGTCTTGGAGTTTGGCCGCTTCCTCCAGGCCTCGCGTGAGTCGTTCGACCAGGTTCTGGGTGTGGAGTTGGTCGGTAAGGAGAGGCACCTGGGCTCCGTTGGGTGGCGAGTTCATCTTTCTCTACTTCGTAGTCCTGGGAAAGCGTACGAGGTAAGCGTAGAAGAGACGGATAGGACAAGACAAACCTCTCCCCCCGGCCCAGTGGAGTGCGAAGTTGAGGAGCCGTTTCTCCGTACTCCGTACGGAGAACGGTGGAAGGAATTCGTCGCGGGCAGGTCCACGCGTTCGTTTCTGACGAGGTGGAGGCTGATGGACCAATGACCTCTTGTCCGCTCGGATTGGCTGATTCTACTGGATAGCGGGAAAGCCCCCTGCCAGACAAGGGTCGAAGTGCGGACCGCGAGATTTTCGGAGGACGGAGTAGATTACGGAGTACTTCGTACGGAGTAATCAATATTGGCATTAGCCGACTGCACCCGCACCGTCCCGAGTAATGTTCAGATTGAGGTACCACCCCGTCTGGCAAGTTGGACAGAAACAAATTTGGTTTTCCAAGACGGTCAGCCTTAAAGCAGGGATTTCGCAGGCACTGTAACCATTGGCTCCGCAGGGACAGATAGCCTACAGAAGCAAGTTCCGCCTCCGCTGCCTCCGCTGTCCAGTCACGAGCGAGGAGTTTAGCGAAAGGACCATGCGGCGGCAACCGACTTCGACTTCCGAGTCCCCAGCTTCCTTCATCCTGACCGCAACCTCAGGACCTCGGGCACTCACGTCTTCTGCCGATGGATATCTCTCTGTATGCGGCGAGGGCCGAGGATATCGACGTCCTGTCTATATATCAAATTGCCAAATTTTTCCGCTGCCATCAATCCGTTACGAGGGATGACTGCAACAGCACCGCTGCAAACATTACTGGGAGTGCGGTCTCTCCCACGTTGGTACAGGGCGTGACCAGCTACACCGTGGCAGCCGACACTGCTCCGCGGCCGAGAGTCGTCCAATTCCGCAACTCGGCCTTGAATGTCGAAATCGTGCGCGAAGCACGGCGGGCGTATGGAGATTTCGTTCCCAACTGCGAGTCCCACGGCATGTTGAGCGACGTCTACGTATACGAGATGGATTTTGTGCCAGGAGTTGCCCTCTCCCGAGCTCGGCGCCAGCTCCTCGCCCATGGCTCGGAGCAGCGGCTGCTTCGAACTGTGCAGGACTTTGCGAGGTCTGTTGCGCACGCCGCATCACATTGAGCGTCTTGCTTATTAAGAGAACTATATTCTTCGCTTCGGCGTGGATTAACAGGCTCAGAGTGAAGCAGCCACCGGACGCTGCTCGCGAGTTATGCGCCCATTATTCGCAGATCGTCGACCAGCTTTCCCAAGGCCTACCCAAGCGCTTTCAGCCGAAGCTAGATGAGATACGCCAAGGGCTTCCGCTACTCTTTCGGTCGGACTACCCAATGGTGCTCAACCACGACGACCTCTTGGAGATGAACATCCACGTGGATGAGGTGACTGGTGGCATCACGGGCATCGTCGACTGGGCCGACGCTATAATTGCCCCCTTCGGCACGTCCCTCGGTGGTCTCGAAACCGTTCTTGGCGTCCAGACTTCGTCATGCTGGTTCTTCCACCCTGACCATGACCTCCTCCGGACGCACTTCTGGAAGACGTTCTACGAGATAACTGGGAGACTTTCCGATAGTGATCGGCGGGCAATCGAGGTTGCGAGATTGTTTGGGCTGTTCCGAACCCACGGCTTCGATCGTCGACCCGAGAAGGAAAATGCGTTGTCTCTAGAAGAGGGAGAGCTTGTGTGCCTCGAGGCATTCTGTCTGCGTTAGGATAGATCCTGCGTACTCGTATCCGGATGGCTTTTGTCCAGTGCGTTGGACAAAGACGGATTCACCGGGGGGGGGTTGAATGATGAAATGGCGCATGGTAAACTCTTTGAGATGTGTATCCATACCCCCTCGCGCATGGTATCATGAGGTTGTGGCATCTACTGAAACAATAGAAAGACAATCCCGGTCGAATCTCTCGTGGTTGATGAGCTACTGAATGGAATTGCCTCGTTGACTTCAATTAAGAACGACGGTATCGGTGCTGGTGTTCGGAAATGTTCCGACTGTTGATTTCGGCAGCTGCCAATGGTCAGCGTCATACTAGGGAAGATTGGGAATCTTTATATACCGAGTACATTAGTTTCTGGTTGCAATTGTCGACTTGACTGACAATCTTGTGCCAAGGCACGGCGCTTCACGGGTAGGTATGTCGCTGAGGACGAAACAATGCACTGAGTCCTCGCTTTTCGACTAACCCCTAGAATTTGTCGTCACAGTTCAGCATACAAGTAAACTCTTCCGTGGCGTGTCTTCGCAGCTGGGCTCGTCGCTCTCTCCTATAAGTCCTTCGCATCCTTGTTCTCGCGCTGCTGGCCTTTGTAGTGATGAGAAATTTGCGTACTCGAATAAATGGGGCCCGGTAGTAAACACAAATCTCGTAGTAGTGGACATATATATTGAACAAATGACTGGGTGCATTATTGGGGGTATAGGAAAATGCACGTAATTGGAAGTGTTATTCAAGGTCAGTCCGTACTTTGAACGTTCTCCTGCGTCGGCAAGTTGGATACGGACAGCCAAGCCTGGACTGAACCCCCAATTGCCTAGCGAAATCGCCATTTCCGAAATCAACGCCATTAGCATTGCCCTCATTGTCGTCATCGCAGTCGTCTTCGTCGTCGTATCCTCGCCGTCGTTGGCGCGCTCATCTCTATTCGCGTTGAAATCTCCTCCACCAAGAGCTACATCGAACGGAGAAGCCAATTGTGGCAAATGCATTTGAACCTTGGCACTATGGCCACGAGGCGTCGCCCGTTAAGCTACACGAGCTCGTTGGTGCCGTTCTCCGATGTTTTTGTTTACGCTCACTTAAAAGGCCCCGACATGGTCGCGCGATGCCTGGCCAGTGTCAAAGGACGCGAGACATGTATGGCAGGTCGACTGGTGATCAATCTTGTTCGTCTTTTGACATTTGCTTGGATCTACAAGTAATACGAAACGAGTTTGGTTACCCATTACCTTTGGCAATTCACGAGATGGAAAAGGCGAGGTTGAACTGAGGAGACATCAGGTGGGGTCGCTATATCATAATTGGTTGGCACATGGTCAAGAAGAGGTGTCATGACGCGTCCACTAGATGACCCCAGGTTCAATCGACTTTGATCCTTTATTTCCAAACTTCACCAGCACTAAATTCCCCTCAAGACAACACTTGGCCTTCGGGTGCAACTTTGCGTACAAAATGCCATGTTCAGACTGCAATGGCTCCGGCATGGTCGGCACTGGTCTCTGCCCGAAGTGCAATGGTAACGGCTGATTGTCAAGGCAACCGGCAATGCTCAGGAGGTGAGAACATCATCTTTGGTCTCGAATATCTGGCAACTGATGTGTGTAGGATTACCATAGTTCGTCATTGTTTCCAGTCTAGATCGTAAGGTACGATTCTAGGGGCTTGGGGGGAGGGACGCAAGAGGCGTGAAGCGTGGTGGCATTCGAAGGGCATACCCAGGTCCACCACTATGTASGATTTCAGAAATGCCCATCCTAGTGAGCCAGAGCATTTTCACACTCACAAAACTTTTCACCATTGTCATGACAATATCTGCGTTGTTCCATCTTCACGAGCGAGTTTTCGAACCCTGCAGCGTAATTGCTTCCATGCCACGAATTGAACATGCGGCGTCAGAAAAATCCCTCAGGCATGTGACGGTCGTCTACGCGACGTTGCGTTGGGGTGGGTGCCACGATAGATCTCATTGGTGAGTGCTGCAGTCAGATGCACCTGCCGAAAACAGACATTGGCACACATTTGTGCGTTCCTAGGGCTGTTTCTTGAGCCATGGTATCTCTGTGAATTCGCCTCAAGCAGTCATGGACTCGCTGTGGCAAGATGCGAGGGGAAACGCGACTGTGTGAGCAACCGTATGTGATCCATGAGTGAGAATCATGACAGCTCAAACGGTCCTGCTGTGAGCAAGAGCAGAGGAGTCCATGCTACATTCTCTCTGAGTAGAAACGGCATGTAAGGCTCAGGCTATTTCTCTAGAAAATTCCTTCGTCCCCTTCTCAATATCCCTATCGTCTCCGCTAATAGACAAGAACACAACAAACCAAGTCTCATCTCGACTCATTACCTACCAGAGGTAGACAACCACCGATAATGGCTACCGCCAATGTCATGACTGCAGTGCCCACCTGGTATTCACTAGTCCCTCACCAAGGATGAGTTGAAGGAGTCCACCACTATGTACGCGCTCCTCTCTCCCTTTCTCACTATACGTGCTAACCGAATATCGTCAAGTGGGGTATAATGGTCTTCCACGCATCCACCCCGAGATGCATGTCGATATGGATCATGTCAAGGAACTAGTGGGGATCATTGATCGCCATGGCCAGCGTGAGAAGCTTAGCTTCCACCCAGTCCATCGACATGGTCTATCGCAGATGACACGATAAGACTCGAGTCGGACCTCGGGGTCATTCCCGGCACATGGAACAAGGCTACTTCGGTTGACTCGGAAATATCTATGGAGTAGTCTTCAAGTTCGTTCCCGAACAACATCGGCTCGTTCCCTTCGAATTCGAAGGACCATTGCCGGTCCCCGCAAGAGATGCGGTCCGCAAATTCGTTTAGGAGTCACTAGCTACCTCACCAAGAACAAACTAGCCGATCTATTTGCGCTGAGGTTGTTCACCTATCGCACTAGGCCAGCCTGATGAATGCACCACGGAGGTAGAGGTGGGCAAGCTCGGCACTATCGTGCTGCCCAAGCCGTTGGTGAACACCAAGTAGTTCCTCCCTACGGGCTGGCCCGGGCCCCTCCAGCCCGGCGACAGCGCCCCCCTGCCGGGGCAATCGTGGACTGAGAAGACGGACAAATCCTACTAGGTCTTCATCAGCAAGCCGATCGGTTCCGCGGGAGAGCTGGTCGACGAGTTGGTCTGCTAGGGGGTCCTCAGTGTCTAAGATATACTCGGACAAGTCAGCCTCTAGCTGTAGGAAACATTGCACGTCGGATTTCGCTTCCATGCGGCGGTCAGTCATTGACCTCCTATTCAGCATTCCCGCCTTTTTTCACTGAGAGCCATAGAGCAATGTGATGCAGAATATCTTGCTTCATTCAAAAAGCTATCTCGAGTTCGATAGCCGATTCGCGGCCCAAGACTGCGGTGGCTAGCAAGCCGGGATCTGCACTATTGAGCCACAGACAAGACAGGGTTGGGACAGGCCGCTAAGGAGATAGGGACAGCGCTCTAATAAGTCAACGGTCATCCATGACGTCAATGTATTTCACGTTCATGCCGAACGTTGAGTCCTCCATGTTGTTGATTATACTCTCTATCTCTTTAGACCTCGGTATTTTCATCGGGCGCCACCAGTTATTGAGAACGTCCTTCGTTCCAAATGCAAGCGTGGCCGTTCCACCTTGTGAGATTTCAACCGCCGTCCGGGGATCTAGAATGATACTATTTTTGAGGTTAGACATCACTTTTAATGTACAGAAGTGATAAGGGCGCAACTTACAACCCGCCTTGGTTGAACGTGTGTGATGTTGGCGAGAGGCCGAAGCGCTTGAGAGAAGCGCGAGGGACCAACCACAGATTATTCTCCCCCTTAACGTACGGAAGTGGCTGGCGATGTGAGCCTTCCCAGAGAGTCACTTGGGATCCCTTGCTCAACAGATGGACTAGAAGGCATTTGCCCTCGACTTCTGGGTACTCTCGATCATTCTTTTGGAAGACGTAGTCACCCGGCCGAGCACTGAAAGACCTATAAAGTCCCAACCCAAACCACTCGAAGAAGAAGTCAAGGATGTGCCGGATACGCTAGAAAGGTTAAGCCTGGAAGCCCCTGAAGAGACTGTCGGTATGCTTACTGGGTTATCGAGAACGTTGTCTTTGCAGAATTGTAAACCGCCCGCAGAGGCTAAAGGAGTGCCATCTTCGTCCATCTTGTCCATGTTTCGACCTACCGCTTCATCATCGAGTGAAAAAAATCCATTTTCTAATATTGCCTCGCGTGTTTGCTTCAGAGATAACTGGGCCGATGCCATTAGAGCCGGTCAGGACCAACAGGGCAAGATCTCTGMGCGTTTGGCATACGGCACTTTGAATGAGGAGGGGTCAAGCATTTGGGCTTCTTCATGTTGACGCTGGGTTAAATCTTGGGTAAACTTTGGGTAAATTTTGGTCGATATATGGGTAAACCTTGGATAAACTTTGGGTGCACCTTGGGTAAACTTTTAGGTCCGCGATCACGTGGCTTGACATCACTAAGGACTATTATAAGAACAAAGCTTATTAGGTGGTTGAAAAGTGGGGTCTTCTGATGCTGTKAGTGAATCTTGACACTGTGCAGGCTCTCCATCCCTTAGGTGCGGCCTAATTGGGTGGTCTCAATCTGACGGGCACAATTCTGCTACTTTCCTAATGAAGCAGGAGTCAGGTTCCTGGTCACACACCCAAGATAGCCAAAAGGCACACAAAGCGCTAAATACTTGTTTTGTTGAAGGATCTTATTTGTGCTGAATCCTAATTTGGTCAAACATACTTCGTAGGCGCAGCTAACATCACGAGGAACGGCTGGTCTAGTCCCGGCGCCGGAAAGGGDTAGCAATTACTACGAATATGGCTTGCATAAACAGCTGCGCAATTACATGTCGGGTGGCGGTCTAAATCGATTTACGGGGTTACGATGGTCATTTCTCTTTGAGAGAGGAGCGATCATCCAATAATAGCACTATATACAGTTCTACTACTCTTGAGTAACAATCAGTTAGACAGTCAGGTGGGAGCWACAAGGACTCTGTATTTGTGGCAAGGCTGAAGCTTGCCTCTGTAGCTTCATCCGATTCCCGTTGCTTTGGATTCTCGTTCCCGTGGTTGACCGTGCCCGTTACCTAGACAAATGTGCGATGAAGGCTGGCACGAACAGACGACAAAGACGAGCCGAAGGCGGACGCGCATACGAACCATGCTGCAGTATGTGCGTGTCGTATCCATCCTTGCGCAGATGCCCAAACCTCGGTCCTCCCGTCGCATAGTTGCCGTTTTATTCGCCGCGGCAGCAATCCGGGTGGTGATCAGGCAGTGCGTCGGCGGGTCGGCGCTCGGCGCCCTCTCAACACACGCCCAGCGCATGATCCCAAGCACGCTCATCTCTGTCGATGCGTATTGTAAAGTCGAATCTGGTCCCTGCCTTGGCGTCGCCAACATGGCTTGCCTGCATGCCTCTGCACACGGGCGGCGTGATTGTATCGCCATCGCGACAACCTCCTGACGCCGTCCAGACGCATTGTTTGCTGTGGACCCCCTGGGAGGAGCGCCTCACGCCTTGTGCCGGAGCAGGTTGAGGTCGGGCTTCCAGCCCTCCCACTTGCGGCATCCGTGGAACTTGTACAGGTGCTGCCACATGTGGTCCTTGCGGGAGAAGCTTCGGTCCTGGACCGCGCGCTTGGAGCACGCCTCGAACTCGTGCGAGTGGAAATGCTCCTCGGTCGGCGAGTCGTGGCCACAGAAGATGCACTCGGGCTCGCCCTGGCCGAGGCGCCAGACGATGAACGGCTGGTTGGGCGGCAGCGGCAGCGCGCACGTCCACGAGATATCGCCGGGCGTGTGGAGCGATCTTTCGTGGCGCAGCCAGTCGTACTTCTTGGAGAAGGTGCGCGGGCAGTGCCGACAGGCAAACGTGCGCGGCTTCGAGCGCCTGGCGCGGGCCGACGACGTCTTCGCCCAGGCGGGCTGGGCGCGGTCCTCGTCGGCGCGTGCCGACAGCGCGGGGTCGCTGCGGGCAGAGAGGCGCGAGTAGGACGAGGACGCCGACCCGCGGGAGGATTCGTTGCAGGCGGAGCGGGAGAGCAGCATGGAGTCGTCGCTGGCGGACGAGGCGAGCGCGGCGGCGTCGAAGCTCGCAGACGGGCGCGGCGCGGCGGTGCCCAGGACCTGCTGGAGGGCCGACCCGGGCACGGGCTCGGTCTCGGGCGGCGAGCGGCGCCATCGCTCGAACGGCGTCATGCCGGCCAGCAGCGGGCGCGGCATGGGCGACCCGGCGCGGAGCGGGGCCGTGCTGGGGGCCGTGCTGGGGGCCGTGCTGG
>LFRF01000056.1:2627-68026 GCA_001189435.1 Tolypocladium ophioglossoides CBS 100239 | reverse complement strand
CCCGCCCGCAGATCCGCGGCAAGATGCGCAAGAAGGTCTGGATCAACCAGGGCGACATCATCCTCCTCTCGCTCCGCGACTTCCAGGACAACAAGGGCGACGTCATCCTCAAGTACACGTCCGACGAGGCCCGCACCCTCAAGTCCTACGGCGAGCTGCCCGAGAACGCCAAGATCAACGAGACCGACTCCTTTGGCCAGGGCGAGGACGGCGAGGCCTACTTCGAGTTCGGCGACGCCGACGACGACGACGAGTCCGACGAGGGCGCCAAGAAGGAGGTGGACATCGACGACATCTAGCCCCGGCCGCGTCGGCCCTGGACCGCGCCATGCCGTGCGCGGTCGAGCCTCTGCCAGCAGCGGGGTGGTGATGCCCCCCGTGCTGCCGGAGCATGCACGCTGTCTTCTCTCTCAAACCCCGCGGGCCATGCCGCTCGCCGGGTCCCACGACAGTAGTTGGAGCCGAGGTTGGACGGCCGTGGTGGGAGAGACGTCACGGCCCGTCATCTTGTTCGCGTCTTTGTCTTCCCCCGTATTTATGAATATGAGAACTCGCATCATGTTACCCACAGCATCACTCCATAGACAAGACATGCCTGTTTCCGAAGATGCCCTTTGGTGATTTAATCTGCTTCTTTTTTCTGTTTTTGCCCGCCGCTTATCCTACAAGCCACCGAGCCCCCCCCCGACAACTAGCAAGAAACAGTTCGACTCCCAACTCCTTGCGGGTTGGCTCCGAACTTGATTGAGCCCGGATCCAAGCCCATCCTCGTCTGGGCACCCGCGAGAAAGACAGCAAGGTTCCCACCCTAATGATACGACCGCATTGCCAGCGGTTGAGAATGCAAAAGTGACTATTTTCCTAAGAGAAACATGGATGCCGTTGCGCAGAGGCCGCCACCGGTGTACCGACACGCCCCACGGTCCCTGCTCTTCAGTACTGCCGCCAGTCTACCACTCGTCGTCTTCGTCTTCGTCATCTGTTCCCGTATGTTAGCACGCCGTAGTCTGCGTGGACATGACCGGATACTCACCACTCTTGCTGACCTTCTCCTTTCTCTTCTGTAGAGCGGCCGCCAGGGCATCAGCCATGCCACCACCCCCTCCGGCAGAAGCACCAGCTGGTGGAAGGCCGCTCCCGTGTGGCCCTGTATCACTGTCTCCCCCGACTTGTGCACCACTGCGGTCCCTGATCTGGGTCCTGTCGACCTTCCTGAGCGAGCCGATACCCCCTGCCTTTTGGATATCTCCAAGCACGGCGTTTCGGCCCGTGTCCACGGCCGGCAAAGCTGGAGCCGGCACCCCGGAGGAGTAGCCAGAGTCCCGATTCGGCGGCAGCGGCGGAGGTGGAGGGGGGCCCCCACCAGACGAGGATGGCATCGGTGGTGGCGGAGGCGGGGGTGCAGGCGGGCCGCCGCCGGATGATGATGGCATCGGTGGTGGCGGAGGCGGGGGTGCGGGCGGGCCGCCGCCGGATGACGATGGCATCGGCGGCGGCGGCGGCGGCGGCGGAGGGGCGTTCGACGATGGCACGGGTGGTGGTGGTGGTGGTGGTGGTGGTGGAGGAGCGTTTGAAGACGGTAGAGGAGGCGGCGGCGGCGGCGGCGCGCTGGCCGCCGAGGGAGGAGGCATGGGCCGTGAGCTGGGAGGCGGCAGTGGCGGAGGAGCATTCCCAGCCGGTACCTTCGGCGGCAGTGGTGGAGGCACCATCAAGTGGCTGGGCTGCCCGGCGTGGCCGTCGTTGCCCCTCGGGGGAGGCGGCGGCGGTACAGGACCGCGGCTCGGTGTATGAGGGGGAATCCGCTGGCCGCTGAAAGCCGGGGGGACATGGAACTTCTGGCTCGAGTTCTCCGGCTCCATCGGCGTCTTCGCGGGCCTCGGAGGGGGGGGAGGTCCGGGATTGGCTGCCGGCGCCGGCCGTGGCTTCTCCTGGTGCGCATATTTGCCCGCGTCTGGCAGAGGCGGAGGGGCGTTGAACTTGGGCCGAGGAGGAGGCGACGGCTCCCGGGGCGGGCTAGGTTCGCCGGCCGGCGCATCAGCCTTGCCGGACCGTCTTGGCGCTGGAGGAGGTGGCGGCGCGCCTCTTCTTGCTGACGATGGCGAAGAGTTGCCCGAGGGGCAGGCAGGTGGCGGAGGAGGCGGCGCTCGCGAGTTCCTCGCCTCGCTGCCGTTCGTCGGAGGCGGTAGAGGCGGTAGAGGCGGTGCCGGGGGGCCAGGAGGCGCCGGAGGCGGCGATGCCGTCTGGCTTCCCATCTTGGCCTGTTCGTCCCTCAAGAAATTGACAATGAACTCTTGGTTATCTCTTATGAAACCGTCCGTCAAGCCCTTGTTGCTCAGGTCTTGCCCAAAGTGCTCTCGCCACAGGGGATCAAAGGCATCCAGCAGGGCGAATTCCGAGGGCGGATGGCTGCCATTGAGGCTCAAAGATGACATGGACGGCGGGGGCACGGGAGGCGGAGGGAGGTTCGCGTGTGTCGGCTGGGGCGGCGACGGGGCCGACGAGTGACGGTGGAACAAGCCACCTAGCAAGCTGTGCTTCTGCGTCGGCTGGGAGCGGCCGCCAAAGGGGGTTGCTCTTGTCGCTCGGCTCGCATTCTTCTCGCGCTCGTCCATCTTCTTCTTGAACGTCTTGGCCTCCTTCTCATCCATAAAGCTCAGTCCGGCGAGGCAGTCCTCCAGCTCAAAGGTGAAGAAGAAGGTCCGGTCCTGGTTGAAGCTCCACGTGTCGAAGATCTCCTGGTCCCAGATGACGCCTCGCGCAGAGGGCTGCAGAGGGAATGGTTAGTCCCAAACTCGCTGCTCACACCTTGACCGTCGGACGTACCGAAATATCCACCATCTTCAGCCAGTACGTGTGGCCCACAAGGTCGTCGGCCAGGACGATGGCGCCCTGCAGCCCCGTGTATGTCCATTTCGACCGATTGGGGTACGCGACGTAGAGCCTGGCGACGGCTACGGCCTGGATCTTGTTGGACTGCCTCGGCACGAACCGCTTGACCGTGTCCTTGTCGTCGTCATTCAGGATAGAAGGCATGGCTGCGGCGGCGGGCCCGGCGGCGAGGTCGAAATGGCGTCGGGCGATGCTCGAGACGTGCTGTTGCGGCGGGGTCCGCGGTGAAACAAGTCGTCGTGGACGGAGAGCGCTGGGCGGTTGTACGCGTGGAAAGGCGCTTAGTCGCCGCCCTCATTCGCAGGCTTGCGCGGTTCGCCGAGGGCGTGAGCCTGGGAGGCAGCCGCGTTTGGTGCAGCCCGGCGGGCGCGCTCTGGGCAGTCGGAAGAGGCCGTGGCTGCGCTGGAGCCGTGGCAGTGGTGTGATGCTCTCGCGGGCCAGTACGAATGGCGCTCTGGCGTCGACAGGAGGCCGTTGCGGAGGTGAGGTGGTGACTGGTGAGGTTGGTCCGTCGCCAACGGCGGTGGCTTGGTGGCTTCCAGAACCCCCGGGCCCGTGCATCAGCCACGGCGGTGATTCAGCACAGCCACGCGTCGGACACCTGGCTGTCGTCATCGCCCGCGGGCGTCTCGCCACGGGCCACGAGCAAAGGGCCGCACGGCGAGGTCAAAGCAATTCCGAGAAAGACCGTCTCGGG
This sequence comes from Tolypocladium ophioglossoides CBS 100239, assembly GCA_001189435.1. NCBI lineage: Eukaryota > Fungi > Ascomycota > Sordariomycetes > Hypocreales > Ophiocordycipitaceae > Tolypocladium > Tolypocladium ophioglossoides. The sequence continues at coordinate 64,440 of LFRF01000056.1, read as the reverse complement.
TGTGTTTTGCAATCCATCGTTTGTTTTCGCAGAAGCGCAGGTGCCTTGATTGCGAGGATGGCTTTTTTCTCCTGTGCAACGCAGGGCGGTGCCGGCTGCCACCCACCACTTACTTGTCACAGCACATCGAAGGAAGCGTGCACGTTTCTCGGTCAGGAAATCTGTGATCCTGTCTACTTCATAATGTGCCTATTCATAGCATCCCCACCCCAACCCATTGTCCTCAATCATACAGCTCTGGCCCATSAACGCAGCGCCACATTACTTGTTCATGGCTTCCTTTCTGGCCTGACGCTCCTCCTTGGTGCCCTCGGGTGGGGGCATCTCCTTGGCCATGGCTGGGCCCGGGTGAGCCTGGAAAGGGGCAATCTTGGCGTCGATGCTCTCCTTGACGGGCTGGACCTTGAACTCCTTCTCGCCCTTTGCTTGTTAGCGGCCATCTTACCCAAGGGCAAGGTACCCGCGATCAACGGGCGAGGCGCTTCGACACATACCTCGCTCTTCTTCTGCTGGTTCTTGCCGGAATCCATGGTGAAGTCGGTTAGTGGAATGCGAATCGTACGAATGTGAAAGACGGGTGTGTGAATCTTGCAGGAGCTTCGAACTGGGTGCAACTGGCGGCCTCGGCGTCGTATTTATGGCAAATGCCCCTTCCATCAGTTAAGCGGAGGATGACGTCTGCGCTGGTAAAGCATAACGCTGCCTCTGGCGGCAGAGCATCCGCATTGGCTGCCGTCCAGCTGCCGAGGCGTCAGCTTTTGCAGACAACTACGTAAGTGCAGTCTAACTAGCCCGGAATGTTACCTCCATCCAATTGCGCGCAAGCATTGTTTCCATCTCAGCTGGGTGGAATGCGTTGCTGCTTCTGCCGACCAAGTACTTCGTATAGCGTGGTTATTGGCTCCTCGACTTCGTATCAGCAGTTTTGGCTGTCTGTGGGATCAATAGAATGTAGCATCTAATATCAAGACTAGACAGCCCTCTTTGCAATTCTCAGAGTCATCAAGAGATCTATGATACTTACCTCGGTACGGAGTAGATGGGTGTCATGGATCGGCTACAGCGCCGTCAAGCCCTGGAGCCACTAACCCCCGCGCCACTCGGAGACTTCATGCCCGACTTCGACGACGCTCAGTTCACGTTCATCACGTGTCGATAATCACACTTCATCAACCACAACACCTGCACTCACGTGCCCCGCATGTCGACAAGCAATGCGCCGCAACCAGTGAAGCTTTCGCTGCCCCTGGTAAGCCTTTCCTGCCTCCCGCAATGCGTCCACAGCTGATTGGCCTCAGGAATACCAGCAGAACCTGTTCCAGGAGCTCCGGTCCGAGGATGAGGTCGTGGTCCTCGCCCGTGGCCTGGGGCTGATGCGCCTCGTCACGAACCTGCTGCACTCTTATGACGCTGCCGGCAACAGCCTCATCGTCATAGTCGGCGCAGAGGAGCGGGAGAATGGCTGGATCGGCGAGGCTCTCGCGGAGCACGCCGCCATCAGCGCCTCTCCCAAGGCCCGCGGCTTGACCGTCGTCAACACCGACTTCCAGAGCGTCGGCGCACGCGAGAAAATGTATGCCGGCGGTGGCATCTTCAGCATCACGTCCCGGATCCTAGTCGTGGACCTTCTCACGAGCCTGCTTGACCCGGAGACCATCACCGGCCTCATTCTTCTTCATGCAGATCGCGTCATTGCCACGTCCCTAGAGGCCTTCATCCTCCGTGTGTACCGGCAGAAGAACAAGGTCGGGTTCCTAAAGGCCTTTTCAGACAACCCAGATCCCTTCACCACCGGCTTCTCGCCGCTCGCCACCATGATGCGGAACTTGTTCCTCAAAAAGGCCTCGCTGTGGCCGCGGTTCCACGTCACTGTCGCCCAGTCCCTAGAAGGCAAGAAGAAAGCCGAGGTCATCGAGCTCGAGGTCCCCATGACGGACTCGATGAAGGAGATCCAGACCGCCATCATGGAGTGCGTCGAGGTCAGCATTCACGAGCTCAAGAAGGGGAACACGGGCCTGGAGATGGACGACTGGAACCTGGACAGCGCGCTGCTGAAGAACTTTGACGTCATGGTTCGCCGACAGTTGGATCCCAATTGGCATCGCGTCAGCTGGAAGACGCGTCAGATTGTCAACGACCTCACCGTGCTCCGCGGGCTCCTCAACAGCGTCCTGACCTACGACGCCGTGTCGTTTCTCCAGCACCTCGATACCATCCATGCTGCCCACTCACCGCCCCCCGGGTCGACGCGTCAATCCCAATCCCCATGGTTGTTCCTTGATGCCGCCCAGACAATCTTTGACACGGCACGGAGAAGAGTCTACTCGGCCAGTTCCAAGGCTGTATCGCAGGGGGAGAATATCGACTCTTTGTGCCCGGTCCTCGAAGAGCTTCCGAAATGGGGACTTCTTGCAGAAGTTCTCGAGGAGATTGACCGAGACCTCTACTTTGAGCCGGCTGCCAGAGACGGCTCAAACGGCACCATCTTGATCATGTGTTCCAATACCGACACGTGCAGGCAGCTGCGAGACTACTTGCAGACGATGCACGTCAAGCCCAAGATGGACGGGCCGAACGATGAGGATGAGGATGATGCCCACAAGGCTTCGGCGGCCTTTATGATGAGAAGGCGGCTTCGGAATTATTTGACATGGAAGAAGCAGTTCGCTCGGGTCAGCGCGACGCTCTTCGCGGAGAACCAAAAGGCGCTGAACGGCGCAGCCGACGCCCGGCCGGGCCTCGGAGGGATGCGAGGCGTCAAGGCCCCGACGAACAAGAGACGGAGGACGCGAGGCGGAGGGAATGCTGGCGTGTCAGGGGGGCGGGGCGAGAATGGTGTCATCGCCCAGTATTTCGAGAAGCCCGGCGAGGTGGCCGACCTCATGGCCGAGGTGCAGATTACAGAGGAGGAGGCGCAGCAAAAGGACGACGTCGTGGCGGATCCTCTAGAGGACATGGAAGACTACTTTCAACTCTACGAGATGCAGGATCTGGTCGTGGTCCATGCGTACGACGGAGACCAGGACGAGCACGTCCTCGAAGAGGTCAAGCCGCGCTACATCATCATGTATGAGCCGGATGCCTCGTTCATCCGCCGCGTCGAGGTCTACCGATCTTCCCACAGCGACAGAAACGGGAGGGTGTACTTTATGTACTACGGCGGGTCCGTCGAAGAGCAACGCTACCTCTCGTCGGTCCGGCGCGAAAAGGACGCCTTCACCAAGCTCATCAAGGAGCGGGCCAGCATGTCGCTGGTCATGACGGTAGATCCGCACGGCGTCGAGGATCCGCAGGAGGCCTTCCTCCGCACCGTCAACACGAGGATCGCGGGCGGCGGCAGGCTCGCGGCAACGGCTCAGCCGCCCCGCGTCGTCGTGGACGTGCGCGAGTTCAGGTCGTCGCTGCCGTCGCTGCTGCACGGACGCTCCATGGTCATCGTCCCTTGCATGCTCACGGTGGGCGATTACATCCTGTCGCCCAACATATGCGTGGAACGAAAGTCGGTGAGCGATCTAATCTCGTCCTTCAAGGACGGGCGGCTGTACAACCAGGCGGAAACCATGTTCCTGCACTACAAGAGCCCGATGTTGCTGATCGAGTTTGACCAAAACAAGTCGTTTACGCTGGAACCCTTTGCCGACCTGTCCGGCAGCCTCAGCAGCGTGGCGCCAACCAACGTCTCGTCCGACCTCCAGTCCAAGCTCGTCCTCTTGACGCTGGCGTTCCCGAGGCTGCGCATCATCTGGTCGTCGTCGCCGCACCAGACGGCCGAGATCTTCGAGTCGCTCAAGGCGCAGGAGGCGGAGCCGGACCCCATCGCGGCGGTACAGGCGGGCCTCGACCGCGACATGAAGGCCGAGGACCAGGCGTTCAACCAGGAGCCGCAGGACATGCTGGCCGTGGTGCCGGGCGTGACGCCCAAGAATATCAAGAACCTGGTGCTGGAGACGGAGAACATGCGGGAGGTGGCCAACATGACGGAGGAGGAGCTGGAGCCGCTGGTGGGGCGGACGGCCGGCAAGGCGATTCACGGCTTCTTCAACCGCAACGTCATGGACGAGGACGATTAGGGTGCGACGAGATAACGATACCCGAGCCCGCTGCTTGAACACAATGCCTTGATATTGCTTCGGCGTCTAACAAATGGATGGACCGCGAATGGGTATTAATGAGTATTGATGAACGGTCGTTCGTTCCAACGCGCGTGGGTATCCTGTGCAGCATCTCCATGAGAAGTCGTCCATGCGTCTCATCCCTACTGCTGTCCCATCCTCCGCTCGCGCCCCATCCCCATGCTCCTTGATGCCCCTCCCATCGCAGCCCCGCCCACGGAAGTGCGCAGACGGGCGCCTACACATGACTCCTCGTCGCGTGGTGCCGTCTCCGGCCGCAGTACCCGCACGTGAGGCACGACACGACGATGCCGCAAAAGGACACGATGCCGCTGATGATGGCCTGCAGGATGCCGCCGATGCCGCTGATGACGGCCATGATGCAGCCGCCGATGGTCGACAGGAGCGATTGGATCTGCGAGGACGTCAGCTCATGATGGACGGGGGTGCGGCGCGGTGGACGCGGGCGCTTACGCAGGAGAGCACGGCGCCCATGGTTGCGATGTGTTGGTGTTCTGGCTGAGCGTCTGAGTAGGTCTCGTTGGTTCACTGGGTCAGGGATGATGCTGAGTCCGGGATGATGCTGAGTCCGAGTTGCAGATGAAGGCGGAGAAAGCAAGCCTTGCACAAACAGCACCCGGGCCTTGTTATATACGAGCGCCCAAGCCCTCGCTGGTGCCCAGTCGTTCCACGCTCCTGGGCTGTATCACGGCCGCCGTGCATCCCCCACTCAGCGAGTTGCCCCCGGCCGCCGCGCTGACGTCAAGCCCATCACCATGCAGAAAATACCGGTCCAGCACGCACATCTGCCGCATCTCGATGCCCCGCCGGCGCATCTCCTCCGGATCGACGCGCCATTGCTGCTGGCTCGCTGCGCGTGGCCAGTGGCGCGCGGCTGGTTGGCGGCTGGTTGGCTGTCGACGTCGCGGCTCCATTGAATGCCTTGATTTTGGGCCTGCCGGAACAAAGGGGCGCGTCTCTAGCACCGGGTTTGGCTATGCCGTGCTGCGTGGCTTCGCCGCAGTCGATGACGTCGCAGACAGGATTCTTCGATTTGGATGCCCGTTCAGTGCTTCTGCATGGGCGACATGACGTCACCTCTGTCGCCTGGCCCCCATCCTGGCTGGATCAACGCGATTCGTGCCGCACTCGTATTATCTATCATTGGAGATTCTTCTTCCGCACCGCCGTCCTGCGGCCGTTGTATGTACACGGGTATATCTGAAACCACATATCCAAACAGCAATTGCGAGACCAAGAGCGCCAGAGATGAAACCGTGTCGCCCAGGGTCCCGGGTTGCTAGAGCTAAGGACGCCATCTATATGCTGCACAATGCACAATCGTTCCGAGTTTCGCTGTCGTATCTCACCTCCAAAACGCCAGCCAGCTCTTCTTCGTGGCCATGGCCCTCTGCAGGTGGGCCCGTCGCAGCATCTCCCTGTTCCGCGAGTCCAACAGACCCAGCGCCCCGTCGTCCCGGTACGGCAGAGCGCGCGGCATGTGCGGGCGCTCGCCGCTCATCATCCTGATGCGCTGCACCTTGCGCAGCTTGCTCCGGCCGTACCAACACACGATCAAGGAGAAGATGGTCGATGTCGAGGTGACGGCCCCGAAGCCCCAGTTCGTCTCCTCGATGAAGTTTTCGAGGTTCATTCCGTACAGGCCGGCGAGGAAGGTCCCCATGGCCAGCCCAAGCGTGCCGACGCTAAACTTGAGGTCCAAGAGCATGAGGGCGTTGCGGTTGGCGTCGAGAATGGCACGGACACTAGACACTCCTGTTAGCCGCGTCGATGGCAGAGGAAGGGCTAGACTTGCATTTCCTCCGTGTTGCGGATTCCAGACACCAGGTTGCCAGCCTCCTGGACGATTTCGTCCGTGATTTTGTGGTACGACTCCAGGAGCATCTCCACCTCTGTGTGGTCATCCAGCTCCCTGGAGAGGTCGCGCTGCTGCTCGGTGAGATACATGGCCGCCAGGTCGTCGTCGGCTTCGAGCAGCTCCTCCATGGCGTCGCGCACCAGCCTCGCCTTCTGCTCAAACGTGCTCACCCGCTTCGACAAGATGAGCAAGACGCGCAGCTTCTCGCGGTCAATGTCGTCCTCGAGCTCGCTGAGGATGTGCATGACGGGCTCCCGCACGGCCTCGAAGTCGGCCTCCATCTCCGAGGTGACGGACGTCAGGACCGCCTCGAGGGCGCGGAATTCGTAGGGGAGTGCGTTGGACCCCTGCGACGTCTTTTGCTGCAGCTTGCCCTGCAGGTCGTACATGAAGGCGGACTGCGGGTACGACGTCTTGGAGCCGTACACGTCGAAGAGGAGGACGCGGTCGTTCTTGATGAGGACCTTGAGATGGAGCAGGTTGAGGAGAATCGCGGACGGGCGGACGAGGATGTGCGGCAAATTGGACGAGTCGATCTTTCGCAGGTCTCGGGGCAGCAGGCCAAACTGCGCACCAGACGGTAGCCGTGGGGACATGCAGCTGCTGGGGCGAGGCGGTCCTACCTTGGCAATGAGCGCCGACTTCTTGAACTCGCCGTCCACCAATATAACCTTGCCGTTCTCGTCCACCTCGGTGCACCGCAGCCTCGGCTCCAGCGCCGCCTTGGCCGCCAGCACGCGCCGGCTGTTGAACATGGACGAGCCGTGCTCGAAGTCGACGTGGGACGGGAGGTCGTCGGGCTTGAGCGGTTTCGCGCCCTTCCTCGCCGGGCGGCCCCAGAGCCTCTCCTGCCACGTAGGCTCGCGGTCAGGCTTGACGCCCGGCTCGTGGAGCTTTCGCGCGGCGGCCGTGGTGCACAAGCCGAGCCTTGCCGGGCTTGGGCCGCCGCGGCTCCGCGATAGTCGGCCCGGGGGCGCGGTCAAAGGCCGTCCACAGGCCGTCGTCAGACATCTCGGGCCCCCTGTGCTCTCGACAACCGCGCGGGCCCGGCGACGGAGCGGCGCGCCGGTCGCGGCCGACGTGTAGGCGCGGCGCGGGCCGGAGAAGGCGGCATCGGTCTGCGCGCGCAGGAAGCGGAGGAGGCTGCGGGACGGGGCCGGCCGTCGCAATGCCGGCGGCATCGCGGCAATCAAGCGGCAGGCGAGTAGAAGCGCCTGCGAGGCAGCATGGGTGCGCCCGTTGGCGACAGGGCCGGCCGGTGCAGCGTCAAAGGGATGTGCGGTGCGCGCGCAAAGAATGAATTCAGTAAAGAAAAAAGCTGGGTGCTCGTGCGTCGCAGATGCGGATTTTGCTCCGGCCCGGTGGTCCGTGCGAGGAGCCACCTGCAATCGCGCTTCTATCCGTGATTCTCCCGAGTCGCCGATGCCGTGTTCGACGAGACGCCGCAACCCAGACAACCGAGCTCGATCTAATTAATGGCTACGAGAGCGAAGCATCGGCCGGGCATACGGAGGACTGGGCCTGTCTCCGTCATCGGCGGCACAGTCATGGACCAGGACCGCCCTGTCGGCGAGCTTGCTTGGCGATGGCGTGGTGAGACTTCCTTCTCATCCACGCAACTTCAACCTCATTGAATCCTTAAACCAGGTGTCGAAGTTGAGCGGTGAAACGCAACCCAGCCCTAACCAGCGGACAAGCGCTGGCTGGGCGTGACTCTCCTTGGCTCTGCACATGCCCCAGGCAACAGGCATTCTCCGGTTCCCAGCGGCACCGCGTGGAGGCAAGAGTCAAGCCCACAGCGCGCAGGCCCATCTGCGCACGCTGAATTCTGCTCCGTCACTTGCACCAAGCACCACAGGTCTTGTGCAATCCTTGGCCCAGACGGCCAGCTCGAACGCATTCTCGCTGGCGGCTTTGCCGCAGCAAGCTCTGTCGCGCCACGATGCGGAGGCTGCGCCGAGCGAACCCCAGGAAGAGCCCAGGAAGAATAGGGCGGCAAGAACTAGGCATCACGGAAGATGACTTGTTCAAATTCGAATCTCTCCATGTCGACGCCATTCTCAAAGACTGGTCGCGCGCTGTTGCGAGGCGGCATCGAGTGTGGCCTGGTCGGATGCAAATAGACATCAGCTCCTTCGGGAGCCATCGGGCCGCAAAATAATGCTTCAGGGCCTGTGCCTCTCTGTGACGAATGTGGCGAGCCGGGTTGCGTCATCACAGCCAGACTCCGGCCAACAGCAAACAATCCAACCAATTGCAGCATCGAACTGCGCCAGGCTACATGGAGCCCACGTTCGTCACAATTTCCCATTCGCCGCAAGCCCGCTTGGTTCCAGGCTGATATCAGCTGTTTAGGCTCAGTGCCCATGTCGCTGCTCGTGTAATATCACTCGCCTGTTGCGCCTGCTTCTCAATAGCCACTGACAAGCAATCCTAGTTGCCAGAACCCGACCAATATGAAACCTCGGCCTCCCTTGCACAATCCAGATGCGGTAAAGCTGCTACCCCAATGGCGCGGGCTTGCCGGCCAATGATGTGATGGACACAGCCGCCCACCGCTATAAAGCATGCGGACGCAGTCAAGCCAGATCGTCTTTATTCAGCTTCGTCTGAGCGATTTCCTGCCGTCGGGCGAGCTCACGTAGGCTGCAACACGCGAGATACCCTCTTACCACGGCTTAGTTGCTTCCTGCGACGGTTTTGTCCATTCTTTTGCACCTAGCTTGGCATTCCAGCGAGCCTATGACCCCTACGGCACTTCGACATCGATCGAGATGTCAGCTTCAAAGTCCATTTTCCTATTCCAGCAGTTCCGGCAGGTGCAGGACTGTGTTACGCAATGCAGCCGGGCACTTCATGCCATCAAGTCGCCCGACGCTGAGCACGAGGAGAAGTTGGCACACGTCAAGGCCCGTCTTAAGGAGGCTTGGCAACATATTTACGCCTGTCAAAACTCGGTTGCTCGGCCTGATATCGAAGACAAAATCGTGGGTTACGGTCGTGAGCTGGAGAAACTTGAAATCAGCCACAAGGCAGGTCTCGAGGATGCAGAAACAACTTTCCATCATCGAACCGAGGCTGTTTTGAAGAGACTTTGCGAAGAGCTCATCACAGCACTGGGGCCATCTCTCGTTGAAGAGTCACTTCGAAGCCTCTCCGGCGCAGACCAACATCTCCCCGATGGCTCAATCAATAACTCGCAGGGCATGGCACGCGAAGAACTCGCACAATCAGCCACGCATCGTGGGTTTGCTTCAGACAGAGGCATTACAGAGAAGACCGCCAACAAAGTCAGCAGGGTAAGTGTCCCAGATTGTCTACAAATAGGGATTTGAGATTGATCATTCAGCGTAAACGAAGGTTGGGGAGTGCGGACACCCTAGACCGGCATAAACGACAGAAACTTCGGGGATACGAGGATGAGAAAGGACGTCCTCTTGGGCCCAGTACGATCCAGAGATGGACAGGGAGACAAACCCGTGGAACTCAAAGGCGAACCGGAGACAGCCAGCCGAATGAAGATGACGACCGGCGATAACGCGAGGCTGCTGAAGCCATCACTCCCGGCGAAATCTACCTTGCTTTTTGGGAAAAGTCCAAAGCCTGGTCGGCAGTGCTTCTCTTGCCTACGGAGAATCTCAAACATGTTGGCGTGCCAGATACCATCGAAAGCCTAGGTCTGGCTGATGATGTCCCGCAATGCTACGACTATAACCCTCAGAAGAAGATTTTCCAGTGGCGGGAAGAATACAAAGATGGAGCATGTCTTGTATCCCAGCGGGAATATCCCGTCATGTACTTTGACGGCTTAGACTTCCCGAGCAAAAGCGCGGTCGGCTGGGTTGCTGCCAAGGATCTCCGGAACTTTGACGCCAAGGACACCAAGATCCGCAAGCTCATTGAGCACTCTGGACAAGTACGGAAGTTCCTCAAAGAGCGGGAAAGAACACGCTCGGAGGAACCGAGGACCGGCGCCGGAGCCGAATCCGGGGAGGCAGCTCTCGCTAGTGGTACGTCAGTTTGAGGAAGGCAAAACTATGGAAAGCGTGCTAACAAGCCATCAGGTGAAGGAGTTCGGGGTTTACAACCGGCAACCCCCACGAAAGATTGCGATGACCCAGAAGATTCTTGGCCAGATGCAATCAGGCAATCCACGTCTGAGCGGCATTCCGATATGACAACCGGTGGAGTTCAGGCTCCACGTTGGACGGGTCACCCGCCTAGCCGGTGCCACGATACTGTGACAATAGGGAGCTCCTTTAATGGACATTACGTTGATAGTCACCCGCCAGTAAACGCTCAAGCCGTCGCAACAAGCTCGAACCCGACTCCGGAAGCCAACCTTGCCCCAAGAGCGGAAGGGCAAGATCATATCGCTACCGGACCTTCCAAAAAACCCTTCGTTAATGGGGCAGAATTAGCAAGGGTGGCAGAAACCGGACTCGGTATCGTTCAAACAATAACACTAGAGGGACGGCCACCATCGAGATCTGAAGAGGCTCCTGCTCGACAGAGTCCGCGGCCTACATCGCCGTGGCGCACGCAGGCTAGCTCAGCTCTCTACCGGCAAAAGGAAAATGGTCAATTTCCGGACAGCGAACTCTTACCCATTCGAGACGGGACTAGCCACGAGCAACCCGGGAACGCGACTTGGCGTTCTGCACCGCGAAACGGCGCAGCTAGTGACCGAAACCTGGGACATGCTCGGAGCGTAGAACGACCTGGTGGGCCTCATCGAGACTCAACTTCGAGCTCTCTACGGGTATTGCATCCCATACCACACGCTCCCCTAGACGTGTCGGGGGGACCACAGGCCATCTGCAATGTGCGCTTACCTTCGATTCGATCTTCGTTTAGACAAGCCGCGTCGCCTCACCCCATCCTTCCTCGGCCAAGCGCAGCATCTACTTCTTCAGTGAACGGCCCGAATCAAGCTTCACTGTTTGATAGCACCCCTTTTAGGGCTGAGCGCACATGGCCGGGTGACCCTGTTTTTCATACGGCTTGTGTCGCTATCCCTTCCACCCCTGAAGCAGCTCATCCACGCGATCGAAGCTCTCACGGACCAGCATATGCGGCAACGTCAACCTCACGGTTGTTAAATAATTCGGTCGAATATAGATACAGCGGGTGACCCGAGCCTCTCCCAACCCGAGCCCGATGAGTTCCAAAGTCCACAGGGATTCTATCATTGTCCTTTTTGCGACGAAACATGCGCCGTGGTAAAATGTTTACCAAAACATCTCAAAAATCTTCATTCAGAGGCACCCGAGTTTAGCGCAACATAGAATGAGGTCGCTCATTTCGATAGTTGAGTCCAGCGGGCGTGGTTATCCCACGTGAGATCCTCGGAGAGACTGTCACAAATACGGTGTTCAAGGCAGCAGGATTTCAAAGGCTTAGCAAATTTTGTTTCACGTAGACAAAGGACAAAGGATATACTATTGTTTGAGTTCGATGTGAATCGAATGCTATATGCTTTCCTTCAGACCAATCATGTCTCTTCCACGAACACATTTCCGTAGACAGCGACAGTCACCTACAGAGTGAACGGACCCTAGCCCATCTCAGGAAAGCTGGCGAATGAATGACACACGAGCCGCTCTCACGCTATCAAGATAAATGACCACAAAGTCACCATTGAATTGCTATCTGGCAACACTGTTCACCCACCTTAGGCCAACATTATCAACTCACTCGTCTTGGCTGTCCGCCTCCTTCGGGTTTCAACGAGTCAGCAATCAATAAATTTGAATTGCCATATAGAGTATTTACGTCTAGATTAGCGATGGCTTTCGAAAGTTGCTGAGGCCAAGATTCCGAGTTGTGCTGGTGAGACTGCCATCTTTAATTTCCCGACTCTAGGGCTGTGCGGCCTTGCGTAGGAGCCCGTTAAGTGTCCTCAGACGGGCGAGGGGCATTTTGGGAATCGGTCTAGCGGGGAGTATGCAGCAGGTACGTTGTCCCGATGTCGTGGGAGTGGCCGACGATGTCGCATTTGTTCTTGACGCGACGTGCGGTTGCAACGCTTCTTGCATCAAAGTCCCAGCAGCAGTGAGTGATATTAGTGCAGTTTGTTAGCTTTGGAAAAAGTCCCAGAGTGATACAGCGGTAGCTTTCATTGAAGGCTCGTCTAAGTCGCGTTGAGATGCAACGCACGTTGATAGGGTTGGGCCAACTTGAGATGCAATTGCCTCCCATGTCGAATCCTAGCTAATTTCGAGTCCTTGGTAGTCCACCCACTTGAGTGAACTATAATGTAGCATTGGTCAATCCCAGAGCCGCAGGTAAGATAACCGTGGCTCCTCAAATTTCTGCGTTATACCACGAGAGCTCTAGAGCTCCAGGAGGCTGTCGCCAAACATAACCCGTGCTAGGTGGCCATCCTTTCCAACAAGATGGGCTAACGATAGTGCCTCGACAACAGCGTGGGTATGTTTCAGGGAGGGTTTGAACAAATCGACAAGTTCAAACTGATGATATGGCTGTCCACTCTAGCGTTTGCGTGGCACACGGATATGTTGATGTTATACACTTTGGCTACCTTTGCCATTGTTCCGAAAGTGGCTCAGCTCAAGAAGCCTTTCGCATTGTTGGCCACCTGGCTCCTCTTGCACTTTGTCTCGAACCCACAAAGCTCTACTCAAGACTGTACCAGGGTGATCATGTTGGTGCCAGCGAAACCCGACGAATGGAGCGACAAACTAAATGCATTACTAACTATAGGTATTAGCGCATCGGCCGCTTGAGGATCTTGAGGAGCTTTTGGATCTAACTACGAGCAGATGATGAATAACAAACCATTTGCCAACGAGGGCATCCCTCATTTCGACAATCCAAAGGATCCTGCCCTGATTGCTATGAATCTCTACTTTATTGCTATGATGTCACCGCTAAGAAAGCTTATAGCCTATAAATGGGAGGTTGAAAAAGCTATTAGATAGGCTTTGCCCTGCTGATTACTAGTTCATAGGTTCGGTTTGTGGGTGTTTCGTTGGAATAGTTATGCCGACCCGGGGTCGCGATGAGAATGTGGAAGCGGAAATCATGAACCAGAAAAGCAATGAAGAGAAAGACGCAAGAGAATACGATGGTGATTTGCTCTAGATAGGCACACGAGACCTACAAGTAACTCTCTAGTGCAATGGTGCAGCAAAGGAGCGGGACACAATGTCTCGTGACGCACCCGGCGCAAGAGAATGAGCGATTCGTGCATTCGTGCATTGCGGTTTAAGTCATCCTCCGCGGTGCCCAGAAGGATCCGAAGGCATTATGCAATCAATAACCTGCTTGATCGAGCAACTGGAGACGGAACATTGCATGGCAGCGAGGCTCTTTTTCTTCTTCTTGAGCCGGCCGACAGAGGCCGTTCTACGTCACTCTGAGAACCAACTGCAAACTCAACCTTGTAGTGGGCCGCTTGCTGGGCAACCCTTTCAAAAAAGCAAGCAACGACGAGACCAGCGTTTCAATCATGCTACAATTCCATGGTTATACCGATGTGAAGTTGTTTTCAAGAGGCTCCGTGCGGACGGAAGAAATATCGCCCGTGTCTGATCTACCCGCATAGACCACGTGAGTCCTTTCACCCCTCATTTGGGCCTTCTCCTGCGTGGATTGATTTTCGTTCGTCAAAGCACTCCACTTCTCACCCTCACCGTTCCAATGAGCTCACAAGACAAGACGGCATCCTGTGGCGGCCGCGGAACTCTTGAAGCTCTACGGGTAACTCAAACCCTTGAAAGCTGCGGAATACCATGCTGCATTTGTGGAGTTGGTGCTCTCATTTACTATGGAGCGGGACGGGTTAGAACAGTACGTCTGCACAAAACAGCTTGAGAAGTTCGACTCTAAAAAGCCCAGGAATGGGAGATATGTGTCCCAACAGACCTCCTCGAGAGGGCAGAGACTCTCTTGAAGTCCCAAGAATACGCCAGCCTCTACACCACCATACCTCCGCCACTGCCACAACCTGCTTCCCTCATACACACGTACACCCATTTCCAGTGTGTGGGACTTCGAGCTTACTTTGTCCTTGTCCCCTCCGACGATATTCATATCGATTGTCGGCCGTCAATCTTTCAGCGAAGCTTCAACGGTCTCCCATACCCTAGGCTTATTATTCTTATCCAAAGCTTTCTAGATGCGGGTGATCTTTTGTCGCTATGTGATGTCGTTGACGGGAGCAATGTTTCTGAAGAATGGGGTTCTGAAAACCTAGATCTAGAAGGGGATGTGGACTTGGAGTGGATCAAAAGGAAGAATGAGGCAATCAAGCAGAGCCGCATGGGAAAGTACGCTAAAGGTGCTCCAGCAGGCATGATCCATGTCAAGTGTTCGGAAAGGAGGGCCTTGTGGGAGTCAATCGTTCGAACTAAGGGAGCGAGGCGTGGCTGGACTCAACCCGAAGAGATCTTTTCTACGCGCTTTCGGTTGCATGGTTCACCTGACCCGTGGTTGGAACATCGTCAGTGTTCATAGTTACGTAGAACAACAAGACGGCAAATTTATTGATTAGATGTATCGAGGGGCAGCCAGCGAACTCACTGCTCACCATGGGCTTCAGGTTTCATCAAGCCCGAGCAGCCACATGTACCACCCGCGAGAATACGGATCAACATCATGCCAGAACGTCAACCTGTGCCCCAGATCAAAATCATGGCGCCGAGCATAAATTGCGTCAGTGTATGCGCTAGCTAGATAGCTCAGGTCCGTGAAATCGTTTCTCGTCCGAGTGCCACGCCTGTCGGAGTGAGCTTGCAGCTTGGAGCCGAATTGATAGAAGATGTCGATGACTCGGACACAACCATCGCCTTGTACGGTCCTAGGAATAGGCAAGATCTCCTGGGTTCCGTTGGGAAGATTCGGTGGCGTGCCCAGATTGCCTTGGGCATATGATTAGTTTCCTCATGGAGTTTTGCTTCCTATTGTATTTAATATGCGTACCATTGATGATGATGTCAACACTGACGGTCTCTTCTGGAATGTCTTGGTGACGGCGCTCCCAGCTGCCACCAGTATGGACGAAAATCTGGATGCTAGTCTGACCGTGTATCGCTGGCACGCAAACCCTGCAATTATATTAGTCAAATTCCTCATTCCCAGACCAAAAATTACCTCGTCTGTTGTAGCAAGATAGCCTTGAGATTGTCCATTGTTGACCTGACGGCGATGTCGACGTCCTGGGTCATACGTTGGCCACCCCTGAGATAGACCGCCCAACCCCCAAGGAGTGCATATGGAACATGGTGATTCCTGAAGATCTCGACGAGGAACATGGCCGCTAGAGCAAGATAGTCTACCAGCGGATCCCTTGAGGTAGCATATAGTTCAGCGAAGCGGTCGGTGTCATAGACTTCCGCTTGCCGAGAGCTCGAAGCAGAACTCATCGTTCGGCCTCTAGAGGCGAGAAGCCAAAATGAGAGACCGGTGCCTGAAACAATGCTCGGCAGAGCGGTATGAGAGGTTATTAAGTGAGGGAAAGCCCTCCTACTTATGATGGAACGACAATTCACAAATTCGGTAATTCGATTCGATGGGCTGAGGGGAAGCACGGTTGGGCTCAGTGAGAGTCTGGCTGCCCTGCAAGCCGCAGTAGCCGCCGTCCCATCCACCACATGACGCTCGATGTATAAAACGATATATGACAAGTGTTCTGTTAGGTCTGCATGCAACTGCATACGTCTCCTGCGCTGTATGAAAAGATGCCCGCACGACATGTCGGGAACAAGCAGCGTGTTGATGCACTGGTCCCTCCAAGATGCTCAAGAGGCACGGTGGCTTACGTGGCCTCCTGGCCTTCGAAAACCGGGAAGACTTATTGTTTCAAGCAGCTGTTGGGAAAGAACAATTGTGTAGACGGTCCTTGGTAAGTGACACGTGACGTTGGTTACTTGTGGTTGCTTGCAGGAGACTACCCGATTGGGTCAAGTGCCAACTCCGGGTATTACTCGTGCCACGCCCCACTTT
The DNA here is from genome assembly GCA_001189435.1 of Tolypocladium ophioglossoides CBS 100239. Classification (NCBI taxonomy): domain Eukaryota; kingdom Fungi; phylum Ascomycota; class Sordariomycetes; order Hypocreales; family Ophiocordycipitaceae; genus Tolypocladium; species Tolypocladium ophioglossoides. Next base: position 48,480 of record LFRF01000056.1, on the reverse strand, counting down.
TCTGGATTCCGGTTCACCTTCACCAGCWAAGCTGGTGCTGACGGGCTACGTAACCACCCACACTGGCTCAATAGCCACTTTTTCATCTATTCTACTTTCCAGTCCGCCTCATTGCTCTACAACCATTAGTTCCACTATATACAAGCATTTCCCCTAGTCGCCCAGCTATTCGCATAGCCCTAGCCTTTTTTGCAGCTGCTAAATACCACTTTTTGAGCGCATTATCGTACCGAGACTTTTAGCTGGTGAAGGTGAACCGGAATCCAGAAAAGTGGGGCGTGGCACGAGTACCCGCTTTCGGTTTTTAAAGTGCTCGTTCCTTGCTTTGCCCCCACGGCCCATTGATGATCTGCGCCATAAGACTCCACTAATGAGACTGCATTGATGCAACCCTTGGGCAGCGGTAAGGTTTCTAGGTCCAAAATTGCAGGGTCAAAACCAATCAGATGCTAAGCGCGTCAACAAAATTCGTTTAACTTAGCTTGCGATAAAAGTACGAAGGTTGAGCCCAAAAGAAAGTGCAMCTCTGGATGTACTAGAACCAGGTTACAGTAGACATATTGCACGTCGCACTATATTTCCGGGCTCACTACGAAGTCATAGCGCTCCCTTCAATTGCTTGAGCTCGTCTCGATTGCTACAGCCCGCCCCGATTGCCAGAGCTCGCCCCCATTTCCAGAGCTCGCCCCCATTGCCATGGCCCCCCCCATTGCTGCGACTCGCCCCCATTGCCGCAGCTCACCTTCCATCGCCAGAGCTCGCCTCGGTTGCTACAGCGCACCCTCGATTGCTTAAGCTCACTACAGCTGACAGCAGCCGGCTTCGGGCTCGCACGGTAACAGGGACCCCAGTAYATCCAGAGGTGCACTTTCTTTTGGGCTCAACCTTCGTACCTCCGTACCAACAATCATCTTGGTTACAGCTGGTTATGAGCCGAGTGGGGGACCCACAGCCTCACCGCTTCTAGAGTATGATATCCACCTGACATCTTCCCCTCTTCCCACCAACGAGCGACCCACATCCTTGCAATCACGTGATCCGCCGCGTCTGCGTCGTTTGTTTATTTACTGCCTCTCTCCTCAAAAACCTCTCTCTCTCAAACCTCTCTCTCAAAAACCTCTCTCCTCAAGAACGGCGACTCCACTCAAACATGGCTCTGAGCAAAGACCTACTCAAGATCATCGCGGAAAATCCACTTGGTGAGACCTTGAAAGACGTTCGCGATAAATTACATGCTGGTGCACCGCCAGATGGCATTCTGGCGAGCCTCTTGGGTGCGCTCGTCCTTTCTACAGCGGCATTCAGCCTACCTGCACCAGAGGGAAGCGGCGATGTTGCGGGAAAGCTACTCACTATGCTGCAGAGTGTCCGGGGCGGCTCACTTGAACCTGAGAAACTCAGACCACTCGTTGACGTCGTCGACTCTCCCGATACTGACATTTGGGCCACCGTTATCGACATCATCAAAGTCGTGAATCCGCTAACCCCGCCTTCCACTCTCGCACCTACATTTAGAGGAACGCCCGTCAAAGCGAACTCGAGCCGACTTTCCGATAGCGAAACGCGCGAGATTGTTGAAAGGGAACTCTTCCAGGAGATTAAAAGATGTACCTTTCGCAATGTGAAGGGATTTTGGGACAAGTTTTTCGACCCAAAAAACTGGCGCAGAGAACAGAAAGCGATGCTGAAGGGGATTATGGTGGCGCACAACGGAAAGAAATGGACCGACTTCCCGTCTAGTCCTGACGAAAAGCCGGTATGGGACTGGCTTCGCTCACTGGAAGAGCGCTTCTTGGCCGATGCACCACACAAGCTTCACACCACCAGAACCGCCAATCAGTTCAAGGACTGGAAAGGCCAGATGGATCTATTCTTGCAGACGCCAGCCACGAAACCGAACGACCTCTTTCAGTACAAGCACGTTCTCGTTGTTGGGGAACAAAAGAAGTCGGACGATACGGGCAAGTTCAAGGCGACTCTCCTCCAGCTCGCCCGTTATGTGCGAGGCGTCTTCGCGGACCAGCCGACGCGCCGATTCGTCCACGGATTCACCCTTTCCAACTCCACGATGGAGCTCTGGGTCTTCGATCGCTCTGGGCCGTACAGCTCGGGGCCATTCGACATTCACGGCGAGCCGGACAAGTTTGCACGCGCCTTTGTTGGGTATTGCACGATGGATGATGATGCGATGGGCCTGGACACTTTCATCGAGCGAGAGTATGGACATCGTTATATCACACTGGACGATACAAGCGGCGGCGAAACGAGGCTCAGGCTAGCTCAGGCTATAGTCAGGCAGCGGGCCATCGTGTGTCGTGGGACTACGTGCTATGGGACCCGAAATAGCCACGTCGCGAAGTTCTCGTGGGCATCAGATAAGCGGAAGCAAGAGGTGGAACATCTAAAGCTGGCAGAAGAACGGGGCGTCAAAGGAGTGGCCAGAGCGGTTGCGTATCGTCGAATCACCACCATTGGAACGATGCGTAAAGACCTGGAGTTCCCGGGGCCCCACCGATTCCGGGAAGAGGCCGTCCAATTTGAAGATCCGCCGTTGGCCATGGCAAGCACCAACACGTCGGACTGTAAGCGCAAATCAGGGTCCGACATCACGTCCGACAACGTGTCTGGATCCAAGAGGCGGCGGTCCAGCAGTCAGTCGCAGCTGGCCAAGAAGTTGAACGACCAGCTGCCAACCAGCAAGTCTAAGCTGAGCCTGTACACGCCTGGCGAGAACCCGTGGGAGAACAGGATCTATTCCTGCCTCGTCGTCTCACCAGCCGGTCGCGTCATCAGTGACTTTTGGACGATCAAGCAACTGCTGGAGTCGATGCGAGATGCGATCAGGGCACACCAGTCTCTCTACATGACTGGCAATATTCTCCATTGCGATATCTCTTCAAACAACATAATCATCACGAAGCMCGAGATGGCGGGTGGCTTCAAGGGCATGCTCATCGACCTTGACCTGGCGAAAGTGAGAGATAGTGGCCCAAGCGGAGCACAGCACCTGACTGGCACGATGCAGTTCATGGCAGTGGAGGTTCTGCGTAGGATTGATCACACCTACCGCCACGATCTGGAGTCATTCTTCTACGTCCTGCTTTGGATGTGTGTGCGCGTATCCTGGAACAAGCGCCAGTTTAGCTGCGGGGAGAGGCCGCCTACGGAAAGCCTTTTGCGGAGATGGGAAATCGGCAGCTTCAAGTTTATTGCTGCTAGTAAAGCAGGCGACATGACGATTAACGGTCTTCAAGCGATCATGGGCGAATTCCCAGAGGCGTTGGATGTCGTCAAGCCGCTCTGTCTGAGGATTAGGAGGACGTTGTTTGGGGACACTGCGAAACTATTTTTCGGAACCCCTGCAGGAGATCCAGGTCACCTTTACAGACCCATCATAGCAGCATATGATGAGGCTATCGGCGACCTATAGAAATCAGTTGGCTTTAGTAACATATTCGACTCGAGTTTAGCGTACTTGTTTCGTTTATGTTTATTTCTATCACAAGCGAACATGACCTTGGTCTCGGCTGCTTTGTCGTTGTGAATGCATCACACAGTCATGACCCCTCAGGAAGACCGCTGCCAACTTTTCCGGTGGACTTCGTACCTGTTAGTTGTGCTAGACGCGCGGCAGAGATACATACCACAGGCTGTGGCTGAGAACTTAAACTATCACCCTCGCCACCAACATCTTGGGATCTCCCACCACATTACTAACTGCCATCTGAACAATAACTCACGGTTTCTGATACACTGACTGCCACATGGCAAGCAACACAACAAAACTACCTGTGGTTCCGGCACGCACTCCTTGTCCTGGTGGAGCAACAATATTTCTGCTGGTCCACAGTACCACATCCAGATGCTCTTTCAGGAACTACCTTGCCAGACAGTACCCGGTAAACTACTTCGCCGTCGATCTCTGCTACCTAGGTCTAACCCCCTACTCTGATCTCATGAATTGGGCAAAGCTGATAACGACGAAAGCGATAGCGGAATCAGAATCCCTCAGGAATTTACTCTCTTCGATCATAGTTTAGACATTCCAGCCCGTTCACAACTCAGGGGTTGGGCTACGTAGTATCCTAAGACCCTTCATGCCACCCTAATGATAGCTGTAATGAATGGGCGGATTTAGCACACTCTTCCACTTGCTCAGCCTGAGATGAGGGACACAGATGCTGGGATTTGGACTCTGGCGCAGCGTGGCGCATGACGCATATGAAGCAGAGTTCTTCTTATGAGGTGCCTGGGCAAGCCTTCCATCATCCCAATTAGGCATCAAAACCTTGAGGGATATACTGAGCAACTTGCTATACACTAAATTTCTTCTGAGCACCCGAATTTGATGGAGGAGATTGCCGCTAACTCAGCAATGTGCTAGGGACAACTGGACAAGTTGGGCCGGCCGCGAACCAACGCCCCTGAACAGAGAATTTATCGTTCAGATCGGTCAATCTTTTCAGACCTTGGCACAAGTCGCAATTGACGGCACGTTCGATGACCTATTTTCGGCGATGCCATGTCTACACCGGGCTACCAGAAACGCTTCGGGGCCGTGATTCAGAATCTCAACCGCGATTTTGCGACGAAGTTAGGCCAGCATGGCCAGAGTTACAGAATTGTGTCGATCCGGAGACAGCTGGTCCTGACGATCGCGCTATTTTCCTGACCAGGGCCGACTTCGTCGAAAAATTGTCAACATGATAGATCGAAGCCGTAGTCGGGAGTTTCCCGGCATGTTCAGTCCCATGATTGTATCGGACCTGTTCAAGGAGCAATCATCTCCCTGGAGATATATTCCAGAGGCACATGTGAAAAATGTTTGGAATGCGGCCCGACTGTTTCTGAGGCACCTGGTTACCCACATCGTCGATATGACTACGGTCAAAGCCATTATGGAGACAATTGTCGAGCCCAATCTGGATTCTATTCTCGAAATTTTACGCGACAAGGTATCGGGACTACTAAAGTCGCATCAAACTGGCCATCCGATTACGTATAACCACTACTTCATGGACACTCTCCAGGAAATTCGTCTTGAAAGGCAGGCCTCGCAATTTGCGAATGTTATCCGGGGTGTTTTCGGAGAAGTTTCTCTCGTTTCGACAAGCCGCGTGAATACAACGGTAGACTTTGGAAGTCTGATCGAACAGCTTGTGAACCAGCGGGAACGAGATATGGGTCACTKTGCAGCGTCCGAAGCGCTTGACTGCTTGGATGCGTGCTATAAGGTAGGTTCCTATGCATGCATCCCTATGGAGAGGAGACGTTAACATCTGTGTAGAGGATTACCCAATTCGCATTTGAAGATTGTCCGGTTTCGCGGTGAGATCAAGAGAGCGAATGTGAGGGGAGGAGTGGCATGAGGACTTATGGATCAGGATTGAATGCTGGGACATTCTCCTCGTATAATTTTGCCGTCAAAAGCAAGTCAAATTCAGAATGTGCCTGCCAAGAGGGGGTGACCTGAGTCAGAGGGCGCAGCAGGCTAGACATGCACCACATTAACATCACCAACATCACCAACAACTTATGCAGTAAGCAGGTGCGACCGGCGATCCACTGAGCCAATGCACGATCTCATTGGTTTCCGTCTGCTCCCCCCCCGAGACTATCAGCTCACCGCCGTTCTTGACTGAATCTCGCCCACACCATGCCCGTGGATGGCTAGATGGGGGTTCGCACAACGGAGGCGTAATTTGTCGACTCATGTACGTCTATAGATTCTAGAGCTGATGAGGAGCTGTTGAACGGCGGGAGCTGATCTGACGCTGCTGGCAGCCCCCACGGTCGTAGTGGTGGACCGGCGACAGCAGCCGCCATGAACTGCCGGCTGGAACCCCCCCCCCTCTAACACCTCCCGCAGGCCTTGACTTTGGGCGAGACAGCTCGGAGCGTCTCCTGCCAGAGACATCTAACGAAGTGTTGCCGCGATGAAAAGCCGGCCACTGGGCATATCTCCTGGGGAGGTTGAGCACAACTGCTTTGGGAATACATCTTGACACTGCAGGTTCACCCAACCCTGAAATTCATGGTTGTGTTAATGCCAGCAGGCGTATTCTTGATTGATCAATAACCTGCTGGGCCGTCGGCGCTGCCGAACTGGCCCTCCGTGACCCCCTAGCGTAGAGATAGTCGGACTGGGTGGGAGCCACCGCCGAGCCACCACCGAGGAACGAATCGCGGGACGGGCGACTTGATGACTCCACTTGATTCATCGTAAAACCCTGAGAATCTGAGAAGGATTCACCAAAGAAAGATCGGTGAGTGATTCAGAGAGTGTCTCAGTCGACCCTCACCACCCTAACGTGATGAATTACAAATTCAGGCTGGTGCAATGTCATTGGTCCACGTTGAAGACAAGATCGCCTCTTTTGATCTGCAGGTAACATAAGATATCTACACTTACGAGTTAGTCCGTGTCTCGCCAGACACCAGTGAACCGAAATACGACATCACCAGTCCTTCTAACCTAAATAAGAAGCATCTACCGATAGTCCGACCCATCCAACCATGGGCGGGCGGGGCGGGCGGTCGACTGGGGGGAGAGACCAAGGTTTTGTTATAAGTATTTAGAACCCCCTTCAATTTCCTACCTCTACTAATTTCTTGAGCGAGTTCATACAAGTTTTTCAAGTCTATTAATTTAAACAATGGCATATATGTTGGAAATGATCATGTTGATCATGTTGTACTATATCCTACCTGTCTTTACTCTGTTCTTCTTGCACCTCGTTGGTTTAGCCTTCTATCGCTTATATTTGCATCCTTTATCACGATTTCCTGGCCCAAGGCTCAATGCAGTCAGCGCCCTCCCTTGTGCCTACTCCCTAGCGAAAGGCCGCCACCCATTCAACAACAGACTCTTACACGAAATATATGGACCTGTCGTACGCATCTCACCGAACGAGCTTATTTTCAACTCTGCTCAAGCGTGGGAGGATATCTATGGGTTCAAGGCAGGAGGCCAGGCCAATCTGCCGAGAGACCCCATTCATCTAGGATCAGCGGATCCGCTGAATGGTTGTTATCCTATAACCTTGGCTAACGGTGCTGACCACGCCCGGCAACGTCGGGCCCTGGCCCATGCCTTCTCCGACAGAGCATTGCGAGAGCATGAGGGTATCGTCCAAGGCTATGTGGATAAGCTCGTCAATCATCTACGACAGCGAGAGGGCGAGGAGATAAACCTGGTCGCCTGGTTCAGCATGACGTCGTTTGACATTATCGGCGATCTAGCCTTTGGGGAGTCGTTCGGCTGCTTAAGCAAAGACAACCTCGCTTCGTGGTACAAATTGAACCTCGAAACATTCAGAATCGCCGCCTTTGAGCAAGCTACCCGTCGCCTGGCTGAGGCCAACTCGTGGATGCAACGGCTCCTGATGGCATTGGTTCCCAGTTCTATGAGGCAACTACGACGGGACCATATGGCTTACAGTCGCGAGAAGGTAGTACGCCGTCTGAAAAAGGAGAATTCTGAACGACCGGATTTCATCCACTATATCCTCAAGCAGAAGGAGAGATTCACGCTAGATGAAAACGAGATCATCGTGAATGGGGCTACCTTCATTGCAGCTGGAAGCGAAACGACATCTAACCTTCTTTCTGGTCTGGTTGCACAGTTACTTTTCAACCCAGACAAATACGAAAAATTGTGTCATGACATCCGATCAAACTTTACCCACCCTGAGGAGATCAACCACGAACGGGCTAGCAGACTCCCTTATTTGAATGCTTGTCTGGACGAGGCCCTTCGATTGAAGCCGCCAGTTGGCGAGGGTCTTTTACGGCGTGTACCCAAAGGGGGAGCTAAGATCGACGGACACTTGATTCCTGAAGGCACATCCGTGGCTGTCGACCCATGGTCCGCATCGCATAATCAAACCAACTTCCGGGACTGCGATGACTTTGTCCCAGAGCGATGGCTAGAGGACAAAGAGAATTGCTACGCAGGTGACCAGCGAAAAGCCACGCAGCCTTTCTCGGTTGGGCCTCAAGGATGCATCGGAAAAAATCTGGCGTATATGGAGATGAGGTTGATTCTGAGCCATTTGATCTGGCACTTCGATATTAGCAGCACTGATGGAGCGTGGCAATGGGACCCTACTGATCAGATGAAAAATCTCAGGGTCTTTATCGTATGGGAAAAGCCAGCATTGAATGTGATGCTGAAGGTTGTCACGAGATGAGACGGAGGTTTGTTTCTTCCTTTCGGGGGCGAAAGCTTGATGTTGATGGCGAAGTTATCAACGCGGAGGAAAAACGCCTTGCAGCATCGCACAGCCTCAATTATCTCACGACATTGCCGGAAACTCTATTACCGGAGGCCCGGAGGCTTCCCTTTTCGTTCCTTTATAATGACTGGTATTACTTGTTTAATTAGATTGAAATCAAGCTCTCTTCTTTCCATGATTCTATCATCCTAACGAGATCGCAGAGACGTTAGATCGGACAGGGTCGGCGATTGACCAGTACTATTAGCGCACCATGTGCAGGAGAGGTGGGGAAGCCAGTCGAGAAGAGGAAACAAGACGCGGGAGCGAGGGTTCTGTCTTAGCGGTATTACCGTAATTTGCAATCGTAGATATTAAGCGCATTGGCTTCTACCCTCTCACATTATAGTCTCCCCACGAGCTGTGGCTGATGGTTGCCGAGCTTCTTGTACAAGATTTCGCCGCCCTTGCAGCGCAGGAGCAGGTGCACGAGTGTGGCAATATTGGCGATTCCGTCCTTGACCTAGCGCAAGCTGTAATATACGCGTCGTACGTCAGGATGGATGGTCGATATTACGTCAAAAGTTTGCGGAACACGGCCGGAGCTGGTGCCGGCAAGAGAACGTATCTTATGCTGCCAGCTCAAACCACACGGGAGGAGCAAGGGGAGGAGGAAGAAGACAAATATATGTTCGTGGCAGAAGAAGATCTCGGTAATCGTCAAGTCGACTTCGTCTCGCCTAAGCGCTGTGAAGAATGGTGTCGTAAGCAGCCGATCGTGCCGGGTGCGTGGTGGAGACTCATTTCTGAGAAGACTTTTCCCTCTACTGTTGCCATCAAAAGCGATGTAAGTGAGCTGCCCTGTACGCCATTCCTAGGCTAACACGATGGCAGAGCCTCAAGATACGACACATCGAGAGCATGCAGAAGCTCGAGCCCCTCGCTCTCTTGTCTCGCATCCGCTGGCAAGTCCCGATTCCGTTCCCACCCGCTGTGGTCGACCTCTTGACGCTACAAAGGCCACGGGAGGCTTCGGATGCGCTTCTTTGACTGCAATGATCCCGACATTATCAGATAATCTGTAGCGACCGATGGGGCGAGTCCTTATCCATAAGCAAGGTGAAAAAGCAGATGCCAGCTTCTACGAGGACATTAGCTCCACAATTTGTTTCTGGATGTAGATGCCTTTCAACCAAGGTGAGTATCTCATAGATACCTGTAGGCGGGCCGGGCGTTTAATTCCTCGGACTGAGATTATGGGAATAACGGTATGTGACATCCTCGTCCTCTCTCAGCAAAGACTGATGGTTTCATCATAGTCCTCTACGAACCAAAGACGAACCGTCGTATTCGTACTTTATAGACACGAGAACTCGACTTTCAGCGTATTGCTACCCTACCACGCAGCTCATGCCGCGTGTATTTTAATGAATGGGACTCGTTAGGCAACAGACGCAACGCTGAGTTAGTCGCTTTTGAGCAGGGCAGCCCTGGTTCCGCCACTACGAAACTAGATATGCTTCCGATCCCGCCGGTGTCCATCTCGCCCTGTCCGTACACGCGCAAAGCAACGAATTGTGGCTACACTCGTCGTGCTCCGTGCAGCGTGTGACCGAGGTCCATCCTTGCATCAAAATGACTGCTCCGCATCGGCCAGTAATGGGTATGCTTCTCTACTATGCCGACGGCCACCGTGAGTGCGTGGGCCAGTTCCGCCTGGATTGCGTTGTCGAGCCTATCATGATCGGCGACACGGACAAGCTATACATTTGCGGCAAAAGGACCAAAGAATGCTGGGGGTACGTGGCGGACGTGACGAGTCGGGCACCAGCGAGTGGAGCAAAAGGTCGCTGGCTTGACGTCGCGCAAGCTGGCACGTTGGAATGGTGGTTCTCGTCTCGGCATAGTGTTTTGTATTACGATGGCAACCGGTTGAACTGATGACGATGGGGCTTTTGGTGGAATGGAAACCCTCTTCTCTACAAGACTAGCCAAGAGACGCTCGTCGCCATTCAGGTCCATCTTACAAGCGACTACTCTGCATCAAGAGAAGCTGGCAACTAGCCAATATTCTTGCGGCTGAAGTACGTCATCTTCTTGCCGCGGAAGAACCAGGCCTTTCTCCCTGGTATTTGCCAGCCTCCCAATCCTCCTTTATAGTAGACCTCTTTATCCCCTTAGCATCGCGAAACACGTACTCGTCGCTCGAGAAGGCATTCGGGATTATCTCGACCCCGACCTCGCGCAGCGACTCCCGCTCTCGCCGCCGCCGCTGCCATTACCACTGTCACTGGATGGACCCGCCTTTATCGTATGAGTCGTAGTAGCTCTCGTCTGGGCCTGGCAAGCTGGCCACTGCCACGCCACGCTCGGAGACGCCCTGTCCGGTACCACCCATGGCCAACAGGCCCAAGGACTGGCTGGGAACAACGGGGGCCGCGCGGAGTGGGAGCCCATTTTTGATGCGCTGGATGGCATCAGGGAAAACGCTGGAAGCAGGCAAGTCAGCGTCGGTGTATTCTGCCCTGTCCATGCAAGCGGTAGTTCCAAGCATGGGCACTAGCCGGAGGACCTGCGCATCGACAAACCACATGCAAAACGAGACGCCGACTGTTGTCATGGCCTAGATCCACATCAGGCTGACTTTTTGGATAGAACGCCTGGCCGCGTCGAGCGCCCGTCCCTCGACTTCCTGCACACTGCTGCTCTGGCACTTGCATTCGACCCAGAGCAAAACAGATAAGGTGTGGTTATTCGCGTCGTAACGTTTCACCACCCTATCCACCCATCGAAGGAACTCATTGGGCGAGGACTCAGCGGGCGAGGACTCAGCGGTTACCGAGTAGATGTTAAAAGGCCCGTTGCAGAATAGCCTGCTAAAAGAACGACGATTTGTGCTCGATGTCCTCAATCACCTCCTCGTAGCGATTGGGGAGCAAGCTCGTTCGGACAATGCTCATGGTTGCTAGATGTCTGGAGTTTGGCTGCTGGAAGGGCAACTAAAGGATCGAGGTCAGAGGTGACGGTCATCGCCAGGCGGGCCAACAGAGTGGCTACTTGCCAGCAGCGGATGTTCGACTAAAATTTGGAAAGAGATTGATGCGAAAGGATTGTTGCAGCAATTGGAAGATGTCTAGAGTGGCGATGCTTTTCTGGCTTCAGACATGGCAAGGAGAAGAGCCTTGGGGTCTCGCTGGTCTAGCCGCCAGCACTCACCAGCCGAAGCCTGTGGTCCAATCATTGGCATGCGGGGGTGTAGATCCCCTTCAAGAGCTGGAAGAATGATTGGACGTAGTCCGTACTTAGTAGAGAATTCTCATCTCCGAGTACGGAGTAGGTTGGTTGACTGAAGTGGAGACAGACCGCTGTCTGCTGTCAAGCTGCAAGGTGGTCGTGAATCGGCACTATGGCATTGGGAAATGTCAATAATCGGAGTGTGCTCACTCTTTCTTGGCGTGTTGGGCAGGCAGAAGCGTGAAGGTTGGCAAGTTACCAACCCTCGACGATGAAGACACACTCAGCTTGCGTATGCAAACCTAGCCGTGTGGTGTGGACGTACTCAGAAACAGGTGTGAACCTTCGGCGGCAGGCGTGGACGTACTCGTACATTGTCTCAGGGCCCTTGAGCAGGGTTGGGCTCTTTCGGAGGGTCGTTGGACCGCGTCAACAAGCATCCCCAGCTGCAGCTGTGCTGCATTGTGCTGCTTGAGCTGCGTGTGGCTAGCTGTCCATCCGATTCGGCAGCATTCTCGAATGACACGACACACCCAACACTCCGACCACGGTGACGCGGGATACATCGTGCAGGTGCTTAGCCCAGCTGTGAAAAGGTACAGGAGGGGGCCGCCAGGATCCCCGGGCAACCACCCCTTTCCTTCGTCACACGGGGGAGGCCGTGACGCTTGAACTGGTGACTGGAGGCGATGGCACGGGAAATCCCTGAATGGCGAACCGTAACCAACCTCCTGGAAGGGCGATAGAGGTTATATGTTCAAATGCCCAGCCCTGGGTGCGGATAAGCAAGGGCTGCATTCCAGCCGTTAACGTCAACTGGGCCGCCTCGATTCCTGGCTGCACAGATAAATCGCTCCTCATCCTCACGCCACAGTCATGTAAGTAACACGTGTTTCCCAAGATTTACTTGGACACTACAACGGGAGGCTGTTGTCCAGGTCGCGGTCAACGGCCGCCCCTGGACGGGCGCGGAAGGGAGCGATGGGGAAGAACGCGTTGGTGGCACAGGCGCGCAGCCAACCATCAGCCGCTCGGCTCATAGCCGGGGGGTGGCCAAAGACTAGATGGACGCGAGGACCGTGAATCGTGACTGCGTAATGAGAGTGGCAGCCGCCTGTGGGGCGATTTGCCGAGCTCAAGGATGCGGGGTGCTTCCAGCCGAAACCCGGCGCCTTCCCTTTTGGTGTTTCTGATCCGGCTGGCGTCTTGGTTGGTGACGCTAAGCCGAAGCGGGGCATGCCTGAAAACAACTCCGACCTACGCATCATTATCATTGGTCAATCGTTCCGATCATTGTTCCSTGCGGCCTGCATTAGCGCTGCCCGGCCGGCCCGTCTCGGCCCGTCAGCCCAGGGGCGAAGTATAATCCAGCTCCACTCCCAACGGTCAACACAACTGCACGTTCAGCATCAGTCTAGGGACCTCCTGCGGCTGCCTCAACGCGCCTACAGTCAATGGACAACGTAACGAACGATACCCTTGCTGTCAAGCCGCGGAGGATTCGCGTTGTCAAACGCAGACCTCTTACGTTCGCCTCCGAATGGAACGCCAGGCTGTTCAATATGTTGGAAGACAAGTTGAAGGTGGATCTCGAAGCGGACCTCATTGCGCTGCTTCCAGTGAACTATACAGAGACACTGAAGTCGCGCAAGCAAGGTAATTCATGCCCATTCTATGTTTTGACTCTGCGTTAACACTCATCCTCGCAGTTCACGAGCGTCGTCCATATACCGTGGTTGTTCTGCCGGACAATGTACGGTCGAAAATCTCTCCAACCCCGTGTGCGATCGCTTCTGAGCTGTCAGCCGATCTGAAGGACTTGCTCCGCGACCCTGATCTCTCGGACGCCGTCTTGGACCTGCTTGACGCAGGCAGCTCGTGTACCAAGGTATGGGGTCTCGTACAGTCTTTCGAGCCAGCTAGGATATTGTTGTCAAGATCACCAATGAAGAGGCCGCTTCCGCCGAGCTTGGGTCACTGCTCTACCTGCAAGAGCATCTGCCTGCCTTCCCTGCCCCACGACCTCACGGCTTGATTCGGATCGGACAGTTCTGTCTCCTCTTCACGACGCTTGTGCAGGGGTTCGATCTGGAGAGAGTATGGCTGCATCTGTATGACATACAAAAGAAATCCGTCAGTGTCCAGGTCGACGGGCTATTGGCTCAGCTGAGGTCGCTATCAAAGCCAAGCGATCTGCCATTGGGTGGCGTCCAAGGGGAGGGATGCAAGGATGCAAGACGATTCATTCGCGTCAGCAAGGAGCCCATCATGGACGATGAGCAGTTCCAAGATTTTATTTTTCCGGATCGAGGCTTGCTTTTCCGATATACACTCAGCTGTTGCGAAGTCTCGCTCCACCCTCACCAACCTGTGTCTTTATCCATGGAGATATCCGCCCGGCCAATATTATGGTGGAGCAACGAGACAATGGGACTTGGGAGGTGGTTGCCATCATAGATTGGGAGTACAGCGGCTTCTACCCCGAVTATTGGGAATCTGTGAAGATGACCAATAACCTTACGTCTATAGAAAAGGATGACTGGTACAGATACTTGCTAGAAAGCTCGTGCCTACGGCAATATGTAATTCCATGGTTGGTCGACAGGTTGTGGGAACGAAGCTTGGACAATAGCTGAGACAGTTTGATATGAATGTGAAGTTTGCACTATCATACTATGCGATGACAGGTGCTTACCGTGATAATGTCTAAAGCACCTGTAGCAGAGTGGTGGATTAAGGAAGGCAAGTAAAAGACGTATTTTCAGCTCTAAGCATCGGAATCGTAGACAAACTCCTCACACACAGTCCTTTGGCTTCCTCCTCTCCATAGTCGTCTCTTCATATCCATCTTCCGGGTCATAATCCTCATCGTCCCTGTCGCCGCCATAGTCCGGGCCGAAGTAGGGATTCATCGCTCGCCTACCTGCAAGCCACATCTGATAGCTAATCATCCCGTGCGCTCGTAGCATATTCCAAATATCTAGAACGTAGTCCTGACAGTTTCAGGACGGAACTTCGCTGATACTTAGTTACCCAATTCCCTCCAACATAGGACCCCACCGGCCTTGGTGAATCTGCCCAACGAGGTGAGTTGCCTATGACAGCTTCCCGAACGGGTTGGGCCAGTTTTTCGATGCACTGCTGTGAAAGGTCCATCCTCATCTTCTTGAGTGATCTCGAATATATGCCAGTCCCTTCCTTCAGCGTCCGAGACAGAAAAAGCTCAATTGTAGTAATTGCCGGACTTAGACATGTAAATAGCACAAAAGAGGTTGAGAATAGGCCCCTGCTCAGCATGTCTTGCGCTCTTGCCGGACTTATCTTTGCTGGACTTGCCCTTGCTGGATTTGCACTTGCTAGCCTTGCCCTTGCTAGACTTGTCCTTGCTTGACTTGTCCTTCCTGCATCTGTGGTGAGAGGTGTTTACTTGGGCAGACATGGTGGTGGGTTGAAGAAATTGACTGAGTGTACAAGGCACAGTGAAGCTTTGTTAAAGCGATTTAGAGGACGATAATGAGATCAGGCGCCGTCGGTGTCGGCAACTCTCAACCTTTTTATATTTTTACGTCCACTATGGACTCCAACAAATACCCCATGTCAAGTCCACTGTTGCAGTGCAGCGAGAGGCTGACTTGTTGCATCGAAGCAGCAACATCAAAAGGGAACACCGGTTGGTATCCCGCGCACCCAACTGCCTCTGTTTACCCACCCTCCCTCCTCTGTTTTCCCACCCCTCCCCCTTTGCCCATACATGGAGCTGGCCTTCAATAAGACGACACGCTCGCATCGCCCCCGTGAGACATTCTCGGACCCTTGCACACCATGGCGCCACGTCCTTCGTGACTCACGGGCCGAATCCCTCCCGTGAATAAATGTGCATGTAACCCCTGCGACGCGGCGTAGTTACGCTGCAAGCTGCACAGTGCACGCGTCGGGGAGAACGCCACCTACCGTTAGCGGTTGGCCAGCACCATCCAATTTATGCACGTTCTTTTGCAAGTATCGCCGGGCATTGGACTGAGAAGAAAATCAATCATTTTCAGGAAGCTAGCCCAACACAACGCAGCTAGCCCAACACAACGCATGCCCCTAAAAGGACATTTTTCCTCGGAACCCCTCCGAGCGAGACGCCGAGCTGCGTCGTGGAGCTCTTAGCGCAGGTTGTCCTTGACATTCTTCTTCTCTCTGCGTACGGAGGACTGCTCGGCTGCTTGAGACGGCAGTAGCCCTTGACGAACCATTACATACGATGGCCAGGGTTCACTACCATTTCACTTGTAGTCTACAGTCTTCCTCAGGTATATAGTATCCTTCCTTGGCGGTTACAAGTCCAGCTACTTGCTTAATTATTAAGCAAAGCTGAAAGCTTTGCGTTAGTGAGACMAACGTAGTTGTTGAGCCGCAGCTTCAAGCTTCGCTTCTTTATGGGAAGGATTAGAGTTTACGGGACCATTCGCTCTTCTGCTACTAGTCGATGAGTGGTCTACGTGCGGTTGTTGGCTATATTATGGGCCGAGTGTTAGCCGTGAAGCCGCGATGTATTATGTATCGCGGTGCCTGCCTCGTCTCGTGGTGTTGATACCTTCCGTGAGCCTTGGGGCCCAACAACGCATTGTCAGTTCAACACTGCATCGTCAACACATCGTCAATCCAACCCAAGCACGCTGCACTCGTCGTGATCATTACCTGCGACGCGGAGCCAAAGGCGAAAAGCCCGCCGCAGGGGCCCCCCGGAGGGCCCTCGGAGAGCCGCCGGAAGCAGTAAACGAACCATCCCTCATGAATATCGACCAATGATGTATAGATACGTGATTTCGCCGTTGACTACTCCCTCGATTGAGAGGTTGAAGGAGGGAAAAGTCGATAATACAACGAAATTCTGCTCTGATGATTCATTGGCCTGATTCACTGCCTGCCCCTGATTTANCGGTGAGCCTCGGGCCCTAATAACGCATCGCCATCGCATCGTCAATCCAATCTAAACTCGCCACATCCATTATATATATCACCTACGACGTGGAGCCAAAGGCGAACAGCCCGTCGGAGGCTAGAAACGGACCTCCGCTTGGGGGTCAAGGACCTAGGCACGGCCGAGGCGATCGTGCCGACCTATCTCCGCAGAGATAAGGCACTCGCTACGAGTGTTTCCTCCGCGACGGGGAATTTGTCGCCACAGGCAAAAGAAAGAACCCGCCGCGGCGATGATAACCAAGTGTAGATAACTTCAATGCCCTCGCCTCGCACTTCCAGCTTTACTTAAGTCTATGCCAAGCGTTCACATTGGCATGCCCTACCTAAAGTGGCGGGAAGCGAGAAGTGAGGCTACCGGCATTCCTAAAACAGGTACATCCATCACAGCGCTCCTGTTACTTGTGTCCTGACACCCAGAGCCATCTCAACTTGTCGCTTCCTCGTATCCAGTCGGCCTCTTCCCGACTCGCCAAGATGTGTCAACAGTGCATCCACCTGGCGTGCGTAAACCGTTGGGTTAACCAGCAGTAGACACCACAGGAACCAAACTGACTTACCGGCCATAGTATGCAGCCTCTGTAGAGTCGACGGACAATCTTGGATCAAGTCTCCGGTGACGACGCTGCACAGGGGGACCAAGTCCACACGATCATGCATGACAATGCTGTTCTGTAGACGCGCTGTAAAGTTCTTGTTCCTGTACAGAGGAAAGTTAGTCGCCTAGTGGTGGAGACGGGCGGCACTCGGATTTACGACACATTGACCATACACTCCAAGCCATTGAATCTCCGTTTCAAGTCCTGCATCCTGCTGATCAGTGTGGCAAGCTGTTGCAACACAGCCTGTAGAGCCTCTTGCTGCTCCATGGTTCCACAAGGAAAAGCCGAGCAATCAATCCTGGATAGCGGTGTGGTGGAGAAGGGAAGTGTGATCACCCGGCTTGTCGACAGGGAAACGGCGCGTGGTCACCTGACAACAAACGACAAGTTGTCAGATTGAGGCCATCAAATTAAGAGCCCAAAAGCCCGCACACCTACACGTGACTTTATGTAAAGGGGGTGCAGGCCTCTCGTAAGCTACAGACAGAATCACCACAATTCACATCMATTGACGTTCCTGATCAGTGTCATCCAAGAAGTCCGCTCGACAAGAGGGACCCACAAAAACGCCCTTTTGACAGGAGCCAATAATATTAGGCCCCCGCTTTCGTTCCCCGGGTTTCGGCTAGAATGCACCCCGCATCCCTGCGCTTGGCAATCGCCCAACAAGCGGGACTCACACTCGAAAGAGACGTCATTCAACCAAGTGCCGTTACGATCCGTCTGCTGCGGCTTATCCATCTCCTCAGTTCAAAATTACAGCATTCTGCTCAATGCTTTCTGTTAACTGTCAACTATACTTTGTCTGCCAGATTGGAAATACTATTAAGGAGTTGATCTGGTCAGTATCTGCATACAGCCAGGTCTGCAGACCAGCGATAAAAAGGAGTAGTACTTCGTCGCAATCAGCGCAAACTCTCACTAATGGCCAGCGCCCTGGCTAATGCCGTCGCGCTTACTAGCCCGCCACTGGTTTCCTGTGTCGGGAATGATAGCCGCCTAATAATTCCCCCGATTTTGCCCAACCCCGCTTGCTGTTGCCCAAAAGTAGGGCAAGGACCAACGGCCGTCGTCGTCTGACCTCAGCTCTTTCCATCATTCACGACCTGTATACTGTAATTTGAGACCACCAGAGGTCGCCGGCAATCCCGCATAACCGATCGGAACGAACTAAATCTGATCAAGCACACGAGTTCAAATTCAGCCCTCCTATTCAGCATTATTCGGTACATAGCTCCGGGATCAGCGCCGCGAGCCTAGCCGCTAAGAACATCGCCATGAGCAAGCGAAGCAGTGATGGTGGCGAGGATTGTTCAGCGTGTGATGGATGCTACGCAGGTGGAAAAGCGACTCAGTCGAGAGACAGATGAGCCTGTGATCTATTACGGACTAATTTCCTCCGGGAATGCGGTCACGAGGTCAGCTCAGCGCCGGGACGAGTTGCGAGACGCATGGGATATTCTATGCTTCGAGATGGAATCGGTAGGCCTTATGGATGATTTCCCTTGCGTTGTCATCAGGGGGATTTGCGACTACTCCGATGATCATAAACAAAAGCTTTGGTAGCCCTACTCTACGGTTACTGCAGCGGCATATGCGAAAGACCTTCTACGAGTGATTCAGCCGCAGGAAGTCGATCATATGGAGGCCGCCGCGAAACTGATAAAAAATTGTGAGTATCTTTAGTACTCATCGCAATTTTTAGCGATTACTGGGCTTAGATTTCGAATTGGAGAAGCTTGTAATCTCGCATTTAGTTGCTGAGACTATTGCCGCAACTAAAGAAACCGTTTCGCGTCTCGAGTCGGGGTTACTCAGCAGTGAAGACGGGGAGATCCTCGACTGGCTAACGCCAACCAACTACGGCACACAACGAAGCGACCTTCTCGGGAGGCGGCAACCGGGAGCTGGTCAGTGGCTTCTCGAATCATCTAGGTTCCGAGAGTGGACCAAGACGAGCTAGCGGATCTTGTTCTGTCTAGGTATCCCTAGAGCGGGAAAGACTATTCTCACCTCCGTGGTCATCGATTATCTCACCAAACATTTTGAGACTGACCCGAGCGTCCGCGTCGCATATGTATATTGCAACTTCCGACGGCAGGACGAACAGGCGGTAGACCACTTGTTGGCTAGTTTACTGAAGCACTTGGTCGAGGGCTAGTCTCTCATGTCGAGAAATGTGATCGAGCGTTTCGACAAACACAAGGAAAAACAAATATGGCCCCTACTTGGCGAGATCTTGACTGTCCTACGATCCGCGATGGGCACCGATACGAAAGTCTTCGTCGTCGTCAACGCGTTGGATGAATGCACAACATCGAATAGTTGCCCGGCGAGGTTTCTATCGGAACTCTTCAGCCTCCATGCCAGCTGCAAAATGAATTTATTTGCGACTTCGAGGTTTATCCCAGAAATCACCGAGAAATTCGCTAAAACATCTCGCTAGAGATCCGTGCTAGTGACGAAGACGTACAGAGATATCTGGACGGTCATCTCTCACAGCTTCCAACAATTGCCAGAGGCAACCCTGATTTGCAGAAGAAGATATTTAATGAGATTTTCACAGCTGTGAGCGTAATGTACGTTAATTTTTCCGTCAGTAGGAAAACGCTAAAGCCACTGTTAGGTTCTTGCGCAACTTCACCTAGACATTTGAAGGTGAAGCGGTCGCTAAAGGCCGTCCGTGTCGCTTGAAAGAATCTAGCTAGAGGATCTAACGCATATGACCGTATATATGGCGATGCGATGGAGAGAATATGCTGCCAGGCAAGAGACGAGCACGAGCTTGCCAAGCAGACCTTATCGTGGATTACCTGCGCACAGACGCTGCTAAGTACGGGCCAACTCCAACACGCGCTTGCGGCGGAAGCCGGTGAACCTAGACTAGATGAAGAGAACATATCGCGGATCAAAGATATATCGGTTTGTGCTAGCTTAGTCACAGTCGATGCAGAAAGCGATATCGTCCGATTCGTCCACTACACTACGCAGGACTACTTTGAGCGGATGCAAAGCCGTTGGTTCCCAGACGTCGAAGCGGAAATTACGACAGTGTGCGTGACGTACATCTCGTTCAGCGTCTTCGACAGCGGGCCTTGCCGCTGATACCAAGTTTGAGAAGCGGCTGCAATCATATCAGCTCTACGCTTACGCGGSATGCGCTGGGGATCATGCCCGCAAGGCTGCTACCCAAAGTCCAACGATCTATCACTTCCTCGGGCGAAAGCCCCTTGTCGAGTCAGCTACCCAAACGTTGACGATAAATGCATTCAAGTTTAGAAGGTTCCCACTATATAGTCAACGATGTCCCACGCAGGTGACAGGACTGCACATCGCGGCATATTTCGGCCTTTTACAATTGGTACTTTTGCTTCTAGGTAGCGATGACCTAGATGTGCCAAACAGTTACGGTCGGACGCCACTCAACTAGGCGGCTAAGAGCGGCTACGAAGACAGCGTGAGGCCGCTCCTCGAGAAGGGTGCCAAAATGGAGTCGATGGATGAGAATGGTCGGACGCCGCTTAACTGGGCGGCTGTGAACGGCAACGAAGCTGTCGTTAGGCTGCGTCTCGAGAATGGCGCCGACTTTGGAGTCGAAGGAAAACTCTGACCAAACGCCGCTGAGCTACGCGGCTGGGAACGGTTACGAAGCTATCGTCGAGCTGCTTCTTGAGGAGGGCGCTGACTTCGAGTCGAAGGGGATCTTCGACCGAACGCTGCTGAGCCACGCTGCTGAGATCGGCTACGAAGCTATCGTCGGGTTGCTTCTCGAGAAGGGCNCTGACTTCGAGTCAAAGGACGGGTTCGACCGAACGCCGCTAAACTACGCGGCTAAGAACGGCCACGAAGCTATCGTTAGGCTACTTCTCGAGAAGGGTGCTGACTTCGAGTCGAAGGACGGGTTCGACCGAACGCCGCTGAGCTACGCGGCTGGGAACGGCCATGAAGCTATCGTCGGGCTACTTCTCGAGAAGGGCGCTGACTTTTAGTCGAAGGACGGGTTCGACCGAACGCCGCTGAGCCACGCGGCTGGGAACGGCCGCAAAGCTATCGTCGGGTTGCTTCTCGAGAAGGGCGTTAACTTAGAGTCGAAGGATAAGTTAGGCCGAACGCCACTAAGCTACGCCGCGAAGCTGTCGTCAGGCTGTTTGTCGAGAATGGTGCTAATTTCGACTCAACCGATAAATCTAGTCGGACACCGCTTAGCTGGGCGGCTGCGAACGGCTACAATCTATCGTCCGGCTGCTTCTTGAGAAGGGCGCCGATATTGACGCGATGGACAAGTCCGGTCCGCTGCGTCATTGGGCGGCTGAAAATAGCCACGAAGCTATCATCGGGCTACTTTAGGAAGCGCATCGCTGAAGTCTAGCGAAAGTGGTCATCTCTGGTCGTAGCATATTTGGGTCTCGAGTAATTGATCAAGTAGGCCATCGCACAGAAGCGCTTCGATCTTCATCCGGCGGCCGACTTGGTTGGGGCCGCTTCCGTAGCTTCGAATAGTTGTAGGTTCGTTCAATTTGCTTATACTGATGCCAACTACTATCCAAACTACGTCTCGTCTAGGGTCACTCGCGTTCAAGAACCGTAGAGTACCAGCCTTGTCTAGCATGACCAAGACCAGGTGCCATACGATAATCGCATCTTGCGCGTTTGGCCATCTCTCCGGTGGGGATTTATCAGCCAGTTCAGGTCAGTTGTGGAGCTTCTCGAATGCCTTTGTGATGCCATCAAAGTGCATCATTCACTGTGCGTAGACGAGAAGATGCTGCACTGGGACATCTTAGAAAACAGCATCATCACCGACCCGAGGAAAGCCAACGGCTTCAAGGGCAAGCTCATCAGTTTAGACCTAGCCAAGGAGGAAGACACAAGCCTTAGTGGGGCCCGGCACCAGACGAGTACTATGAGTTTATGGCGATTAGAGTTCTTGGTGTTTCGCACACGTATCGTAACGATCTTGAGGCGCTCTTCTACGTCCTCCTTTGGCTATTCCACCGTGGTTAGGAATTAGCTAGTACTTCATCCGACAGTGTATTCTTCGTGTGATTTCTTTTTAACCTCATCGCTGTGAAATTAAAGAGTTTAAGGTGACCGACATGCCTCCACACAATCAATAGGATAGTGGGAACCAGCTCAGCACTTGGGAAATTATGCACGAGTCAATATCAAGGTACGTCTGCATCAGGTCTTTATTTTTTGCCTTTGTCATCCTAGAAGAGTCTCAGTCTGTAGGCTACTCTTTGCATCGACCCAGAGGACATCATTTCCCGCGTCAACCTTGTAAAGAACTACATTAATTACAAAAACAAGCATATACACGTGTTTTACCGGATAAAAAACTGCGGCAATACGCGAGCCTCTGTACAATGAAATCTCGAGCATCCTGAATCCAGCCCGCGTCGCCAACAGTACTAGATGCCGGAGACTTGAGCAGCTAGAGACACATTGTCCGAGAAGATGGTGGAATTTGACGTAGCCTAGCAATAATGTTGCGGCTGATAAACTGAAGCACCTCTATACCCGTAGACTCTTTTCCCAGTATGCGAGACCAGAGGCCGGTGGAGTACGCCACAGCGAGCCCAGTCCCAGGTGTCGGGCAGAAGTTGCGGTCCTGGAGAATGCTTCGACGGGTTTCCAAGGTATCGGGGAAGATGAAATAAAGCTGATACAAGACCGTGAGCCAATACGTCTCAGCAATGTAGAGGTGGTGCGACGATAGTGTTCGTCGTCACCTGTGTCATCAATTTCGTGTAACCTTAGAAAACTCACGTCCCATACCTAGGCCTCAAGATGTTCAGTAGCAGCCAAGATCTTGGTGAGTTCTGTAACTGAAGGCGCAGAGATGGTCAGCCCGCGCTGTGTCGCGCGCAGGCGGCGGATGAGTTATGTAGACCGTGCGAAGAGCACCTGCGGCACAGCGGCGACGCCGGTGTCCTTCTGGCGCTGGTAGAAATGACAAGGCCCAATGAATGAGAGTCGGAGAAAGACTCCTGGCCCTCGTCGGTGACGGAAGAAACCACGTAATATATCAAGGTGTGGCGGGCCCAAAACTCTCAGGCAAGGAGCGCCGACGTCGCAGACTGGCAACAGTGCCTGATGAAGTTTCTGACAGCCCTGAGGTGCAGGGTGCCGTAATCTTTAGGATCATGCCATACAGTGCTGCTGCCGAGCAAAGGGATGGAAAAGATCAATTCGTCGGGCAGCAGGTAGATGAATGCGAGACGTGATGGGAAATCTCGCTTAGGGCGAGCCGCTGGTACGCAGGCTAGCAAGCCGAATTTCCTCGGACACATTGGCCAGCCTGGCCCCTGCCATGCTCTGAATGACGTATGACAGGGTAGAGAGTGTTGCTAGTGTTGTGCCACGGCTAATCGAAAGACGTTTAATCGGAGTAAAAGGTGGAATGGTGGGCGAGACGTAGACAAAATAATTCCGCACTAGCTCTCTAGATGAATTGAGTAGCGATGCGGGCAAATAACCAGTCGGCCCGATGAGCGTGAAACTGCGCAACTGCTCACTTTACGGGGCCTTGCATTGCAGACATCCAGTGAAAGACTTGTGCATATCGCGTTCGCCAAGCGGGCTAAACAAAAGTGGAATGCACACTCTAGTAGATGTAGCTGGTAGTGGCGTACGAAGTATATAGGCGTGGATTTCTGAATATGACAGTGCACATATTGTTGAGTTGGCCGCCGCCAGGGTGCTCCGGTGGGTAGCGACGTTGTGTCCATGGCACGAGTCTGCCTGCGCTCGACAAGAAGCGAAGGTAAAGGCCTTGGTCATCGTCGATGTAGGACAATGAACAGGTTCCCCGCCTAGGGAACCGAAATCATGCTACATACCCCATAAGGCTTCCCCTGTCGACATACGTGCAGTCGCTGAAGAAAGGGGACAAAGAGGGTGCTAAGGCCAAATAGGATAATCATGGCGAGACGTGACGGGACTGACTCGCGTTCCGCTGCCGACATCCGCCTCAACCACACGACAATTACGATACGAGTACCTAATAGAACAGTGGAAATCCTGGGGAGGCGAAACCTGGGGCAAAAACCGGACTTAGCCCTCCGTTCGTCACGAGGACCCGTCTGGGTTGCGCTCATAGGGCCCTGGTAGGTGTTGGTGTTGAGTCCCGAGCCTCGAATATGGTGGCTTACGAGAGAAACACGGCATCGTGTGATGGAGCATGAGAAGTCGCAGCCAGCATTTTGGCGGCCACGAGGTGGTGGTCTCACTGCCGGCTGTTGGTACGCTCGTCGGCTCATGTAGTCCTAGACCCCGGCCATCATGGCATCGACGTCTGCGTCTCGCACACTTAATTGCCACTTTGAAGGCTTTTGGACGTCTCTGAAGGAGGGATCGTTGCATGTACACTCCCTTTTGCGAGCAATGAGGGCGTCGATAGGCGAGTTCATTGCGTCATGGTCAACTGTGCAAAAGATGAACTATGGACTTTGCAATAACATCTCCCTCGGAATTTGCCATAGTCATCACATATACTTCGTACCCTACATTGTGTGTGAAACAACTGTCATAAAACACTAAGTTGACGCAGCTTCACCGATTACCCGAGTGATGCCATCCACAGCATCAACATCAAAACTGTACGCCGTTACTGCACCAGCCGTGACAACCAACCCAATGCCACCGCACGTCAACGTTGCACCAAAAGCCGGACCGCCCTCTATACCGGCCCCAATATTGTTCCCACACACCGTCAACGCAATCATGTAGGCGACTTCAATCTGTCAGTCAAACGTGACTCTGTCAAGCACAAACCGCTGCGCGTCCCACGCAATTACAAACTCCGCCTTGCCGTCAGGGGCGAAGACGAGGGCAATTATCGCCTGAGACCACGGACCCTCGCGGCAAACCCTGCTGGCACGCCGTGGTGCACAGTGATTTGAGCAGACCACACGGTAGTCGGTCCAATCGCGGGTGCCGTGGATGCTGATGCTCTCGCCCCGGTTCTGCGGGACGGGGCAAGAAACTCAATGTTCCACATGTCCACTCCTCGAACCCATGAGTGGCACCAATAGTCGCATTTGGGCATCATGGTCGGCGTGTTCCCGAGCCCTGGAGTGGACTCGAGGAGCCCTTGCGCGGAGATTTGAGCGTCAGACGAGGTGCGCCTGTCCAGCTCAAGCGATCGAGCCAAACGTCTCCGCTGATGCGCCTTCTGATACAAAGAGCGCAATTCCAAGCTTTTGAATTGGCTGCCCCGGTGTGGTGTTTGGAAGTGTCTAGGTGATGGTGTGCTCAGAGCCAGACTTCAGAATCGCGGCGTCACCGTCAATTGTATCGAGAGAGTCTTCCTCGTTGTACACCTTGATTCGCAGCCTGGTTTGTATATATCTGTTTTTCGAAACCGCCCATCGCAAGACGGCCGTGACAGTTTGTCCGGAATTTACCAGCGGCGATGTCATGAGTTCATAGGTCCGCATGTTGATGGCCTCGTGAAGCCAATGGACCTCTCCAGTCAGGGCCGTTGTCGAATGCAGGCAGCCCATGCATCAAGGCTACCAGACATCCAACCGTTCCCCCGTTGTAGTCTGTGTCGTTTCCCGCCATGCAAACAACAGCCATGGGCTCATGGAAGCTGGAACCACCATACACAACGGCGAGGATAATAATGGTAAGGTTTGGAATAACATGGTAGATACCTAGGTATCGGTCTATGCTATAATGCTCTTCGCATCGTTGTAGCGTTTTATACTAGTCTGTATCTTCAGTAATTTATTAGTAGACATTGTTGACCACCTGTGCCACAGTTGAGTTAGGAGGCACGTATCGAAGGCCTGTGTCGAGGAGATTGTTCACATCTGCCGAAACAAAAGCCTGGGCCTCCATGGAAGCGATCGGCTTGGCCGAGTATGCCGCCTCTCCGTCGTGGCTGACGGTCGCAG
This sequence comes from Tolypocladium ophioglossoides CBS 100239, assembly GCA_001189435.1. Classification (NCBI taxonomy): domain Eukaryota; kingdom Fungi; phylum Ascomycota; class Sordariomycetes; order Hypocreales; family Ophiocordycipitaceae; genus Tolypocladium; species Tolypocladium ophioglossoides. The sequence goes on along the minus strand of LFRF01000056.1, from coordinate 22,557 downwards.
CTTGCTCTGATGGCTTGGTAACTTGGTCKGGGTTTCCTAGAGACACTAACGCCCAACCATCAATGAAGATTTGCCAATCTGTTCCGAGATAACCTTGCCGTTCGTCTTCATTGAGCCGCTGGCAGTGGCCGGGATGCCCTTCGTAAGGTTGAGAAAGGCAGTCTGTTCAGTCGAGATGCCATTGCCGCCTCACTAAAACATTGTTCGGTTTTCGATGATGTTGTTGAGCCATGTCTTGCCGATTTGCTTGGAGGTCAAGCTGGCGCTGGCGCCATGTTCCTCTAGAGCTCGGAGAAAGACGAACGTGGCAGTCACGTCGTCGTCGGTGACAACTAGAGGTTCCGATGTCTTGTCGTTGACATAGTAGTGAATCTCGCTAGGACCTTGAGGACGCTTATGGGTCTAGAGCTCAAACGGACGACCGAGATAGACGCTATGAGCTTGCCGAGAATAGCGGCGTAGACTCCGTGTAGGTAGTCTAGGGGCACAGACATGGACGACTCAGAGAAACGGAAAAAAGACCGATATGAAGTTTAATTGTGCGAGTAGGCAAATTGTCGTAAAGCATCTAGTTATACCGCTTTATTATAGCCATGGAAAGTGGGTGGAAAGAGACGTACGAAGTAGCCGTGAAAGCAGTGGGTGCTGTCCATGTTCGGGTGGATTGCCAATCGGGAAGAGCCAACTTACACAGTGACGGTTGCGGGTCTTCGCCGTGATAAATCGTTTCTACTTCGTATCATACGAAGTAGCCTTGAACTAGATCGTGGCATGAAGAAAACTACTGATTTCTTGTCGGTCGCAAGTCTCGTTGCATTTCACGCCCCCAGTTGTGCAAGTGAAATATTGCATAAAGGTGGCCATCTGTCCGGGCCAGGCTGCTGTATGTCAGCTTCAGTTCACGACGCATTCTTTGTCATCCTAACACCGAGTGTCAAAAACACACGACCCGGACCACCTGTTTGTTCACTGAGCAACACCAAAATGCCACCCACCAAGCCGAAACGGTCGGCTGTAGTCGTCAATGATGATATTGACGACAAGATTAAGGACACCAACGCGGATGAAGCGTGGACCGAAGACCTCATCCAGGAACTGGTCACCTCACAAGCCGCAAGCCTCTCTGTTCTCTAGGCTATCAAGGCGTACCCCAAGGCCATCTCGTGGCCTCTCCTCGTCTCCACAGCTGCCATCATGGTCGGCTACAACTCCCAAATAATTCTGTCGCTGTTTGCCCTTCTAGAATTCGTAGAGAAGTACGATACCGTCTCTGCAGACGACACCATGGTGCTTGCAGCACCCTGGTAGACTGCGTTGAGCATGTGCTTCGCCGGCCAGTCATTGGGGCTCTGGGCATCGGCTGGTTTAGCGAGCGATACGGACGCAAACTCGCCATGACTGCCTGCAACATCGCGTGCATAGCTGCCACATTCACCATCTTCTTTGCACCCGACGCTGCGGTCCTGACGGCTGGCCAGGTCATCGCCGGCATATGTTAGGGCGGCTTCACAGCACTGGCGCCGTTGTACGCCGCGGAGATTAGTCCTCTGGCCCTGCGAGGCATCCTTACGGCATTCATCAACATGGCGTGGATCATCGGCCAGCTGATTGGCCAAGGTGTCACACTTAGTTGCTCAGGGCAGGAGGGCGAGTAGGCATTCAGGATTCCCTTCGCCATGCAATGGGCGTGGTGCGAGCTCCTGGCGGCAGGTCTCCCCATTGTGCCCGAGTCGCCGTGGTACTACGTCCACAAGGGACACAAGGCCGACGCTATGCGTGCTCTCTTGCGACTGACGTCACCCAGCGAGCATTTTGATGTTGACAAGGAGTTGAGCATCATCTAGCACACCAACCAGATGGAGCGCTGATTCCAAGAGCCATCAAGCTACTGGGATCTTTTTAAAGGGGCCAACCGCCGAAGAACCGAGATCGCAATCATGGCATACTGCTCTCAGGTCCTCTGCGGCGTGCCGTGGTCCTGGTATTGCAACTACTTCTTCACCCTGTCAGGACTGTCCACCAACGAAGCATTCAACCTCGGTGTCGGCAACACCGCCATCTGCTTTGTGGGAACTGCCCTCACTTTTTTCATGTTGAGCTACGTTGGACGGCGTCATGCCTATCTCGGTGGGTTGACATTTTTGACCATCGTCATGTTCATCATTGCCGCCCGAGACGCCCCCTCCGACTACAACTCGAATCGCGGCTTCAGCTAGGTGCAGTCAATTCTTTTGATGGTTTGGAGCTTTTGCTACCAACTGACCATTGTACCGATTTCATACGTTTTCATCAGCGAGATTCCGTCAACGAGGCTAAAGGAGTGCGGCGCTGCCATTCATGTTCAACCCGGACAGCGGAAACATAAGGGGCAAAGTTGGCTTTGTCTTTGGCGGGCTGTCTCTTGCCACTCTCGTCTGGGCATGGTTCCGTGTCCCGGAAACTGAAGGGCGGAGTGATGCAGATATTGACTACATGTTTGAGACTGGCGTCAAGTCCCGGCACTTTTTTCGCTATCAGGTTTCTCCTAGTCATGGCACGAGCTAAACGTTGGGACCAGTGCTGTTATCTTGACGGTTAACTTGCGCATAGAGGTTCATAGTATGGGGGATAAAAAACGCGGCTGTATTCTTGACTCGCTCGTCATAAATCACATTTAAACGCAATTCCTGGCTTGCTGTCGTGGTGGAATGTCACTGCTGTCTTTTCAGGCTTGCGGGTTCTATAGCTGTAAGAGATCATGCTCAAGAACCCCTCGGTAACAGCTCTGGGATTAAGCCTATTCGATAACGAGTTTGTTAATTTGTGGATAAAACGCTAGTTAAATGGAAGGTACCAGGATTCGCCATCACAGCGGTTGTCGATGGGGAGATATACGAAGCGGTTCGCGTCTCTCGTAGGCGTCGCTTGTTGATGGACTGCCAATTGGCATGCGACGCTATGAGATGTCAAGCCAGCGGTCCGTGGACGGCAGACCGGCAGTGCCCAAGGACATTGTACGCAATTTGCGCCATCTGCAAATGGCAGTAGAGCCGCGCGTAGAATACTAGTACCGTAATCTGATATTTGTTGCGTTGTCCCATGTTATCTCGATATTTATATGTAGATAGCTGAGCGACCTGTTCTACGACCCCAATCTAGGCACCGTGAAGCCGGGCCCCAATAGGAGTACGGGGTCCGGTACAGCTATTGAGTGCCGGGTATCCATACATTGGGCCTCGTATCTTCACGGCTCGCACAGGTCGCACAGGGGGCCGCACATGCACCCTCATGTACCACCCTACTCGTCTACCGACATGCCGACCTCGGCGCTAGCCGAGTCGTTTGGTTTTGCAAAGGGTTTACGAGTAAAAAGAGAAAGGAGAAAAGAGGTAAGAGAAAAGATCGAACGGAAATATACTTTTCATTGGACGTCGATGCTCCCAAATCCGGTGAGATGCATTGAGGGCCTCCCGCATGAAGCAGCACCACCATGAAGCAGCGCCGCCTGTCTCAGTACGAGAAAACCCCGCCAAACGAGTGCGATAAGGAGGTACCCGGTTGAAGTATGTTGTCGGTAGATGGTTGTACAACATTATGCAGAGGCCCGTCCCCATGTTGGCTGAGCTCCCATTCGTTGATATTGACGTTGATGCGGCCACAGAGGAATCTGGAGACCTGATTGCCTTTCACATTTCAGCAGGGGCGGTCTGGCCCAAAAATACAAAGAAGAGACGGTTCCCACTTCTGATCTACCCGGAATTTTGCACCAGCCTTCACATTTCAACTCCAAGATCTTCAAAGTTTGTCCGAATAACAGCACGACTATTTACGTCAATTTAGGTGTCCATACCAGACAGTATCCCCGTAAAGGACATCGCAGTGTAACGCTCGGAATGGCCAGCAACAGGTACGTTCAAGTACGAACAGACGTCAGTTGCATTTGTGCATACTAACAGTGCCCCTAAGTTCTCGAGGCCGCGAGCCAGCCACATCGAGCCAGCCATCCAAACGTTGTTTTGTGTTCGAACGACACGGTACTTGCAAATTCGGCGAGCGATGCAAGTACTCGCACGAACCTCCATCCAGGCAAGGGGCACACTACGAACAGTCTTTTCGCTCGCCCGCCAGTGGGTCTCATGACACCAATAGGCTACGAAAGGTGGGCGACGGGAAATGGCAACAGTGGAAGCGGATGCTGGGGGGCTCGCAAACTTCCCGACCATCTCCACAGGCCGTGGGTCATTTCTTCCAGCTTGGCCTGGAAATGGTGGACGGTGACATCGGTGTTGCTCAGGAAGTAATAAAGCTTCTTGTCAGCGAGCCTGGTCTTTCACTCATCAAGGATGTGTCAGATCGACACATTCAAGCAGCCAGCAATGGCAGGCCCAGTGCGAACTTCTGGACTGCAGAGGTCAAGCCACTGTTTCAACTCATAACTCACCCTAGGGTTATTGATTCTGCGGCCTTGGAGCAAGAAGTTGCGGCGATATTCAATTACCTGCTCGGAATAGGTGGCTCACGAATGGCAAGGCTCTTCGGGTATATTGCCGAGCTGGTCCAAGACTGGCCTCCTAATGCAATGGACGTCTCGCGAATGGCAACAGTCGAACTGTCTCTTGCGGTGCTATCCAAGATGCTGGATTGTAACACCACGAACATAGTCAACAGTACCTTTTCGACTCTGGTTTCCCTCTTCTCGAAGTGTCTGGGCGAGACAACACGGCCGGAAGAGGAATTTCCTCGCCTACAGGCATTGAAATACCTTGATTATATGCAACGAAGGCTTGAGGTTGGCTCTGAGATTACGGAGTGGCAGAATCTGTCTCGAGTGACCGTATCCAGAGAGCAGTTTGTACTGAGCAGAGACCTCCCTGGGCATTTGTCTGCTGAGGGACGGCGCCATGACAACGACCACGCGGAGATCCCGAACATCAAGATCCTACCCACCTATGAAGAAATCATGTCGCGGCGGAGAGAATATTTGCCGACGACTGACTCTTCGCAATGGCACATCCAGGGTATCCGTGGACGTCTGGACAGGGAGTTCCGGCTGGTACGGGAGGACACCGTGGGCCAACTTCGGGACGCAGTTCGTGAGGCGCTCGAATTCATTCGCAATCCTACCGGCGGGCAGTTTCGAGGCTCGAACAATGTACGAACATACACGTACGATTTCATTTCACTGGCCGACAGCAAATTCGACAGAGATTGTGGCTTAGAGCTGACGGTCTGCTGTAGCCAGCCTTCTGCCGTCCACAAGCTCAGTCCCACGAGGCGAAGGGACTGGTGGTTGCAAAGCAAGCGGCTACAAGCAGGGGCATTGGTTTGCATCATGAATGCAACTGGCTCGGTATTATTCTGCGCTGTGTCGAACGCGACGATGAGGAACAAGGACGATACACAATCCCGCCAGCAAGGAACAGCCGACCAGAACGGAGACACATTGGTGACCGAAACGACCGCAAAACGCCTTACCCTCTCTGAAGATCCAGACTTCCTCTACGTCAAGTTGGAACTAGTTGATACGGGACAAGACGAGATTGGCCAGGCCCTGCGTTGTTGTCGTACTGTGAGATCATCTCTGCGCCAGTGCGTTGTGGAGTTCCCAGGGGTCCTCCTTGCCTCCTTCAAGCACACTCTTGAAGCACTACAACAGATGTACCGACGACCCAACATCCCTTTCAGTGATGTCCTAGCACCGTCAGAAGAACCGTCTTCAGGGACGGAAATCGAGCTTCCACTGTATGCTAGGAAAGCTGGCTTCACATTCAATTTGAAGTGTCTGACGCAGGACAACACGGAGTTCACCATGTCTCCGCGGCACCCACTAACACCCGAGGAGCTTGCATCTCGATCAACCCTTGACATCACCCAGTCCAGCGCTTTGCTTAATGCCCTGTCCAGGGAGCTGTCGCTCATACAAGGCCCACCTGGCACGGGGAAGAGTTACACTGGAGAAAAGATCATCAAGGTCTTGTTAAAAAGCAAGAAAGAAGCGCAGCTTGGGCCAATACTATGTGTCTGTTACACAAACCATGCATTGGATCAGCTGCTTGAGCACCTCCTTGATGATGGAATTTCTCAGATCATCCGCATAGGGTCCCGGTCGAAATCCGAGAGGCTGCAAGACCTCAACCTCAGGACTGTCGCAAGGGCATTTGATCGAACAAGATCGGAAAAGAGTAGCCTTTACCACCTGCAAGAATCTATATGTCACAACATTGTTCCCCAGGTCAACGGATTACTCGTTGAACTCTCAGGGACAGACTCTTGGCGAACTTTGAAGAACTTCCTGGTTGACACCTACCCCAGTCATCATGATGCACTGTTTGGAAAGACCGAGAATGGATGGGAGATAGTAACCCACCAACCCGAGAAGACCACTGATAGGTGGCTCGCGGGAGGGTCTCATAACGACACTCAGTCTCGTCCACTTGAAGTCCTCAAGCGAGCCCGACTCTCCACAATGAACAATGCTGAACGTCAAGCGATACATAGCCACTGGGTGCAGAGCGTCCGGGATCCAATCATCTCCGGGATAAGAAATCTCTATGGAGAATACAACGGGGCGATAGAGCAGCGAGCCCGAGTGCGCAGCGATGTAGACCTGCGCTGTCTCCAGCAAGCGGACGTTGTTGGGGTCACAACGACTGGCCTAGCAAGGAACCTGGAACTTTTCCGGAGGCTGCGATGCAAGGTCATGCTGTGTGAAGAGGCCGGCGAGGTCCTTTAGGCCCACATTCTCACAGCTCTTCTCCCGTCGCTGGAGCACACCATTTTGATCGGCGACCATCTCCAGCTTCGTCCACAGATACAAAACTACGACCTCCAGAGTACCAATCCTCGTGGTAGGCAGTATTCTCTGGATACATCTTTGTTCGAAAGGCTTATTCAGCCGACTCATACGACTAGTCCATCCATTCCGTTCAGCATTTTGGAAACACAGAGACGAATGCATCCGTCCATCTCCGAGCTAGTACGGTGGACTCTATATCCAGCGTTAAAGGACGCGGATACGGTGATGAGCTATCCCAAAGTGGTCGGCGTGAAGCAGCGCCTGTTTTGGCTTCACCACAACCAACTTGAGACTGCCGCTGCGAGTCATGATCCTCTGAATACCTCACATTCCAACGACTTCGAAGTTGAGATGACAGCTTCTCTAGTCTCTCATCTCATCCGACAGGGCGAATACTCTCAAGGAGATATTGCAGTCATCACACCATATCTGGGTCAGCTCCACAGACTGCGACACCGGATGGAGTCCATGTTCGAGATCTGCTTGAATGATCGTGACCTTGAAGAACTGGAGGCGCTTGAGGCCGATAGTCCGTCAAAAAAATTGTCACCGAGGTCCTATCTCAAGAGATCTACACTACTCAAAAGTGTCAGAGTGGCAACCGTCGACAATTTTCAAGGCGAAGAAGCAAAGGTCATCGTCATATCCCTTGTTCGAAGCAACCCGCAGAACAAATGCGGCTTCCTGAGCAACTCTAACAGGATCAACGTTCTCCTCTCACGCGCGCAACATGGAATGTACATTATCGGCAATGCGGACACATATAATAACGTTTCGATGTGGGCTGATGTCATCGATATGCTACAGAAGTCGGCCTGTTTCGGCCGGAACCTGGAGCTCCAGTGTCCGCGACATCCAGACGCACGACTCCTTGTGTCTCAGCCTGATCACTTTCTCCAATTCTCTCCCGAGAGTGGATGCAACCTACCATGCGACAAGAGACTTCACTGCGGTCATTCGTGCACCGGAAGATGCCACTCAGACGTCTTACACAGCGCGGTGAAGTGCTTGGAGAAATGCCCCAGGCCCAGGAAGAGTTGTGAACATCCTTGCCCTCTTCCATGCGGAGACCCTTGTAAGGAGAAATGTCATTTGCGATTGGATAATATTGATATCGCCCTTCCATGTGGTCATCGGCTCTCTTCAGCGAAGTGTTGGGAGGCTCAAGATGCTGCTTCGGTTTGTTGCACGAAGCAAGTCACACGCACCGTCCCAGGCTGCAATCATGAAGTGAAAGTACAGTGCCACGAAGATTTGAATGCCGCCGACTATCGCTGCCCTGCCAAATGCGGCCTGCACCGTGCTTGCGGCCACACGTGCAAAAGCCCCTGCTTTCGCTGCAATACTCGAGAAGGCGGAAGAGTTACAAGGCAGAATCACGGCATCTGCGAGATTAAATGCAGTCGGAATTACTCGACCTGCAGCCATAGCTGCTCTCAGACGTGCCATGATGGGACGACATGCCCTCCCTGCAGCGAGCCTTGTGAGGTTCGTTGCAGCCATTCGAAATGTGGTAAACCTTGCCACGAACCTTGTGCTCCTTGCGCGGAGAAGAAGTGTCAGTCTAGTTGCCCTCATACGCAGTGTACGATGCCATGCGCGGCGCCTTGCGATTGGGTACCATGCTCTAAGCGGTGTGAGAAAATGCTGGAATGTGGCCACCAATGTGAGTCAATCGACACATGATCTTTGTGTTTTCGACTCAGGGAAACATGATGCTTTATTCTTGCTAACAGATCTAGGTCCTTCTCTCTGCGGAGAGTCCTGTCCGAAGCCAATATATTGCCAGCAATGCGGATCCAAGGATATCAAGTCGACGTGTGTTGACTTTCTCGAGATGAAAGAAAACCACGAGATTGACTTGGACGAAGAACCCTGCATTTTCCCCGACTGTGGCCACTTCCTTACTATCTCATCAATGGACGGCCAGATGGATATGGCTTCACATTATCAGTTAGATGAGAACGGGCTTCCAACGAAGATCCAACGACCCGCTGAACCATTTTCAATGAACGAACCTGGTATTAGGGTCTGTGCAAACTGTCGGGGTCCCCTTCGAAACCTCTCAAGATACGGCCGAATCGTGCGCCGGGCTATGCTCGACGAGGCGACAAAGAAGTTTGTCACCTGGTCGAATGCCAAGTATCAATCGCTGGCAGAGAGTCTCCTCGTGGAGCAAGAAAAGCTGGAGAAGTCCCCAGCTACCAAGATTGGTCAATCTGCAGGACTCAGCAGCAGGCCCAAGTTTGCTGGTTCACGTCTCCGGCAACTCCTTTCCTCGCAAGAGCTCGTGGGTAACGGACGGTACGACAACCTCATTAACATCTGGAGAAAGATCAACGCGTACGCATCCCAAGTGCGCAAAGAGGAGCAACCCTATCAGCGGGTTGCAGACCTAGTGTTATACGCCATTCGCCAGAACAGAACAAAGCAACAGTTTCTATATGACGGGTCTGTTATCCAGCTGAGAGGAAGTCTTAACGCTTCCATATTGCTGCTGAAGTGTGACATTGTCGTTTTCTCCGACCTTGCCAAATTGTGCAAAGAGAGGCCAATCCAGACGGAAGTCAACTTGGTTTTGTCCACTCACGAAAGTGATTGTGCTAAATTGATCGAGCTTTCTCGGAGTACCATTCACCCCAGAGAAGAGGTACAGGGCCACATCATCGCGGCTCACTTGCGCTGGCTGGCCCTTACCTTTAGCGCACACCCACATACCATCACCAAGGAAGATACTGATGGCAAAATCCAGTCCTTGGACCATCTGAGGCAAGAGGCCCTGAACCATCTGGCCGAGGCTCGCATGTTGTTGGAGGAGTTCCCATCCACAGCGATACTGGAGGGCGAGATCAATGCGACGGAGAACATGATCAACGGTGGCGTCTACCGCCCAGTCACTGCCGAAGAGCTCCGAGACGTCTATAGAGCCATGGCCGGGGAGCTGAGAGGAACAGGACATTGGTATACCTGTGAGCGTGGCCACCCTTTCACTATCGCTCAGTGCGGGATGCCGATGGAGGAAGCCAGATGCCCCGAGTGTAGTGCTCTCATTGGCGGGCAGAACCACGTGGCAGTTCAGGGCGTGCGGCGTGCGGTAGAGATTGAAGAGATTGCGAGTGGTGTTGACCGATTGGACTTGTAATCTATTAGAACACACCGTTGTCCGAGTCGATCGGAGCCGGTCGGACGGAATCGCGTCGGGTGAACACAAGAGGTACTTGGTAAAGTCGCGGAAGATCGTAGGGCATTGAGCAAGGCAGTCGACAACTGGGACTTGGTACGGGATACCTCGATGTGGTATGTACATCGAGAAGACGGCCGAGCATCGCTTTGATGGGCACGGGTGGTAATATCGGATAAATCCGCTTGACCATTTAAGCAAAAGTGCAGGCCTGCTGTCCTTCCAGCAGCCATTATAGTAGCATATATCTTCTACGCGACAGGTAAAACCAGTCCAAAACAGCAACTTGGGATACGCTTCTTGGTGAAGAGCTCATCCCATGATCAAAGTAGCAAGCTACTGAAGCTTCATAGGCGACTAGAAGTCTCTAAAATACTTTTGTCAATTCTTTCCATCCTCAACTGTGGCATTGGTATCATTGACTTGTCCACCTGCTGCCGCCAAAATTCGTTCTGTGGGTTAAAATTTGAGGCAAAAGAGTATTCCCAGTTTAGAGGAAGCCACCTTGCAGTTTCCAGTCAATGATTCCAACCACTTTGTCGCCTCGCACCAGGATGTTCAAGCTCTCAGATCGCCATGTATAAGGAAGGAATTCGAGAGGGCCTACTGTTAAAGCGTTGCGAGCTCATGGAAATCCCCAGGTATGCCGTGGTGGTCCTCCAATGCAATGCCGTTCCGAAGGGAATTGTGACAATTGTTCACTGTGCATAACGGACCGCGTAATGACTCCCTAGGCAACTGGGAATCGTAGATAGGACCACCGAGGATATTGGCCACGCCGGCACCAACTGGGGGGTTAAGAGCGCGAAGCTGTTGGATCATGCTCCTGAGTTGACCAAAGATTTCTCTCTGGACTCTTCTGATCGCTGTTCCCAAGTTTGTCCAGCTCTTTCTCCCGCAATCTTCTCCATGAGAGTATATGACCGTCCTCGATATGTAAAGGCGCAGTAAATCTTTGGGACAGGAATCGAGGTGCGCTGTGCCAAGACGTGGTGCGCCTCGGCCGAGTTTTCGAACGGCTTGATATCGATACAAAACCTCGATACGAAAAAACTCCGCCTGGATGTTTCCAGAATCGTCGTAGGTAGGTTAGGTCCGAGTCAAGACTCTAACGGCGATGATTGTTAGAAACCGAGCCCAGAGGCTGTCATCGATAGGCGGGTGGGTCATGGTCCGAGGTTGTCGGTCAGTTTCGGTCATTGAAGCGCCAAACGAGACACAGATCCGTGGTGTGTAGGTACTGGAACGATCATCGGCGATGAGCGCTGCTGACGACACGGGGCACAGGAATGGTGGTGTGCGCTCGGACAAAGCGCAGCGCCAGCGCCTCGCCCGGGTGGTCGTTCGCGACCATGCCGTTCGCGCACGTCGTGTACTTCGTGACGGTGTCGCCGTGCCGCACGACATAGCGGCTGTTGCAGCGATATATCAGCTCGCCTTCGGGATACGGCGCGGGCTGTCGCGGCGGCGGCGGCKAGTCGCCGAAGAGCGCCTGCGTGCGGTCCTGCCGCATCCTGTCCTGGAGGCAGTCGAATGCGCCTCGGCGAGTGGCCTTGTCGGCATGCGGCCGTTCGTGACGGGGCTGCGGCGCGACGACCAGCGTCTTCGCCAGGTCCGGGTGGCGATGGAGGAAGCCGTCGGCGAAGCCGGGGTCGAGTCCGTCCGGGACGTCGCGCCGGATGATGCGCTCGGCAAACCGGTGGACCAGCTCTTTGCCACGCCGGTGCCGCAAGACCGTTCCTTGGATACCCAAGCCTGTTCTGCCGATAGTTGCTGGACATTGCCTCTATTTTGCATCGCGTGGGAGTGACCACTGGAAGGCTGGTGTATTGTATCGGGGAGGGAGCTGAACTTGGCGCACTATAGCGAGCGGTTGGACCGCTAAGGTACGAAGTACTCCGCCCTAGGGTGTAGGGTGGTGTAGGTAAGATATATTGCTTGTTAATTGCTTATAGGTAACTTAATATAGTTTGTGAAAATAAATATATAAATATCCTGGGCGCCCGGGGCCGAGAGATTGCTACCGTCGCTGGAGGATTCGCAAGGTGCGCTCGCGCCGCCTATCCCTCACAGCATCACGGCAGGAGAAATGTTTGAGTATTCGCTTCGACGGGCCATTTAGTTCTCATCAAGGAGGGGTCAGCACGATCGCCTCGACTATGCCCGAGTCCTTGACCCCTAAACGGAGACCAGGAGGCGGCTAGGCGCCCGCTATTGTGAGTCTGTAGTTAGCCTCTTCGCGTGATATTATGCGGCTTGCTAGCTCACTAGCTTAGATAGATACATTGACTACAATGACTATGCAGGCGCCGGCAAAGGGGATAAAAGAAGTAACAGAGGATAAAAAGATCCTGACCAGTGGCCGAAGAGCGGATGGTCCCGCGAACTCTATTCCATGCGATAAAGAAGCAAAGCCTGAAGCTGCGGCTCAGCAACTACGCTAGCCTCGCTAACGCAAAGCTTTCAGCTCTGCTTAATAATTCCAAGTGTTGAAAATTCCAGCCTCCTGCAAGGCACCATATTCACAAGTTCACAACCCCTAAATAAAGCAGTCTCTCCTTGCCTCCATACTTTGTAAACGACTTTGCCCCAGATTGGGGGTCTACCGTGGCCCCTTTCAATATGAAATGATATGGTAACCCCCGTTGCCCTCAAAGAAGCAAAAGGATGCACCTTTCCTTCCATTGCAGCCGAACAAAGTAGGTTGCTCAAGCCTGGCCCTTGTCAGCTCTTGCAGCAACGGGTGCAAGAACGCCAGTGCTGTCATTTTCCACGTTGTTCTGCTGCCTGTCCTTCAACTCATGGTCGGGTAGAGCCACACAGGTCAAGAGATTCACCGCGCCCAGCGTGACGGCCGCAATGATTAGTTGATGCATATTATCAGTCCAAGCGTGAACAGTGGCGTCCCGTATGGGTGTTCCCAGAGGATATTTTGCCACCGCAAGACTACCCTGAGCGTAGATAGTGTTGACGACCGTAGCATTGCCGCCCGTAATCGGATCGAGATACTGATGCAGGCTGGAGCGAAGCGTCTGTTGCACGGCCCCGACAACCGCACTGCCGATGGAGGCCCCCAATTCAAGAACAAGCAAGATGAAGCCCGTAACAATTGAGAGCTCGTCGTGTGATACCGCCGCTTGCGCAACGACGGTGACGTTGGCCGTCATGAGCCCTCCACCTAGGCCCATAAGCACTTGAGGAATCACCACTTGAAACGTGGATGCATCCGCTCCGCGGTATTTCATCATGAGACCAAGGCCGATAATGCGGATGCAGGCGCCCGCAATGCACACGTGCTTGTATCTGCCGGTGTAGGTGGCCGCAAACCCGGCCAATATGCCGAAGATGACGAGGCACAGAGACTGAGTGTATAGGAAATAGGTTGCACCACCCGGGCCCCAGCCGTGGGTTATTGAGATCCACTGGTATGCAGGAGTCATGGTCAGAGCAACCGAAAATTGGTCCACGAACAGGATGGCCCCAGGAACAACCACATCGGGGTTGGCGAAGAAGCTTCGCAGACGGACCAACGGACGAGGCGATCGAAGCTCGACAAGGGGCCAAGCCAAGAGCAACGACCCCCCGAGCACGAACATTGCGATTATGTAGCCGCTTCCGTAACCGTTGGGAGCCTTCTCGGCGATTGTTAACGGTAAAAGGAGGAGCAGAAAGCCGCCAGAGAAGCAGAACAGTCCGAGGAAGTCGACGTCGATGAAAAACGCCTGAACTGCCCTCAAGAAGCCCATATCTTGATAGGGGTACTTGCGGATGACGCCTCGCTGTACGGATCGATACTGCTGCCAGGCCAGAACCCCGATCATGGGCCCCGTGACGCAAGGGTTGATAATGCTGAACATTCCGACCCCCCATCTCCAGTTTCGGGGCACCAGAGCGTCGGTGATCTTGGACGCAATTCCGAAATTGATGACGAAGTGGATGCTGAGAACGTTGGAGATGGTGCATCGCCATCGCGGGGAAGTCAGGTCGGCGACCAGGAGCGACAGATTAAACGACAGCCCGCTGTTTCCCCAGGCGAAGAAGACCATCCCGGCAGCCAAGCCTCCGATGCTGTTGGAAGAGGAAATCGTGGTGGTGCCGATCGTAAAGAGAAGAATCGCGATGGCAAACCCAGCAGCTCGGCCAAGGACATCCGCTAGTTTGGCAAAGATTGGTTTACTAACGGCTAGGATCATACTCTGGATTACGGCGAGTGTCGTGTACTGCACGATTCCGTTGAACTGGGACGCCGCGGCGTTCAGATACACCGTCATCGTGAAGTTGTCCAGCCCATTTGCATAGGCTGTGAGTACAACGCTGATGTCGTCAGCAAAATGCACCAAATCCCGAGCACAGGCAGGGCGAGAGCTGCTACGCACCTTGTCCACAGGACCCATTTCTGCCACGTCGGGAGGTCCGGTAATTTGCTCAATGGCTCAGGCGCGCTCGAAATGTCGACTGGAGGTCTCGCACCGTCATCAACATCTCGAGACATCCTTTGCAGCTCAGTGGCCACGGATGCTTGGCTGCTTCTATGCATTTCGACGGTTGGACTATCGCCGAGAGCGTAGATGCCGAAGAAAACGGAGGAAAGATGTGCGGTTCTCGGAAAGAAATACTTCTCAGCTGGTTCCTTGCTCGGCACCTCGGCGTATGGACCGGACATAACCCCACCCATCGGATATCACACTGCACGAGGAAAGGCTTGCGCCATTGACCTTTCCTTCTTCGGGAACCGCCCCACTCGCCCACTCAGGTTCTGGAGCTCGTAATCTTATCAATCAACGGAAGTCTTCCGATCAGCGCATGGCTCGGCAAGACTCAACTTGGCGGTGGGATGGCAAGCGACGTGTAGCCGCGTTGGCCGCGTTGCGTCTTAGGCTAATACTGTGTAATACTCCGTACCTCCGGGCCCGATTCGGCGGGCACCACAGCGCTTTCTATAGACATCTGTAAACGAGAAAGCGCTGATACACCCACCCATCCGGTTTAGTCCATCCCGACGTCCCTCCTCGTTCCTCATCATGTACTCTCGACTTTCCCATCCTTTCGTGCCCTCCCCTTCTTCAAGCCCGCTCGGTCCTCACCGGCACACCATTGTCTCGCACGTACGCATCCGCCACCTGTCATTTCTCGCGCATATTAGTCCACCCCAAGAAGGAGTGGCCTACACTCGGTGGCGACTATTCTTCTCCTCGTCGTATTATTGGTAAGGCCCTTGCCTTGTTTTCCGGTACTCTAACCGTGTATACTCCTCATACTATGAATCATTACTAATTCAGAGCAGTGTATCTTTTGGCAGCTGCAAACCCGTCATCTACCTTCACTCTACAGCTCGTCCGACTCTGCGTCCGCTCATGACTCAGCATTCACCTTGCTTCCTGGCAATACGTAGCTAAGGCTGACCGAGGGACTCGATTCGCTAGCTATCCAATGGAAAAATGCCACCGATGATAGATTGTGCGATAGCCGAGACCGGTGGCCTACCGACACGGAGTGGCCGCGCAGGGCCATACCGTGTTGAGCTGAACTGACATCTCAACTTCAAGAGAAGATTGGACAACTCGGGAAGAGCGGTATTGCGCCATTTCGGATAGATCCGTTCCGAATGCCTGCCGTCAAGACACGGCCGTGCTCTTCGCCTCTTTCTGTCTACTGATCAATTCGCAGCATGAGCCGAAGTGATCTGCGATTGGCCTCGTTCAATATTCGAAGCTAAAACGAGGTCGCACGATTAGTGAGCCGCTGCAGGTCTTCCTTACGAGTCATTGACGCACTATCCCCAACCCTTGTAGCCATCACGTCACGACTCAAGAGCGCACAGAGAAGTGACCGCGATCCAAAGGAGTGTATACATCAGCTGAGGCCCCCCTGCCTCAGCCGACCAAACCGCCTAAAAGAATGCTCAACCGACCAAGCTCAATACCTCAGCTGACCATAAGCCAGAACCTCATCTGGCCATGCACATAGACCTGACCCTATTGTCAATTCGTAACCGGTTTGCGTCCTCCTTATCCTATAGCGACGATACTAGACGAGGGCCGGTAAGTGGTTTATCTTCTATAGATATTAGCTCTATGGGCTAGGCCAGAGATACCTATATTCGAACTGTAGTTTAGTCGGGTTATTTATTATCCTCATCTACCTACCGACCGATATACTTGGAACGATATCACCCCGCGGAGTAGACTGCGTGGTAGTTACCCATAGAGGGGATGCACTTCCTCTTCTTTTCTCTCTCTTGCTAGCCTGCTTAGCTGCCTCCCTGCTTGCCGTGCCGTGCCCGACTAGTCCCCCCGACCCGTCTTCCTATAGCCGCGGGCAGGGTATCCTCGGTGCGTGCATTTGCCATCGCCAAACCCAAACTACCTTTGTCCCGAACGACACTCTCTTTCTAGCCGTGGGCACGGGTGTTCTTTCGGTGTGTGTTCGGGTGTGCGATTGGTGTATGCGTTCTCTGTCGTTAACCAGTTTGGAACCGGTTGCAATCGTTTACGTATTAAAATAGATAGTCGGGTGAGGCCCATGTGTATGGTCGGATGAGGTTCTGGCTAATGGTCGGCTGAGGAGTTGAGCTTGGTCGGTTGAACCTTTTTGGAGATTTGGTCGGCTGAGGTAACGGGGGAGACTCAGATCGACGTCGTAATCACGAGAGCGCCAAATCTTGCCTTGCCCAATATTGCATGCTTCGCGATCTTATCTATAGTACTGTAAGTCATAGGGGGGGGGGAAAGCTTATAGACGAAGAAATAGTCAAACCAGCCTATCATTCCCCGCATCGTTCGCCGCATTCGATTGATCCCGTTCACCTCCGCGTAGGCGAAATCACCATCAAACGGTGGCGGCCGACCCAAGACCATCTCTCCTCCCATGTTGACTGCTACTAGACAAGTAGGGTCAGGCGCTTATGCGTCTCAGCCTCAGCTGGGGTTAGTTGCTCAGCCTCGAGCTGTGAATCTACATGTTAACAAGGCAGCCCAACGTGGCGCAGCCACTGAAAGTGTTACGAGGCGTAAAATGCCGCATGGAAGACCATCTCACGCCCTCTAATATGCAGATTGCCCTACCTCAAGGCAAAATGCTTCTTACCTAGATCTGTATAGTTGGCGGCTTCAGTTTCGGAACATGGGCCTCTGCAAACGTTGTGCGCGCCTCGCGATTGACGACTTCGACGACCGCCCCATTATCTTCCAAGCCAACCTCGCCGCCTTAAAATCCAGTGCAGAGCAGGGATGCGCGTTCTGCTCCTTGTGCTGGGCCTCGTTCCTCAAGAACGCAGGTGGATAGTCTCCTACGAGGAGAGTCCGTCTGGGACGAAGGCAAGAGATGGACCCCGACGATATGGCTGTACGGCGTTCACTTTCATGATCGCGGCAGTGGTGGGGCTTACATCGAGGTCAGTTGTGGAAAGCCCAAGCAAGTCGTTGGTCAACAGGAGGAGGAATCGAATCCGTCCCCCAGCGTTTGCTCGACGCTCGAGGTCTACGAGTACGTGCGCGTCTCATTGATGCCATCGACGCTCTCTACGTGCACATCGAGGACCGCCGGACATGAAAGCTAATAAATGTGAATGATGCAAGGCTCCCGGGATGCCCGTCCAAGTACCGGCTCCGGGGAAGGCGCACTACCACGCAGCAGAATCCGGAAATAGGCATCCCCATCATTCAGGGGTGGCTGCACAACTGCCGTACAAATCATCGACGATGCCGGGCCAGCACGGGCAGTGCGATGATGCCCACGAGGGTGATCGACGTGGGCGGCCCTGCTGCCCGATCAGCCCTGCGCCTCGTCTCGTCTAAGGGCATTTGCGAACCGTACATTGCCTTGTCGTACTGCTGGGGGGTGACAGCAGATGAAATCCTGACCCTCACTGCTATGACTTTTGCTTCCATGACGCAGGGGATCAGGGAGTCGGCTCTCGCAAAGACGCACCGGGACACCGTGTCGCTCGCTCAGGCGCTCGGGATACGGTACATCTGGGTCGACGCGCTGTGCATCATCCAAGGCGACGAGGCGGACTGGGAGCGCGAGTCCCGAAACATGGCGCAGGTATACGGCAACGCGACCTTGACCGTCGTCGCTGGGCGATCCGCAGACGCGAGGAACGGCTACATGGACAACACGCTCGACTCCTTCACAAGAGGGGGAGAACCTCCGCCGTGTCGACTACCCGTGAGTGCACCAGTCTCGGGCAACAAAACCGATAGCAGCTTCTTGATGGTCGCCCTGCCGCGGTCGGCTGACATCGGACCCGTCTTCACACGAGGATGGTGCTCGCAGGAGAGGGTGTGCTGTCGCCGAGCGGTCATATTCGGGACTCAGCAGCTCATGTTCGAGTGCGAGACAGAGTACGCCTACGAGAACGGTAAGATCACACGCCCACTGCCCCGATTCGCCTTCAACCAACCCTTGCCCCTGGCCGCGCAGCCCCGCGACGTCCAGGATCTGCGAGAGGCCACCCTGCGGAAGTGGTACAACTTCTTGTACGTGTATACCACGTGCCACCTGTCCAATCCGCACGACATCTTCGCTGCCATCGCCGCCATCGCCCAGCAGGCAGCCCGCGTCCTCCACTCCCGCTACCTGGCCGGCATATGGGAATGCGACATCATCCGCGGCCTGTTGTGGGAGCCGTGCTACCACATGGAGATCGGCCCCCATTCCAAGGTCCACACGACGCGGCCGAAGCCAACGAGGCTCACTGGTGGGACGTCCGGGCCGATCGTGCGCGCGCCGTCGTGGTCCTGGGCGGCCGTTATGGGGCCCGTCGCGCAGGAAAGCGGCTCCCCGCCGAGCGTAACGCGGCACAGGAATCCGGCATACGCGAGGGTGCGGCCCGCGCGCGGGAACCCGAAGAGGTGGACGCGCGGAGAGGACGACACGCGGTGCGGTGCGGACAAGCTGCGCATGCCGGCGTTGGAGCTGCGACTCGTGGGCCGCTTGGCGCCCGCGAGGGTGCTGCTCCGGAGAGGAGGGTCGTCGGTATCGGACTACCTTGGAGAAAGAGCCCCGAGCCGATACTCAAAAGCACGGCTGGTAGCAGAAGGGGTCCTGCTTGCAAGCGGAGAGGCAGTTCGCGCGGACCAGCCGTGGGGGCACGTCGTCGGGATTGGGTTTTTTGACGTCCGCGAGGAAGGACAGCAGGTCGACGTCGTTCATTGCCTGTTGCTCGTTCAGGACGTGGGCTTGCTTCTGGAGAAGAGCAAGGACGGAAGCAAGTTTAGTCGGCTAGGATGGTTTCGACCGGAAAGAGAGGCATGGTTCTCGGAGTGGAAGGAAGCAGAGCTATGTCTATATTAATGTAGCTGCTAGAGGTACGTTTTGTCCAATATCTAGGCACAAGGGGAGATTGGTTTGAACCGCTATTGGCCCTGTGGACATGTCAGGATGGGCTGTATAAGCTTTTATATTAAGAGTCCTATTAATCGGCCTTTACTCACTCGCCTACTTAGGTTCCCGGAGCTCGTAATCTTATCAATCTATAGAAGTTATCCGATCAGCCCATAGCTCGGCAAGACTTAATTTGGAGGTAGCCGCGTTGGCCAGGTTGCGTCTTAGGTTAATACTATGTACTCTGTAGCATTCACAGGGGAGGCTTAACAAAGTCCGGCCGCAATTCGTGTTCACGATCCTTGGGTCTCTCTGGGTGAGTGAGCAAGAACTTGGGTTTGATGCTGTAATACAGATATAAAATGGACGGCGTGGAGCGCATCGACAAGAATTGCTTTCACATAGAAGGCTACTCCTCCTCAATAAAATACTCCCTCCTCCTCATTATAATATCCCACATCCTCGCCTTCGTTAGGATGAGATCCATACCTTGGTTCTCTACCCTCGGCTAGATCGCAGTAGAAACAATCCTCCCCATTATAAAACCGGGACGATTCCATATGCACGTCCTCGCCGCTCTTCCACCTAGCCCGTTCCTCCTCCTCTATTGCTTTTAGCTCTTCCGGTGGTGGCTCTAGCCCAATCGT
>LFRF01000055.1:120993-132572 GCA_001189435.1 Tolypocladium ophioglossoides CBS 100239 | reverse complement strand
CAAGATCATCAGTTTGAGTCTTCCATAGCCCTTTCCACACAATCTATAATACCACCACGCCTTGTTAGCACGTCTCGTCAGATGCCTTGCAATCCGGAGTTGCGGGAACCAGCCTCATATATGTAGCATAATAGAGAACACGTGTGAAGTTCTCCGTTCCCTATTCCTGCCTCTCATGGCTCGAAACGGCAATCCGAGAACCTTGTTCCACTTGGTGCCGCTGAACGAAGTGGCACGCGATGCCCTCCTACACCTCGACAACGAGCGTTTTGTATCGCTGAGTGCCAACGCCAACCCGGGTCTCGAGATAGGCTTCCATGTACCCTCAATACCCAGGGGTCGTGTCATTACCAGACTCGGCCGAGACGCCGATCTGATCCTCCGCAAGAACTCCGTATCCACGGTCCACGTCGCATTCGAGATGCACCCCGTTACCCTCCTTGTACTACTGTCCGTCCGGTCCAAGCACGTCTTGTCTGTCAAAGTTGCACTACCTGGGGAATAGCAAGAGCAGGCAATGCCTGGGGACTGCGTCATCATCTATAGGCAGGACTATCACATCGACATTGTGTCTTACCATTTCAATCTAGTTTGGCGAAAGGGCGGCGAGGAAAATCAAGGCCGAGTCTCTCAAGCACCTAGCAATACAAGGCTATCAGGACTCTTTGCAGCAGCTACAGGATGTTAAATAGCATGACCACCCAACCGAGTTTGACGGTTCGGAAGTCCACTCGTGGCATATGACTAGGCTGCATACGGCGAAACGCCCCCTCTTTCAGGAAGCTAAGGGACTTCGCGAACTCATCAGAACGGGGGCGTTCGGCAAAGTCTTCAAAACGGTCGATCGTGCGTCTGGCCACAGTTTCGCCGTTAAGGTGGTCGATCTGAAAGCTCACGGCAACATTGAGCTAACGCGAGCAGCTCTCCACAAAGAAGTCAAGGCTCTCGAGAGGCTTTCACACGTGTGTTGTCTCCTCGTCCTCGCCCTTGCCCTGCCCGGGGTCTAACCAGAAAGCAGGGAAACATCATCGAATGTCTAGGCACCGAGGACTGGCATACTGACTCCCCGCAGATCTTCATGCCCTTGCGCGAAGGGAGCCTGGCCTCGCTCGCTAAAGCCGAAAACAGACCGTTCTCCCACGACAGCCCCTGCGAGCAAGCCCTGGAGTAGATTCTAAGCGCCCTCGATTGCCTAGCATCCTACTAGCTATGTCACCGAGACGAAAAACCAGAGAACATCCTCTATTCGGACCTGGGCCAATGCAGATACTGCTTCCAATTGGCCGACTTTGGCCTCGTCAATCACCACCAGTTTACCACCACCTTCTATGGCACCGGTTACTTTCAGGCTCCGGAGCTCTACCCTGAGTACGGCAGGTTCCTCCAAAGCCCCAAGATGGACCTGTGGTCCCTCTTCGTCACAATCCTTGCCGTGAACCAGATTCGCCTTCCCACCTCCCGACGCACAAGTCTACGACGACATCCTACGGGCTGTCAGAGCTGCAGCGGTCGGTATTTCGGGCCTCCGTGCCATAGCAAGGGAGAACCCCGTACATCGGGCCTTGGCCGCGCAGTTACTCGTCGCCCACTTCGATGGCCGAGGATTAACTATACCGAGAACAAAAGTCCCGCCCATCGGCCCGGAAGAGGAGGCATCGCAACGGGTAGAAACGTCGCCATGCAGGCTGGATAATCACTAAAAGCTTAGAGGGGCTCTAGTGCGAGTTCTCGAAATACCGGCTGCGCCCTTGATAATATATCCGGAACCCAAGCATCGTCGTCGACGGCTAGCACATCAGGGAGCGGGCCCGAGCAATATCCGGTCCGCAAGCCCGCTCCCTACTGAGGGGCCGGCCCGGGACAGTAGGAGCCGACCGCAGCCACCGATCCGGGCTCACCGGGACGGATCGTGAATCAGAGGGCTGCATCCGCTAAGCCGGAAAGGCGGGAGCAACCTGAGAGGGAGCTTCGTGTTCCCTGTATGTTCCCGGGGGAGGCGAGCCCCTAAACAGGAAGATCTACAGAACCTTCCCACCATGCCGATAACGCCGGGTCGTTAGGGCGACGTCCTGAACCGGCACCACGATGTAGTGTTGCTTACCTCCGGAAGCAACAGCGCTAAGCCGCCTTGCACGGCAACCTCGCCAAAATGCTACTATTTCACGGAAGGGATTGATGATGTGGTGCCAGAGTTGAATGTTAGCTACAACTTTAATGAGGTTAAAAGAGAAGGCGGTGAGCGTTGATTCTTTGGCCTCACACGAAAAGTCGCGTGCTCATGACTACTAATTACGTCGAGTTATATGTGTGGATGCTGCGCTGATGCAACCGGGCCGTGTAGACAGACTGGTTCATTCTAGCTTCGCTAATAAGGACATGATCAAGCGACTTTTCTACACGGTCCTCAGAGGACATCCCTGATCCAGAGAGACGGGGGCAGATGACAAAGCAGTTGAGCGAACATGCTTGTGAGTTCGCTGTGAAGACGCCGGAGCTGGATTTCAGCCCAGCTGAAATCTTGTTTTGCCTACGGGAGCGGTTGACAGGATTAGACGGCCGGCTAGTGAGGAGGCAGAATTCTGAGGTTTAACAATCCGTAAATCTTTCGGGGTCTCTCATGTACATGCATGGAGAAGTGGCTGAAGAGTATTTTCCTCATTTCGCAAATAACTATACGAGTTTTAGGGCTTAATTTTGTTCTACTCCTTAACTTTACAGAAAAGGTAGATTTACTACGAGCCTTCCAGAGCCACATAGACTATAGCTTCCGCTTTAGCGGCCGGGGCCGCCAACCATGCTAATAGAGTTACGGGACTACCCGCTCTTCAGCCATTCGTCCACTAGTCAGAATAAGGTTTACGGTTTGGCATTAGCTGCACTATGGGACCAGTGTTAGCCGTGAAGCCGTGATATACCATATATCGCCGTGCCTGCCTCATCCCGTAGTGGTGATATCTTCCTTGAGCTTCGGGCCCCAACGACGCATCGTTATCCAATCCATACGCATCGCCAGACGGTAAAAACGAAAAACGGAAACGCACATACTTCGTACAGCACACATATCCCTTTATAGTATTCAAGGCTCAATCATTCGTCTGCTCTATGAGAAAGGCGCCGCATTTAACTAACGCTCTCGATGAATGATAAGACTTAACCTGCACAGGCGGAGAATTCCCAAGTGTGTGCCTAGTTGGGAACCATGAATAAAGGGCTGGGCCCGTTGAGCAAACTAAAGCCTTCATTCTGTAGTCGTGCGCCCTGGTAGTCATGCGCAGAGCAGATAGTGCGATGATTCGTCCGCTAAATAAAGGGGCGTCAGGTTACTTTATGCAAGATGCTAGCTAGTGATAGTCATCGGTATAGTATATCTAGTTATTCCCATAAATTTTGTGTAATGCTAAAATTCGAGAAAACCACCCGGGCGAATTTCCCTTGTATCTTCCCCGTCGCCTACCTTCTGTCCCCACCAGGTTTCTTCTGGTCGATCCTTATCTCCAATCCTTCGCCGAGGAAGAAGAACAAGAAACCACGAATGCACCGATTGACGAAGCTTCTTAGCTAAGACGGTATCGGCGTAGCTGCAGACTTGACCTCCTCCTGGACCACCATCCATGATTTCCTTCAAAACGGTGACAGCCGGGCTACTAGTTGCTTCCGACGAACTCAACGGTATCAACTATGCCTCATTGCCTGAATGCAAACCGCCATCTAGAATATTTTGCTCTAGACTAGGTTACAAGTGGACTCATTAATGTTGTTCGCCTGCTTGAGTTCTCCGACCGAAGTCACTGGGCAGCCCGGGTCCATATCAAGAGGACAATGTCTCTTCAAGTATGCAATGCCGAGTCTGAGACTGAGGTTGCTACAATGCAATTCATCAAGGAGCATTCCGACTTGGCTGTCTCTAGAGTCTTTGCTTACGCCCTCGACGGGAATAATCCCGCGGCAGTTGCGTACATGCTGATTGAGGTCCTCCCCGGTATTATCGCCATGGACGCTCTTGGCGGCTATAAGGTGCACCGTGGCGTGATATTCACGACAATACCGTCGACCATTCTACCGCTCAGTGGCAGCATGCTATGTTCGTTCTAAGCTCCCTCTTGATTAGTTTGGTTTCTAGGAGCTTACATTCGCCGGGTCTAGATAACGTCCTTACGACTCCCAAAGACTAGAACGATCGTCTGAAACCGAGAGGGGGGATACGAATCCGACCCCTTGCTAGGGATCAGCGGTCCGTTCAACACAGCAGCGGCGTTTTTCGAGGCMTGGGCTGACAACGTCAAATTCAAGTGGGATGAGGAGACTATTGGGCGTATGGAGCAGAGAGGACCGATTCCGGCGGAGCGGATGATTGCCATCCTTGGCTAGTTCCCATCACAGATTAAAAAGATGGCTAGCCGGCTTTCCGCAAGCAACGATGGGCCGTTTCCCCTATACCACGACGATTTCACCCACAGCAACATCATAGCCGACGAGAACAGTTTCACGTCACGAGCATCACCGACTGGGAAGGGGCATGTACAGTACCCCGAGAGCTGATTGCGTTTCCCGAGTTTCTTCGCGCCATGTCCGCCTCATTTGACCTTCCTCAGAAATATGACCGAGATAGGCAACCCTTGACGAAGAATTGAGGCAGAGATGGCGTAAGCGACGAGAACATATTGAGATGGTAATGTCAGCGGAACTTGAAGACAAGCCGCTCTCGACATGTCTTAGTTGTAATAGGAACCAGGCTCTGGCCTATACGTATGGCCCGTTTACTAGCACTGGGAAGCTAGGCTTCTCTAATAGAGTTATAGAAGAGGTAGGAAGGGATAGCTAAAAACTCTAGTGGGTAAACTATAATAGTATCGGATGCACAAGGCAAAGTCTATCATATGTTTTGAATCCCCTAAAAGTTCTCGATGTCGGCGGTGAAGTTCTCCACCTTGAGGCAAGCACTTGACGAGGGGATCACTGACCTTGGTTTTGAGTGCCGGGACGGCTGCGTACGTCGGTCGTGGTCTCAGGCAACATCAACGAGCTCCGTGAGGAGTTCTCTATCCGCGCTTGGAGGATTGTGAGATACACGTTTCAACCGATATTGAGAATTCTGTCATACCTTGACCGCATCCTGAATGCCTGATATGGGGCATTACATCGTCATCTTTCAACTGTGCTCCGGCGTGATTCTAGAGAAATAAATGGCCGATCCGATTTTCCATGGAAGTTCGACGGTACTGCAAAAGGCACGCTGACTGGGAAAAGCATTATCGATAACGAGAACAATTTTGTTTTGAAAGAATAGCTCCAAAACGAGCGAAATACGCCTGCTCGTGGCCATAACAGCCTTCACGGATAGCTATGCTCCCCCCAGCTTGAACGTGTAGGCCCAGGTGTGGTCATAGAGCAGGCCCAAACGGCGAAACATCGCAGAGCACGACATAACTATGATATGTCGTCAGACGACGGCATTGCTGCTCATGGCAGGCAAGCCGTATGTCAATTCCACGACAGAGACCAAACGCTCAACAACACTATAGTTACGGACATATAGATACGGACAGGTTATCGGGTTCACCTATTCATCTTGACAAAGTTTGCAACATCCCGCGACGACGAGCCGTCCGACAAAACGGCATCGATCTTTTGTACGGAGGACGCACTAACCTTATAGTTGAGTTCGGCGTATTGCTCGGACGGGTGGCTCGGTGGCGCCGATACTGTAATACTGTGGACCCTATAGATAATGACCTTCTAGTCCGGGTAATAGACTAACTAGTCAACTGCTATATTTGAGTCGAGTTTACGTAGGATAAAGTAAGCATGATACTTTGGCAGGGAAGACGAACAACCCCACCCCTTCTCCCCGCCCTCCTGACAGGGGTAGTGCTAGGCTCTGACACTTTTATATACCTAAGTGACGCCTGACTCTAATACTCTACATTAGGGAGGTACGCTCTTATAGAATCGACATGCCTACGGGCGCCTTGCTCGTGACTTGCGTTAACAAATAAGWAGAGGTAAGTGAAACCGCCCGGTCAATAAGTGAGTGAAGTATCAGGCTCTCAGTCCTAATCTCTCCCCTACTACATGAAGGTGTTGGCTAAGGCGGTGTATAGCCGTATGCGTGGCCCGCTATCGAGTAGATAATCACTAGGTGCACCTAGCAATCCCATGTCCGTCTACTCTTTTTCCTTCACTTCATAGTCCGTCCTAGGGAAGTAGGGATGCCTGTACGACAAACCACCGCTATGGCAAAGAAGTAGATAATCTATGTGAGCCACAATTCCCACAATGACTTGGAAGGTATAGCTAATGCCGTGAGTCTAGCAAAGAGAGTGATAGTGTTACTAGGGGTTGGGGTCAGCACGGCAGCAGGCATTGCAGCTCGTGGCTCTCTTCCAACATATCCACAACGCGCTGACCGAGGCAGGACTTCCGCTCTCCGGGCGGGCTATACGCGAAGGGGATGCGTTTTGAAACAGCGGACCTGAGAGACTCGAAAATGAGAGCGTAGACTATTAAAAATCTCCTCGAGCTTCGCCAGACTACTTGAGCATAAAGCTAGTCTTTCGACCAACATTCGCAAGTCTAACGTATACTACGTGTGTCTGCATGGTTCTCTTCATCACCTGCGTTGCCCCTTATACGTAGCCATTGACTGGAGGAAGCACGAGTAGGTAGAGTCAGTGTGAAGATCGGGTGGGTCCCCCCCTCTTTAGTTGGGGCGGGTATCCATACGGAGTACGGAAGAGAGAAAGAGGAGCCGTTTGGCAATAAACTACTCAATGATGATTGGCTTGCTGCCTGAAGCTTACCTGCTACTCGCTGACTGAAGCTTACCTACTACTTGCTGCCTGAAGCTGACCTGCCTCACTTGCCGCCTGAAGCTGACCTGTCGCACTTGCTGCGTGCGAGAGTGCGAGCCGTCCCTCCACTTCGCGAACGGCCCGGCCTGAGCGTGGCTCTTGGCCTATGGGAGACGCACGTGTCAGCGTCGCAGACAGCAGCTGAGACAAGGACGCCTTGCGCGAAAGTGGCCCGTAGGCTTCCCTGCCTCTCACACTCAGCCTCAATGGCACATTAGCGCACCTGCATCAGGCTACTGCTGACGGGACGGACCGCCACTCAGCGCTAAAAACGGCCCGCGCTCGCGGCAGGAAGGAGCCTCAAAAAGGCAGCGTGGGAGACTACTGAGCCGAGTTTGCTTGGTGCCGTTTTCTTGCTTAAAGGCGTCGGTCGGACCACGAAGGTGACGGCGAAGATCGGGTGCAACGGAGCCTTCCGGCACTATCACCAGCACTAACGATCGGACGGCTGGTCGACACCGAATGTCCCAACAACGCCTCACCGGAAGGCCCCGTTTGCATTTCGTAGGATGATTGGTGGAGGCTGGGAGCAGCTGGCTCCTCTCCCTTCGTGTCAAAACGCCATGCATTAATGTCACAGCCACTGTTTCCCCCAAGCAGCTCGACAAGGCGCCAGATAGATCAGGCTCCCGCCCGTCACTCCGCACCGCCTTCTCAAAGACCCTCTCGCTTCCTAACATCGCAACGACCTCAGCGCTTCAAACCCAGCAAGTCGAGCTCACACCAGTAACACCAGTAACACCTCTGTGAAACCTGCAATAGGCCACTTGCCGACATCACAATGCCGAACTCGTACGAAGATTACACTGTCGCGGTCATCTGCGCCACCAGCATCGAGATGAACGCCGTCCGCCACATGCTGGATCTCGAACATCCCGGCCTACCCACTAGGCAAGGCGACTTGAATGCATACTTCCTCGGCAACCTCAGTAGCCACAACGTCGTCCTTGCGTGGCTTCCCAGCAGCCAGGGAAAGGGCGCCGCCGCGACCGTCGCTACGAACATGGCCCGTACTTTCCCTTCTATCGAGTGGCGATTTCTTGTCGGCATCGGGGGAGGCGTGCCCAGCGACAAGCACGACATCCGCCTGGGCGATATAGTGGTTAGCATGCCCGACGGCCAATATGGTGGCGTAGTCCAATACGACCTGGGGAAGGATGCCGAGGATGGCTTCCAGCTAAAGGGATTTCTGTGGCCTCCGCCAGCAGTATTGAGGAACGCTGTCGAGGTGATGCGGTCCAATCACTACACAGTGGAGAACAAGGTGGAGGAGTTCTTGCGCCAAATGTTACAAAAGGGACCACGGCTTTCCGTCTACCAACGTCCGCCCGCCGGACACGACGTCCTCTTTGATGCAGACTACACCCACGTCACGAGCCGCTCAATGTGTGAGAACTGCGACAGGACGAGGACCATCAGCAGGCCGCCTCKACAATTTGCGGGCCCTGAGGTACACTACGGACTCATCGCTTCCGGGGATCGAGTCATGAGGAGTGCGACAAAGAGAAACGAGACTACTAKKAGGAGTGCGGCAAAGAGAAACGCGACTACTGGTAACGTAGGCGACATACTCTATTTCGAGATAGAGGCGGCCGGGATCGCGACCGAGTTCCCCTGCATTGTCATTCGCGGCATTTCTAACTATGCAGACTCTCACAAGAATGACAGCTGGCAGCACTATGCCGCTGCTGCCGCCGCCGCGTCCGCCAAGGAGCTGCTCTCGCACGTCACTCCTAAGCAGCCCTTAAGCGACGCGACGCCTGCCTCGCTCGGCCAAGATGCACCGCCCAGTGGCAACGACCCGGTCAGCCAACGGTTGTCTGGGCGAGGTATCCAGAATTCCGGGCCTATCTCAGCTGGAGGGAACGTGCATATTGGTAATATTGGTAAGAAGCGACATTGAATGCTTGGATAGCTTATTTTGATTAATTCGTGTATTAATAGAGTATCACAACAAGGACATACCTTCGAGTGACCCGAACAGCCTGTGGACAGACTTTTTGGAAGACCTCTGCGAAAGTGACCCCAACACCGATATGTCCCGAATACAAGATGGCAAGGGCAGCTTGCTATGGGAATGCTTTGACTGGATCCTCGACAATAAAGAGCTCAAAGCCTGGCAGGAATGTGAAAACACTAGACTGCTATGGGTCAAAGGGGATCCAGGCAAGGGCAAGACGATGCTAATGATAGGTCTCGTTCGTCACCTAAGAGATCTACTAAGGGGTCAGAACTGCGCACTCGCCTTCTTCTTCTGTCAGAACGCGGACCCGCGCCTTAATAACGGCATTTCCGTCTTGCGAGGTCTGGTTTGGATGCTTCTAAGCAAGAACCTTGCCTTGAGTAAGCACATACCCGAGGAGTACCGCTTGAAATCCAAGGAAAAGCGGAAGGCGATGTTGGAAAGCCAGAATCCGAACCTCTTTCAAACTCTAAAGGTAATGCTTGACGACATGTTGAGAGAGGCTCCATTCAAGACAGTCTATCTACTGGTTGATGCGCTGGACGAATGTGACAAGGACTCAGACCGGCTTGTTAAGTGGATAACCCAAGTTGCGGGTAAGCCTCAGTCCAAAGTCAAGTGGCTCGTATCTAGCCGCTTTTCATTACTGCTAGATCGACTCTTGCACCCAACCCTATACCGACAAAAACTCGACCTGGAATTGAACGGCGAGCACATTTCTCGTGCGGTTGCTCGATTTATCGAGCAGAAAATAGACCGCCTCGCAGAAGACGGTCAATATGAGGAAGAACTTCGGCGGAAAGTCCAGACAAAGCTAGAGAAGAAGGCTGAGTCGACATTTCTCTGGGTCGCTTTGATATGCCAGCATCTAGAAGCACTCGCATGCCTGGAGGTCGAGGCCGAGATCGACATGTTTCCGCCTGGACTACCAGCCCTTTACGACCGAATGATGCATCTTATCGAACGGCAAAGTGCAACGACCAGTTCATTCTGCAAGCAGCTTCTTCGAATAGCCACCATCGTCTACCGCCCTCTGACGCTTGAAGAGCTTATCCCGCTCGCGGAGCTTCCCGCAAAAATCACCCATGTTCGCGAACTCGTTAGGCTCTGCGCCTCGTTCGTGATTTTTCGTGGGGATACGGTCCGGTTTCTGCACCAGTCAGCCAAAGACTACCTGGAGGAGAACTATACGCCTAGGCTACATACGGATGAGGTTGCCCAGGGCCATGCGGACATCTGCAGGCGCTCAATTGAAACGATGTCCTCTGTGCTAAAACAAAACATGTACGACCTCGACTACGGCTTCAAACCAAAGGATACGAAACAACGTATCCCCGACCCGCTTGCTTCAGTACGGTACGCATGCGTCTTCTGGGCCGACCATCTCTGCTTCCAGAACGCAGAAAGCCCCGATTGTCAAAGACAGCTAGCGGACGACGGAGCAGTGTTTGAGTTTCTGAACGGTCGGTTCCTCTGCTGGCTTGAGAGCCTATCACTCCTAGGAAAACTCTCAGATGTGGTGTTATCATTAAGAAAGCTTCTGTGCATTATCCGGGTATGTTCATGACCGCTATCGTTGTAACTAAATGCTAATAGTCTTTAGGATTCGGGTGCGAGTCCTCGGCTTACTAGGTTCCTAGAAGATGCCGAGAAATTTATCTATAGCTACGGATCAATCATAGAACGGGCTCCGTTGCAGACGTATGGCTCCGCACTCATATTTAGTCCAACGGCAAGCGAGGTAAGGAATGCACAGTGGGAAGAAAAGTTATCATTTATCAAAATGGTTGCTGGTGTTAGAGACGACTGGGACGCGCACCGCCAGACACTCGAGGGACATAGCGGTAGTGTCACGGCCGTGGCCTTCACGCCTGATGGCAAGACGCTAGCATCGGCTTCGGAAAACGGTATTATCTGGCTCTGGGATACGGCCACGGGGACGCACCGCCAGACGCTTGAGGGACATAGCGGCAGGGTCACGGCCGTGGCCTTCTCGCCCGACGGCAAGACGCTAGCGTCGGCTTCGACCGACAAGATGAGGATGCGGCGCTCGCCCGGCGGCATGGCGCGAGCGTCGGTTTCAAGGGACAACACCATCCGGTTCTGGGATACGGCCACGGGGATGCACCGCCAGACGCTCGAGCAGACGCTCGAGGGACATAGCATGTCGGTCATCATGGCCTTCTCGCCCGACGGCAAGACGCTAGCGTCGGCTTCGCGCGATGAGACCATCCGGCTCTGGGATGCGGCTACGGGGACGCACCGGCAGACGCTCGAGGGACAAAGCCGTGGAGTAAGAGCCGTGGCCTTCTCGCCCGATGGCAAGACGCTAGCGTCGGCTGCGGAAGACGAGACCATCCGGCTTTGGGATGCGGCCAAGGGATATAGTGGCTCGGTAAGAACCGTGTCCTTCTCGCCCGGCAAGACGCTATCGTCGGCTTCGCAAGATCGGACTCGAGAGATCATCGGTGGGTACCGCCAGTCGCCTCCAGAATATAACCGGTTTGTGACGGCTGTGGCCTTCTCGCCCGATGGCAAGACGCTAGCGTCGGCTTCAAATAACGAGGCCATTATCTGGCTCTGGGATACGTCCATGGGGACGTACCGCCAGACGCTCGAGGGATATAGGGGCATGGCGACGGTCATGGCCTTCTCGCCCGACAGCAAGACGCTAGCATCTGCTTCGCACAACGATGCTATCTGGCTCTGGGATGCGGCTACGGGGACGCACCGCCAGACGCCCAAGGGATATAACAGCGCGGTGT
>LFRF01000055.1:67398-120803 GCA_001189435.1 Tolypocladium ophioglossoides CBS 100239 | reverse complement strand
CCACGGGGACGAACCGCCAGACGCTCGAGGGACATAGCGGCGGGGTAACAGCCGTGGTCTTCTCGCCCGACGGCAAGACGCTAGCGTCGGCTTCGTACGATAAGACCATCCGGCTCTGGGATGCGGCTACGGGGACGCACCTGCAGACGCTCACGTACGACGGTGAGAGACTTCAGGGATATCTCGGCTGGGTGATGGCCGTGGCCTTCTCGCCCGATGGCAAGACGCTAGCGTCGGCTTTGGACGACGAGATTATCCGGCTCTGGGATATGGCCACGGGGACGCACTTCCGGACGCTCAAGCACGGCGGAACGCTCCATGGACATAGCGGCTGGGTGAAAACCGTAGCCTTCTCGCCTGATGGCAAGACGCTAGCGTCGGCTTCGCACGACGAGACTATTATCCGGCTCTGGGATACGGCCACGTGGACGCACTTCCAGACGATCAGGCACGGTAAGACGCTCCAGGCACCTGGCCGCGGGAAAGGAGCCCTGGACTTCTCGCCCGACATCAGCTATCTAAAAAAGGATTCTGCTTTGTTTGTCGATGACGAGTGGATCATTCTGGATGGAAAAAAATATCTCTGGCTTCCTATGGAGTATCGACCTAGAGTAGCAGCTCTGGATCGGAACAAGATTGTGTTAGGGCATCGATCTGGCAGACTAACATTCTTGGAAGTCTCATGTCATTTGACGATGAAATGATCCAGCTAACGGTCAATTCAATTTTTATTCCTCCTTTGAAGTAGAGGGGTCTGGGGGATGCAGTTGTCTTATACAGCGTCAACTACGGATAGCGAGGCGGCTCTTGGCTAATTTTGCCGCTAACGATTTGCACATCTAATAAGCGTGCAGGGCGACTGTGATTTAGCCTCGCCTTCGACCTGTACATTCCAAAAGTTCCATTTCAGCGCTCTCTCCGCACGAAGTGTTGCATCATTGGTAACATCACTGTCCTCACATCCATCAAGCTGCGGCAATCTGTCTCATCATCAGTCGCGCCTGGGTTGCTGCGCAGGCAGATGAGTTGTCGTGGAGACTTATCATGTCGGCTACAAATGAGCCTGTGCACCCATAGGTCTCGCTTGTCTTCATGGCTCTCGCCGTACCTTCACGCTCAAATACCAAAGTCGCGCACGTAAGCGGTACGTTCGTACGCGTCACGTGCCGTTTTTTTTGAAGCGGAAGGAGCCGGTTTGAGTCGAGTTTATAGAAGATAAAGCAAGCATGATACGTGCCGGACTTCGACAAAGTGTCTGGCGGGTTTAGATCCTATCGCTATTAGTCCCTGGTATCGGCCAAAGCCTAAGCCCATGTCCTCCATGATCATACGCAGTCGGCGTGCTGTGTATCAAGGAACTCGATCGATGCGAAGTGCGTCAAGATGGCGTACTGAAATATTCGACCCCACGCTAAAGTCATACATGAATATCCGAGGTGGAATTTATATGTGAACTGGATGTTACAACAGTCAGCGCGGCCTAAAATTCGATTGGAAATGCATATACTAGTCTCATTGGAGAAACCAAACTCGGAGAGCCGAGGGATGCGAATATCGGGGCAGTTTTACGTCTCAAGGAGTCTCCTGTCGAAGCTACCGGTCACCTGGATGGGTACGCAGACAGTAAGATCACTATTTATTTGCACCTAGCAGGTATCAAGCCGCTGAGGCGGAGACGATGCTTAGGAATGGCAATGATATTCTTTCATGCTATTGCAAGATCTTGCG
Organism: Tolypocladium ophioglossoides CBS 100239; assembly: GCA_001189435.1. NCBI lineage: Eukaryota > Fungi > Ascomycota > Sordariomycetes > Hypocreales > Ophiocordycipitaceae > Tolypocladium > Tolypocladium ophioglossoides. Next base: position 119,075 of record LFRF01000055.1, on the reverse strand, counting down.
GAGGTTTGGTGGTCGAGTGCCTCTATAGTAAACGGACTAGCCTTGCAGATGGGCCACATCTCGCTAATTGATTCACGTGATTTCGATGTCTCTGAGCACTACACGGAGAAAGGGGTAATTGGCTTTCGCCTCCAGCATAGTCGAAGCGACACTTTGATGAGGAACCGGGATGCCTTCTTGAGCACTTGTTTCCGTGCATCGATGCTCCTTTCCGTGCCGCGTCGAGTGGTTGTTCCATTGGTTGAAATGCAGGCAGGCATCCACTGCTCGACCTAGCGGTAAAGGCACTTCGTCCTTCGTAAGTGACCTGAAAACTACCGATGTAGGTGTTGAATAGGCTTGGCAAATCGGCGAAGTCAGAGCATGTAAGAACGGTGGGAGCTCCGTTTTAGTGGTTGGTCAGGTCACTAAAAGGTGGTAGGCTGTCCTGTGGTTCGATGTCCTCCAACAACGGAGTAATAACACGAACTCCAAAATTGGAGGGCACACGACGCTAAAAATCTAGGCATTGAACTCTAGACAAGAGCTTGACGGGATCATATTACCTAGTAGCTGTGGTGTCGTGTGCTAGTATGATGAGACAATTCGACTTATAAGCGATGACGGCCCTCTAGCACGCACCGGAGTGCTTATTTAATGAGTTTGTGAGCACTATGCTCTATTAAAGGACTGGCAAATGCAGCTGGGTATCGAATCCTGTAGCATTTACTACGTTTCCATCACTCGCGAACTACTCCCTAGTCCCCTCCGCTGCCCCTGAAGCATTTTGCTAAATAATAATGTTATTATGATCATTAAGAGGGACGACCAAGTCTTGCTTTTTCTTGACGTCCGCCATTCCATAGATGACGATGCTAAGAATACCGCAAATGGCAGAGAGGACCGAGAAGGCAAGAGCAACAATTCCGCGCGTGGTAAAGCCGTCGGGTATCCAGTCCGGTTGCGGCCGTTGCCCGCTAAGGTCAAGGAAATTTTCAGTCTTAGCCGCTGCGTTTCCTTCAAAAGGCACTCCGCCAGCTCGGCAGACGTCGTAGTGTTCTTGAGGAATGGTGACACGTTCTTGGATCTGCTTTGGAGCCTCGATCATGACCATCGCAAGGCCCGAGGATAGATGCCAGTCGATGTGGCAGTGGAAGACCCAGACGCCAGGATTATCCGCGACGAAACGGATGACGAAGTAACCATGAGGCGGCAGCACGAATGTGTCTCTCCTGGCCGGAGTCCTGGGGAATGCAGTGTGGTTGTTAGGGTCGTACGGGACGGGGTCCCCATTCAGGTAGTCGTAAAAGCCTGCGCCATACGGTGGTGCACGATCAATAACCTGGAACTGGTGACCGTGAAGGTGGAATGGGTGAGAGCCGGTATCTCCGTTGTTAAGGACTAGTTGGACGACGTCGTTGTGATTGAGGATGACGGAGTGCGTGAAGTCACCATATATCTCGGGGTTGTCCGCCAAATCCCCAGATGACATGACGGTGTAGAGAGTAGGGACCTTGGGGGCAGTATACGTGATGTTGTTGAGAAACGCATAATTGTATCCCGTCATCAGGTCCTTCATGTACACTGTCACATTGATCTCCATGTCTGGCTCGGGGAGCAGTGGCATGTGATCGTAAGGCACCAGACTCAGATCGTCGTACGGATCCAAGCCTGTGCTGTCAGTAACGTTGATGACTGCTTGCGGGTGTGGAGCATTTTTGTTGTACTCCAGCCAGTTGGTGTTGTTGAGCTGTAGATCAGACGGAATTGTATCGAGGAGCGTCGAGTCCGCAACGGTGACGATGGCATAGTTCTTGTCGATTGTGTCCTTGGTCTTCAGGAGAATTGCATATCTTTGTGCCACCGAAATATACAGCATGTCAGCTTCGGTAGGCTCTGTGTACACTCCGTCAATTTCTACAATCTGGAAACTGTGGTCCTCAATGCAAAAATACTGCCCGACGAATGCGCCGTGGTTTATGAGCCTTAATAGGTACGTCGAGTTTGGCTTCACAGAGATGCTGGTGTTCATTGTGTCATTGAGAAGAAATGAGGATGGAATCGGCTCAGCGCCGGTGGGGTTGTAGAGCGACATAAAGTCTGTAGAGAGATCCATGACCAACTCATGATACCAGTCAGAAACCGTGATGACAAACTCGTCGTCGTAGTCATGAGCGAAGTAGGCATCGCTGTCGTGTACGATCAAGGCCTGGCGATACCCATCCGGGTAACAGTAATCCGTGTGGCAATGATACCAGTAGGTCCCGTTCTGGTTGACAGTGAAGTTGTAGGTCATGCTCGATCCAGGAAGAATGGGGCATTGGGTGACCATGGAGGGCCCGTCCATCTCGTTGGTGCCGTTTTGGAACATGCCGTGGAAATGAATGGAGCAACCCCTGTCGCCGAGACCATTGTGCAAGTTGACGACTAGCCGGTCGCCTTTGTCGACTTCGATGACAGGCAGCGGCCACTGACCGTTGATGCCAACGACTTTGCGCTCAAGTAATCCGTCAGGGTTGGCAGTGACCCAGGTGGCGTTGAAGTCGTATGTAACCGTCTTGCCCTCCACCCTTAGAGCTGCGAGGGCCAAGATGCAAAGGCGGGTCATCCAGGCCAGTTTTGACGTCGACATCTTGACGGTGGTGGTAGTATCCGTCGGTTGTAGTATGAAGAAATTGTTTTAATTGCAGGAACGCCTGATTTTCTGACTAGCCAGAGTGGGAAGATCGTTGGGCCCTCAGTTATATCTCAGACGCAATGAGCTGGATAAACAGCTGCAGGCGCGTTTGGCGTATTATGTCTAGAGCTGCCGTGGTGTTTGCGTTGTGAAGATGCAATGCCCGCAAGAACGTAAAGAATGGTGATTGATGGCCTCTGGCAACTTCGAGACCGGCCGGCCGCCAGTGTACTTGATGATAAACCTCTCAACGGCGCAAAATGGTCATCGGGCAACACGCACAGCGGTCCCCGTGGTTGCGGTCCACGAGAGTCACGACTCACGCCACGGCACCCTCTAGTCCTGGCGCTAGCAGCTTAACGGTGCCGAAACTGCCGGTGACAGGATCAGATAACTTTGCCGTCGCTTCGCTAGCCAATTGGAGATTCTTTGGGGTTATCGGAAAAATCAGATAATCAGAGGCCGATGACGCCACTGGGCAGCGTTGCCGTGTTTCCCGGGACCAGAGCCGGGGAAGACGGATAACACGGCATGAGAGTCCACCACGGCCAATACGAGACGGGAATCACGAAAAGCTTGCCGCACCAGGACGCTGAGCTAGGTTCAGCTGTCCACACGAACAGAATATCTTGATCTGATCATCTGATTACTTTAAGCTATTCCGCGAAGTTCATCATCGTGGTTCTTCCGGGTTGTAAGTTGCCTGCCACGCTTCGACGATCCGACAGAGGGATCAATTGACCCTGATAGCGACTTGAGCAAGCTTTTAACCCCGACGAGTGCCAAAACTGACCACTGCTTTGTCTCAAGCTTTCCCCTCCTCTTATCCAAACTTCTTATGCCATTCCTGTTTCTGCTTGCCAGTCAGAAATCCCATACACCATGGCGACGAACGTCTTCGCAGTTCAAGTCTTCTTCATCGTCTTTCGAGAATGCTTGGAAGCTATCATCATCATCTCCGTTCTTCTCTCCTTCCTCAAGCAGTGTCTCGGAGGGCCAGACCAGGACAAGGTCATCTACAAACGCTTGGTTAAACAGGTGTGGGCTGGTGCCGCCGCCGGCATCGTTATCTGCCTCATCATAGGCGGTGCCTTCATTGGAGTATTTTACGGCCTAGGCACCGACATATGGGCAAAGTCCGAGGACCTCTGGGAGGGCATTTTCTACTTGATCGCTACGGTCATTATCTCTATCATGGGGCTTGCGCTGCTGAGAATCAACAAGATGAAGGACAAGTGGCGGGTCAAGATTGCACAAAGCCTCGCTGAGAGAACCCAGTCCGCCAAACCGAGGACATGGCTTGGAGATTGGTCCAGGAGGCACGTCATGTTCATCCTGCCATTCATTACGACGATGCGAGAGGGCGTTGAGGCCGTTGTATTTGTCGGCGGCGTGTCTCTGAGCTTGCCGGCGTCGTCCTTCCCCCTCCCTGTTGTCTGCGGTGTGATTGCGGCCATCATCGTCGGCTACTTCATCTACCGTGGCGGCAATATGATGTCGATCCAGATCTTCCTGATCGCTTCTACCAGTGTCTTGTACCTGATTGCAGCCGGCATGTTCTCCAAGGCCGTCTGGAGTTTACAATACCATACATTTGCCCAGCTCGTCGGAAGCGACGTGGCCGAGGCGGGCGACGGTCCCGGTTCATACAACATCAGAGAGACCGTCTGGCACGTCAACTGCTGCAACCCCGAGACCGAGAACGGATGGGACGTCTTCAACGCACTCCTTGGCTGGCAAAACACTGCAACCTATGGGTCGGTCATCTCGTACAATGTTTATTGGGTCTTCTTAGTGTTCACCGTGAGCTGCCTCCTTTACGAGGAGCGAACTGGTTCGTTGCCGCTCAGGAAGCAGATGTTGACAACCATGTCGAAGGTTCCTGGGCTTCGTGGATATGCGAAACGGAAGCAAAAGGTGGCGGATGGTGATGCAAATGAGCTGTTCAGACAAGTTCAAACTGCAGGATTACTTGACGGCAATGGCTTGCGTGCTAGTAGAGAGTGATTGTACACTAGTACCCCAACCCGACATATCGCTTGGGGAGGCTCGCAAGTTCGCGAAACAGATCTAGAAGAATTCAATGAACGGATTGAAAGCTATAATACTACTAGTACCCTACTACAGGCACTATTACCTATGAAGGAAATAGGAGGTCGATAATCGACATATGCTTCGTCGTAATTAGCATAGTAGATAGACTCATCCGAAGCGAAGTTAACAGCGATATCGATCACGACTCAATTTACTTCCCAATAGCTACGGCGATAGACTTGGGCGTCGCACAATCGGAAGAAGAGCTGCGGAGTAAATGTAAAGCACTCGATAAAGAGAAGTTCAACATTACGCGAAGACGAGAACTCCCATGATAATAGAAACCAAGGACTAATGCCGTCCTCGATACATGCGTCTAGGATAGTTTCGTAATAACACCTGTCGCACAAGTCGATAGCGGTGTGGAGTAAGAGTTCTCGTAGAAACGAAGCGCCTGAGGCGCTAATTGTTATCAAAATGGTAGTCATTTTGCTCGTCTTGCGAGTGCTGGAAGGAGTGACGCTGAGCAGTGTAATCCTGAGAGACTACGAAGCTAGCCGCTTTGCAAGGAACGCTTCATAGAATGATTAGTAGATCGTTTTATGATCAGTAGATCGTTATTATGATCAGTAGATCATTATTGTGACTCCATAGTCGCGACTCAATCTTAGACCATGCATAAGACCCTGCTGTTTGAGCAACTCTCTAACATCTCACTTCTTGCCGTTGAACTTAACTTATCGGTGACTTGCCTAGTCAGAAAGGTACGGTGCAAGGTTAGACAGTGAAGACTATGTTGCGACCTAGCATAAACCTTGTACTAGCGAAAGAGCTGTGAATTTCATCAAGTCCCCGTACTCCGTACGCCTCTATCCACTACCATAACCATACTCCTGTATCTATCTGCAGATCTATTGCCTCTACCTTCAATGTTTTACATCTCATTACCACAACTGCTCAGCCTGATGCTATCCCTACATAATTGCAAGGAGCTATCCAAGGAGTTGCCCAATTCTTCTGTGATCCTACAGAGGCTTTTGATCAGCGACTTTGCCATCTCCCTGGCGAGGATATGGGTATTGCCGAAAAGTTTGATCTGGAGACGGTGTCCTCTGGGGTAGGATACCATAAACAGGGCTGGTGGCACTAGGTGAGAGTTGTCAAAGAACTGCACTTGGGATGCGCCTCCTGCAGATTCAATTTCCGGATGCTCATCGATGTTTTGATGTTGGATCATTGACGCAAAGTTCGTCCCGGCAGGCCAATCCGTACAGTGCTCAATGATGTCCTTGAAGCCAAGCAAATCAGCCTCTCCAAAGGCGAAGAACTGCTCCTGAACAGAGAAAAGCAGCTGCTTTGGAGTTTGTGCCGGGGACAGATTGACCCGAATGGGGATGATGTTCAAGCATGTCCCTACCACCTCGTCAATGCCCGGCATGGCAGCGTTGCGCCCTGCAACGACATGCCCGAAGACAATGTCGTCTTCTCCCGTGATGCGCGATAGCAGCAGACCCCACGCGGCACTCAGTAGGGTGGCTGGGGTCGTCTTGCTGGGTAGCTGCGGCAGATCCATCTCAGCCTGCTCATAGATGCGCTCAGGAGAAGACCCCGGAGCAATGCCTTCTGGACGGAGGATTGGTTCCGGAGTGGTGAGAGACGATCCTGACAGTACCTTGGTCCAGTACGCTATTGAAGCCTCTCGTTTCTGAGCAGCATAGGACAAGAACTTGGAGAAACTTGGACCAGCAGGGCATTCAATTCCGTTGTAACCGTCCATGAGCGATTGCAAAATAATGGGAAAAGAAATACCGTCGTACTGAGCGTGAGATAGTCGAAGAACTAACCGCACACCCTCAAGACTGTGCCGCAGAAGCGTAAGCGAGATTGGGATGTCGGTCGAGGAAAGCTCATGCAAATCCTTGAGGCAGAAGTTTTGCGCAGCTTGATCAAGATCCTCATCTACATCTTCCACCTGAATCGACAGGTTGAGCTGACGGAAAAAGACCTGCCATAACTGACCCTGAAGACGAAGGAACCGTGCGCGGAGGATCGCGAATTTCTCCAGTGTCGTCGAGTAACTTGTTTGCATCTGGGATACATCCAGAGCAACACCGAGATCAATGTAGAAGTAATTTGCGTGCTGTTTGACCGTCTCGCCGTCAAGCACAATCTTCTCTTGGAATCCCGTGAGAGGCAATATATCTTCAACTTCCTTGGCAGAGACACCGAGGTTGAGCGAGTCGATCTCCTCAAGGAGAGCGGCTCCCGGAGGATCGTGAACGACCACAATGTCCTCGATCTTATTCTCTTCCTGCACTGACCTGAGGCACTGGCGGGATAGCTCTGCGAGCACATCATGACGGAAAATGTCTGCCACTGAGAGTTTAAGCCCAACCTTGCGAGCCTCTGAAACAATTCTCTTGGCAGTGATCGAGTTACCTCCGAGATGGAAGAAACTGTCGTCTACTCCAATGGTATCTGGGCTTATGTTGAGCACATGGGCCCAGATTCTCTGCATCTCCCTCTCCGTATCCGTTGTTGGCTGTCGTATGGCCGACATTCGTGCCGCTGTTTGCATCTGAACCCTTGCTGCAAGCGCTCGGCGGTCTACCTTGCCATTCTCATTGATTGGCATTTTGTCGACGATAGTAATTACATGAGGAATCATGTACGGAGGAAGCTGTTTCTGAAGACTCTCAAAGAGGCCTTCCTGGACCTTCTGATTCAGCTGCAGCCGTAGAGGTCGGCTGCTGAACAAATGTGATGGGCGACTGTGGTGATCCGTAGGGAACCGGAACAAGACTCTATCTTCTCCATGGACTGGTTGGTGACGATGGAAGATGGCATCAAGACCACCACGCTGAGAATACTGCCGGGCCCAGCTGATTTCCACCCGGTAGCCTGTTGAATCACCCAACTCTACCAAGTCGACTGCAGACATCGAAGAGCAGTGTTCTGCGTTGCGTCGAGCGGATGCGATCCAATCGTGACCCTCTCTTCCGTTGTCGAGCGCCTCGACAACATACCTCTCGACGACTGTCTTCTGGTAGGGGATGTTGCCGACGGCCAGGATACAAGTGTCGGAGGAGCGCTTCAAGAGCTGCAAGAGCGATTGCCGGTCCAAGTGGTCTTTTTTGAAGTCGATCCACTTGCTTTTCTCAACATCATGGATCTCCCGTAGTTGTGAGTCCTTGAGATGGACAACAGCGGCGTAGCGATAGCAGCTGAGTTCGTTTGTGGCCTTCATCTTCTTTGGTAGGATCTCGACGTGATGGACAAGGTGAGACAATCGAGTCGTCAGCGCAGTGAAAAAGGCTGGATCAACCATCAGCTCCATGTCCGCTCGTTCTATGTCCTCCATCCTCCCACGAATCTCGTCCTTGCTTGCGGTCTCTCCAGCAGTATATAATGCTCTGCTGGCTTGGAATTGTCTGCTCATGGCAAATGATCGGATATCACCAAAGAAGAGGGTCTCAACACCGTCTAGTTGGACGACATCCTCTATAACCTTGTAAAGGTATTCCTGGCTGGGAAAGTATTGCGCAACCGAGTTGATAACCACAAGGTTAGGCGATATTATGCCAGGTAGCCGTTTGACATCTGCCGCTGTGCCTTTGTATACGCGAACCTTGTCTCTAAGCGAAGGCATTGACTTGGCTGCCTTTACTGTGAATTCCACTGCCCTTTCAGAAGGCTCAAGGCCGACGTAACTGTGCAGCCCCTGAGTCAAGTTGAAGATAATCATGCCACTACCAGTTCCTAGCTCGAGAACATTGCGAGGTTCGGTACCATTGAGCATGGTTGCGATGGAGTCATCGAGCCACTCATTCATCTCCACCTTGTCAATGTCTTGTCCATTGTACGTGGAAACCCATCCTATGAAATCTCTTCCAATAGCATCGGGTCGCACGTCGTGAATGGCACTGTATGTGTCTGCATCGAAAAGCTCTCCCCACACATTGACAATTTCGGTCACCTCATTGTCTTCTGGTCCGGCGTCATGTGCCGCGGCTTCGTTGACAGTAACAAAGGCAGCAAGCTGGGTCTCGCGACCTTGTTCTTCTTGTAAGACAACGATGGCATGATGTACGGAGCCATGACTGCGTAGGGAACGCTCGATCTCCCCTAGCTCAACGCGATGACCTCGAATCTTGATCTGCCCATCGATTCGCCCAAAAAATTCCATCTGTCCATCTGTAGGACGGTAGCGGACATAGTCACCCGTTCGATAAGCTTTGACTCGTCGTTTGTTACAAATCGTGACTGTAACGAAGCGGTCGATATCGCGCTCTGGATCGGTATATCCTCTTGCAAGACCGTCTCCAGTCACCACCAGCTCTCCAACTACACCCAAAGGTACAAGCCGCTGTTGTTGATCCATGATGTAGGCACCCGAGTTACTGATAGCCTGGCCTATAGGCACTCCATTGACACACCTCTCATCCTTCTGTAGGCAGTACAGGGTGCTGATAACCGAGTTTTCAGTTGGACCATAGGCGTTGATGATATGGCCATTCGTGAGGCTTTGTGCCATAAACAGATCTTGCGGATCGGCTCGGTCTCCTGCTACATAGAGCGCAGAAAGATGACCAATGGCATCAGGGCATTGAACGAGATATTGCTTCAAGAGGGCCGGCGTAAATATAGCCGCTTGAATCTTCTCTGCGGCGAAAATTTCAGGTATAGCTCTGAAGTCCAATACCTCCATGGCACCAATGCAGACCAGTGTGCCACCATTGAGAAGAGCGCCGTAGATCTCCCATCCTGAAACGTCAAAGGCAACGTTTGTGATGTGAGCCATTGTTGGAGCGGAAGGCAGGTAACTGGCCATGTTGCTTCCCTTCACCAGTCGTATTATACCGCGGTGGTCAATCATGACCCCCTTTGGTTTGCCTGTAGAGCCTGAGGTGAACATGACATAGGCAAGACTCGTGGCTGCTGGGGGAGCCGGTACGGGGACCTCCGAGGTGGCGCCGTTTCGGTCGTTGAGGGTCTCTGCGATTAGGACAAACTCAACGTCTTCTAGCTGGCCCGTAGGAATTTGAACGTTGTTTCCAACAAGGACGAGCTTATGTCCCTCCACAGAGCCGAGAATAGTCTTCATTCGTCCTTGTGGGATTTTGACATCAAAAGGTAGATAAGCTAAATTGGCCTTCAAAATACCCAATAGTGCAATGACGGTCTGACAGCATCGGCTGGAGAACACACCGACGAGGGTCCCGGGGGTAAGCGAGCGTCTGGCCAACCATTTAGCAATTGAATCAGACTGCTGATCTAATTGAGCATATGTAAGCTGGGAGAATGAATCCTTGACAGCTAGCTTATCAGGGCTTTGACGGGCCTGCTGAAGGAAGAGGTCAATGATGCTAGATTCCCGAGGGTAATCTACTCGATCAATCTCGAAAACACCCATCTCATCGAGTTTGGAGTAGTCGACGTCCGAAAACAACGACATCGACGGGATTGCTGCGTTGGGGTCTGCAAGGCTTGCTTCAAGTACCCTCTTGAAAACCGAGAGCATGTTGCGAATTGTCTGGGCCTCGAAGAGGTCTGTAGAGAAGAGGACCTCGCCTTGAAAAGCCTGTTGCTCCTGGAAGAAATGGAACTCGAGATCGAATCTCGTGGTGGGGGGTACTTGGATTGTTTCGGTGTCGAGATTCTCCAGGGTAAACTCGCCAAGGTCCATCTGAGAATGTAGAGCAAAAATGAGTTGTGCCAGCGGGTGACGAGATAGGTCCCTGTCTCTGTGTAGCTGAGAGACGATGTTCTCGAAAGGAACGTCTTGGTTGGCAAAGGACGCGATGGTTGTTGCATGGACCTGCTGGACGAGTTGCTTGAAGGATTCGTCCTCGACCTTGATTCTAATGCATTGCATATTGACGAAGAACCCAATCATGTCTTTTACTTCCCAGCGGTCGCGGTTGGCGTTGACAGTACCCATGGTTGCATCAGTCGAGCCAGTCAGGTAAAAATGCGCTATCCTGAATGTAGAAAGGAGTGCCACAAAGGGTGTCACGCTCTGTGCGCTGCAGAATTCCCGCAACTGCTCATACAATGAGCCTTCAATCCGCAGACTTTCTGTGGCTGCTCCTCCGGACAGGGTCGCCGGCCTGGGTTTGTCACAGAGCAACTCTGCTGGCCGACTTGTTTCTAGCTGTTTGATCCAGTAGGCGAGTTGTCGTTGGTGTTCGTCTAGCTGATCCTGCTGCTTCTGCCAAACAGAGAAGTCTCGATACTGGACAGGCAGAGGTTCCACCAGAGAGAGAGGGTCCCGGCTCTGGATCGCGGCGGCGTAGAATGCCGCTAGCTCTTTACGAAGAATATCGACAGACCAACCATCGGACACGATGTGATGCATGATAATAGAAAGCAAATAGTTGGTGTCATCTAAACGGAAGATTGTGACTCTCCAACCTGGCTCCGTTCTGAGGTCAAATGGAGTCGTCTGGTCGTCTTGTAATGCGTGCATGAGGCTGTCCTCGTTCGCGACATCAACAACCCTCGACTGCTTCGTTTGGAAAGGATGGACTTCCTGCACATCGATATCGTCCTGGGATGAAAACGTTGTTCGAAGCGTTTCATGGCGCTTTTCTAACGCGAGGACTGCCGTATTGAGAGCATCAAGTTGAAGGTGACCTCGAAGCCGTATGGCGCATGGCATCAGGTACCAGGTCAAGGCTGGGTATAATTGTTCCAAGAACCAAAGCCGCCGTTGCGCAAATGATTGTTCTGTAGGGCCATCTAGCTCATTCTTCGAAATGCTCTCCATAGCCTTGGCCGACGAAGCAAGGTCCTGGCTAGCCATGTCATGCAGTACAGGACGGCGGAAGACGTCTGCTACTGCTAAATTGAGTCCAATTTTCCGAGCTTCGCCCACAAGCCTCATAGCAGCCAGGGAGTCACCGCCAATCTGGAAGAAACTATCGTTCAATCCAATCGCGGCCGGATCAAGGTTTAAGACCTGGGCCCATATCGCTTGTAGCTGCTTCTGCGCCTTGGTTGTCGGCTGCCGGAGTGATCCTCGCGTTGTTGTTCGACTTTGCAGAGTCTCAACAAGAGCGCGACGATCTACTTTGCCGTTTTCATTGACCGGCATGTTGTCGAGCATGTGGATTGTCTGAGGAATCATGTACGGCAGTAACTGGGCCTGCAGCCTGTCTCGAAGTTGTTCTCGAATCTTCTGCTTCACCTGTTGTCGTAGTGGCTGACTACTAAGAGACTGGGAAGGGCGATCTCCGTCGTCAACAGGGAACCGAAACATGACCCTCTGTCCCTTGGATGATTGATGACGGTGGAAGATAGCATCCAGGCCACCACGCTGGGAGCGTTGGCGAGCCCAGCTAATCTCCACCTGGTAGCCTGTAGATTTGGCTAACTTGACAAGATCAATTGCACATAATGACGTACATTCATTAGCCTTCTGACGAGCAGATGATAGCCAGTCGCCCTGATCAGCATCGCGGGCTCCGCTATCAGCAAGCATGTCAAGGACATGTCTTTCAAAGATTGTCTTGCTGTGAGGAATGTTGCCAATGGCTATCGCTGGTGAGCTTGAGGACTGCAAGAGTTGCTGAAGCGACCGATGATCTAGCCGATCTGCCATGAAGTCGATCCATTGGTCTTTTTCAACGTCGTGAATCTGCTGCAGTAGCTGGTTCGATCCTTGACCTTTGGCGTGCACCACGGCAGCATAGCGATAACAGCTGAGCTCGTTCGTAGCCTCCATTTTCTTTGGGAGAATCTCAACATGCTCAACAAGGTGAGGTAGCCTGCTCTGCAGCGACGTGAAGAACGCTGGATCAATGAGGAATTCTACGTCCATCTGCTCCATTTCGGCCATTTGTCGTCGCACATCATCCTTTGTTGGATTCCTTCCCACCCTGTAAAGTGAGCGGGTGACATGGAACTCTTTGTACATGGCATAAGATCGCATATCGCCAAAGAAGATGGTCTTCGTGCTATTCAGTTGGAGAATAAGTTCGACCACGGTAGTAAGATATTCCAGGCTGGGAAAGTACTGGGCGACTGAGTTGATAATAACAAGATCAGGGGAAATGGACCTATCCAAACGACCAATATCAGTCGCCGTGCCCTTGTACATGTGGATCTTGTGTGCCACTGCAACCATAGACTTGGCTGCTTTGGTGACGAATTCAACAGCTTTCTGGGACGGGTCGAGGCCAACGTAACTCTGCAGTCCGTTCTTGCATAGGTTGAAGAGGATCATCCCGGAACCAGATCCAAGTTCGAGAACGTGACCAGCTCGGCCGCCATTGAGCATCGTGTCGATCGTGTCGTCCAGCCACTCGTTCATTTCGCTTTTGTCAATTTCGCTCCCGTCATACATGGAGGTCCAACCGACAAAGTCTTGTCCAATTGATTCTGGCTTCACATTGTCGAAAGCAGCATAAATGTCAGTGTCGAAAGACTCCTCCCACACCTCAACTTGCTTCTTCTCGTCATCGCCATTCGTTTGTTGTTCCATACGCTCAATTTGCTGTTGAATGTCGAGCTCTCGAAGTGTGACAAAGCCAGTGAGCTGAGCGCCCTGGCCATCCACATGCTGTAGCGTGACGGCTGCATCATTCACTGACTCATGGCCGCGAAGGACATGCTCAATCTCTCCTAGCTCAACGCGCTGACCTCGAATCTTAATCTGGCCATCCATTCGCCTCAGGTACTCGATCTGCCCATCGGACGGCCGGCAACGAACAAAATCGCCCGTTCGATAGGCCCTAACTTGCTTGCCGTCGATTGTAACATAGACAAACCGATCAATGTTCCGCTGAGGATCTAGGTAGCCTCTCGCTATGCCATCTCCTGTAACCACAAGCTCTCCAACAACGCCGAGTGGAACCAGGCGTTGCTGCAGGTCCATAACATATGCACCCGAGTTGCTGATCGCTCGACCGATGGCCACTCCATTGACGCACTTGTCCTCGACTGGCAAGCGATACAATGTACTGAACGTGGTGTTTTCGGTAGGTCCATAAACAGCGTTGACTTTGCCCCCTCGCATGAGGCTCCGAGCCGTAAAGACGTCCTGAGCATCTAACTTCTCGCCACCGATGTAGATAGTGTCGAGGAGGCTGATTGCAGTCGGACAATTGGAGAGGTACTGCTTTAATAGAGCAGGTGTGATGAAGAGGGCCTGGATCTTCTCCTGGGCGAAGATTCTAGAAGTGGCAGTGTAGTCCAATACCGTGAGGAAGTCAATGCATATTACTGTCCCGCCGTTCAAGAGGGCCCCATAAATCTCCCAAGTTGCGGCGTCGAAGGCAATGTTAGACATGTGGGCGATGATATCAGCAGAGCCATGCTGTATCACATTGCTGTCCTTGATAAGACGTAATACGCCGCGATGCTCCGCCATGACTCCCTTCGGTCTGCCTGTGGAGCCTGAAGTGAACATGACGTAGGCAAGACTTGAGGGCGAAGGCTTGGGTGGCGTTATTTGCCTTTCATTGCCGTTGATGTTCTGTGCGCCGTGCTCCAAGGCTTTTGCAATCGTAACGAACTCGACATCATCAAGCTTAAGACTAGGAAGTCGTACTTCGGATCCAGCCAGAACAAGCCTGTGGCCTTCTATTGACGAGAGGATGCCCTCCATTCGACTTGAAGGGGTCTTCAGGTCAAATGGCAAATATGCCAAGTTGGCTTTGAGAATGCCCAGCATCGCAACGATTGTTTGGCAAGAGCGATTCGAGAATACCCCTATAAGGGTTTCTGGTGCAAAGGACCTCCTGATCAACCATTGAGAAACATCCTCGGACAAGCTGTCTAGCTGAGCGTACGTCAACTGCGACGAGGCGTCTTTGACAGCTATCCGGTCTGCACAAGTAGCAACTTGTTGTCGAAACACGTCGACAATGCTCGAGTCTCGGGGGTAAGCGGTCTGCTCTACTTCAATCAGGCCCATGGAATCAAGCGCAGCGTGGCTATCATCAGTTAGTAGCGGCAAGGAGGCGACTGGTGTTTTCGGCTCATTGAGACCTCGCTCGAGAACTGTATGGAAGACTGAAAGTATGTTGGTGATGGTGTCGGAATAGAAGAGATCTGTCGAAAAGATCAACTGTCCACGTAGCCCTTTGTCTTCCGGGAAGAAGTGAAACTCGAGGTCGAATCTTGTGGTGATTGACTGATCGATATACTCCGTATCATAACCTTCCAGTGTAAACTGCCCAAGGTCTAGCTGCGAGTGTACAGCGAAGACAAGCTGGATGAGGGGATGGCGAGACAAGTCTCTTTCCTTTCGCAACTTGGAAACGAGTCTCTCGAATGGCACATCCTGATTGGCAAGGGATGAAATAGCTGCCGACTGGGCGAGCCTGACCAATTCCTCAAAAGTAACTGACTCGTCTTCAACCTTGACGCGGAGGCACTGCATGTTGACAAAGAAACCAATAGTGTCCTTGAGCTCCCATCGGTCACGATTGGCGTTGGGGCTGCCAATGACTGCATCACCATCGCCTGTTAGGCGATAGTGCGTGGCCCTGAATGCAGCGAGCAGTACGATGAATGGTGACATACCATAGGCCTTGCAGAACTGCTGCAGTTGGGCATATAGCGAGCCATCAATTCGAAGCTCCCGCACATCAGCCTTCCCAGACAAGGTAGCCGGGCGAGGCTTGTCGCACATGAGTTCCGCTGGTTGACTTGCCTCTAGCTCTGTCACCCAGTATGCTAGCTGCCGCTCATGCTCATCAACTTGAGCTTGTTGCCTCTGCCAGACAGAAAAGTCTCTGTATTGAATTGGCAAAGGATCAATTTTCGAAAGCGGATTCTCACCACGAAGAGCTGTAGAGTAGAACGAGGCCAACTCTTTGCGGAGAATGTCGATAGACCAGCCATCGGAGATGATGTGGTGCATGACGATCGATAAGATATGATCGTCTTCACCAACACGATATATCGTGACTCTCAATCCTGGTTCTTTCTCAAGATTAAAAGGTGTTGTCTCATCTTGGGATAGTACGTGTTGAAGACCCTCTTGATCCATCGACGACATGTCGACCACAGTCAACCCCTTGGATCGGACAGGATGAACGTACTGCAGATTAGTTCCCGCTCTAGTCAAGAAGGTCGTTCGTAGTGTTTCGTGGCGATCTTCCAGAGCGACGAATGCTGCGTTCAGTGCGTCGAGTCGAAGCGGTCCCTTGAGTCGCATGATACACGGCATGAGGTACCATGTTAACCCAGGATACAGCTGTTCCAGGAACCATAGTCGTGCCTGAGCAAATGACTGCTCAATAAGTCCTTCTAGCGGGGTCTGAGGGATAATCTTGGCAATGTTGCTGTCCAGTGCCTGGGCTTGCGTTGCCACTTCGTGAAGCCTTGGGCGACGAAAGATGTCTGCCACCAGTAGCTGAAGCCCGGTCTTACGCGCCTCGCCCACAAGTTTCATGGCTGTGATTGAGTCACCTCCTAGCTGGAAGAAACTATCGTCTCGTCCAATTGTGATTGGTGGAATGTCGAGTACCTGTGCCCAGATCCCTTGCATCTTCTGCTCAATCTCTGATGCTGGTTGCTGCTTGGGCCCTTGCTTGGCTGTACGGGCTAAAGCTAGCTCCTGAGCAGTGAAGGACGAACCAATCTTGCGCAATTGCCTTCGATCCATCTTTCCTGTGGTACCCATCGGGAGTTGCTGCATTGCGAAAAATACCGTTGGCACCATGTAAGTCGGAAGACTTTGAGATAGCTTGTATACGACGTCTGCAGGGGGCTGCAGTACCTTCGCCGCTTTTGGTGCGATTTCTGCTGAAACTTCGTTTGTTTTCTCGTCTTCCATCTGGAGGAAGACGACTAATGTTGAGTTTGTTTTCTCCGCCTGTGGCATAATGACTTCAGCCACAACCTGCGCTGCTTGCGGCATGCAAATCTGAACCTGGTGTTCAACCTCGCCGAGCTCGACTCGTTGTCCGCGAACCTTGACTTGGTCATCTTTACGGCCGATATATGATATGCTGCCATCGTCGTTGTACCGAACCAAGTCGCCTGTCTTATAAAGTCTCCCGCGTCGACCCGGGTAGCGGCCAGGTACGCCTTCCAGCAACCAGACAGGGTCCGTGATGAAGGCACCGGCCGTCTTCTCCGGTTCATGCAAATAGCCCTGGCCGACAAGCGGACCTTCAAGAAGAAGCTCGCCAATGCTGCCGAGAGGGACCAACGAATTGTAATCCTGTGGATCCACAATCCAGGTCACCTGTCCGGCACCCCATCCAAGGCGGAGGGCGTTTTCGGGGCTCGTTGGCTTGGGATTGATCATGCTGACTGGAGTACACTCACTAGGCCCATAGATGGTGAAGACATGAACTGAGTCTGAATTCCACCAAGGTTGAATATCCTTGACGCGTATCGCTTCTCCGCCGAGAATCATCAACCTCATGGACGGTACCTGCTCCGGAGACAGTAGCTCTGCGACAGATGGTGTGAGGAATACAGCATTGGATTTGAGCGACTCCATGCTGTCGGCTAAGTTGCTTCTGCGGCCGTCATCCGTAGGAACGCACAAACAGCCACCAGCAGCGAGCACCGTGAAAGCATTCAAGATCGAGCCGTCAAAACTGTAGGTTGAGAAATCGTAGACTCTTGTCTCTGTTGTGTATCCGAACCCTTCGATTTGATAAAGAACCGCCGAAGTAGAGCTTCTATGGTGTATAACGGCGCCCTTTGGTGTCCCAGTGGTACCAGAAGTGAACACAACGTAAATGACAGAGTCTAAATCAGGTTCTGGCAAACGGCTCACGGTCTTGCCACACATCTCGGTGACGAAGTCTTGACTGGTAGTAACCACCTTGCCACAAAGCTGCGAACTCAGGGCCTGATTCGAGGGAGAGGATAAAATCATGCTAGCCTCTACTTGCCGTACGATAGAGTCGAGGCGTTGCCTAGGAAGGGAAGCGTCTAGCAAAACGAAAGCTGCGCCTGTCTTGACCATAGCAAGCATTGCCACCGTTGCCCACATTGATTTCTCAAAGCACAGCGGCACGAACATGCCCGGCCTCACGCCTAGCTCAACTAGCAGACTGGCCATGTTCGTGGAGAGTTGGTCGAGTTGGTGATATGTTAGCTCACCATCCCAGGCGCACACGGCTGGAGCAGTAGGCTGCACACGGACTCTATCCGCGATCAGCGTATGTATGCATCGGTCAGCTGGCGGCGGAACAGTATTGTTCCACTCCCAAATCTGTTCGAGATCTTGCGGAGTGACCGTGACGATGTCTTCCAATGTTCTTTCGACACTTCCACCGTCCAATTGATGCATGACGTGTCCAAGTTGTTGCAGTAGCCTTTGTACCGTCAATGGAGCGATCGCCTTTGAATTGAAGCTAGCTTTGACCACAATATCAACAGAGCTAATCTGTACCACGAGGGTGAGACCATAAGTGTTGAACCACTGGTACTGATCACCATCGCACCATCGGCCAAGTACGTTCTCGCTATCGTCCCCCCGAGGCTGGATCACGAGAAGGGTCTGGAACGCGCATGCTTGCTGGCTGCCCGGCGAGATTTTGGCAATGCGGTGCAATCCCATCTGCTCAAAGTGGATCATTTCTGTTGCCTGTTGTTGTATCGTCTCAAGATAACATGAGATCTTATTGTTTCCTGACAGCTTGACCCGCAAAGGAAGTGTAGCAAAGGTAGGGCCAACCATCTTCTCAATAGAAGAAACTGGCGCATTTCTTCCAGAGACGGTGACGCCAAAGACCACATCATCTGAGTCGGTCACTCCGCCGGCAACAAGTGCCCAAGCTGCACGAACGACTGTTGATGTTGTAAATTTGAGATCCCGGGGACGTGGCAACGGCTGCTCAACGGATGTGCATGCCACTTGCTGTTCTATGGACGACGGGAGAGGTGGGAAAGGCACCGACTGACAGCCATCCAAAGCTTGTCGCCAATAGTCAACCATGTCGCCGTTGTCGTTGTCCTTGATGTATTTTATGAATGCCTGGAACTGGGGTCCCGGATCAAGATTGCGGCCCCGATATGCCTCATTTACGGCGTTGATAATCAGTGGTTCTGACCAACCGTCGTAGAGAACGTGGTGTACAGTCCACACAAACCACCATCGAGAGCCGGGGTCATTTTTGACAAGGGCATAGCGGGCAAGAGGTAGGCCTATCCCCATCGGCTGTTGTCGATCAGTCTGGAGATAGTCATCCAGTCCTGATGTCTCGATCCAACGGATGTGCTCGTCAGTGACCGCCTGAAGGAGGCCAAAGTCGTTGTGCTCAATTATTCGAGTCCGTAGGATTGGCATTGACCGTACCACCTCCTCCCATGCGTTGCAAAATGTCTTCATATCAGCGTTGGGAGACAGCTCCAATGCAGCCTGCAGGACATAATTTCCCGATCGCTTCATCGAGAGGGACAAGAGCCCTTCCTGTAGTGGCGTACATGGATAAGCATCCAGGATAGTAATCGATGAAGGCAATTGGTGTTCACTCATAACACCTTGGACGAATGTTTTCACGTCAAGGCCTTCTCCCAGAAGCGCAAAGGGAGACATGACCTCTACACACTTATTCAGTGCTTGAGGAATGCCCTGGTGAGAGACATCGTGAAGCGTAGGATGGCGGAAGATGTCTGCCACTGTGAGAAGAAGGCCGGCCTTGCGAGCATTTGCTACCAACTTCATAGCGCCAATCGAATCGCCTCCAAGCTCGAAAAAATTGTCGTCTAAACCAATTGTTCCCAAGTCTACATTCAGCACCTGAGCCCATATTTGTTGCATCTGTCGCTCTGCTTCCAATGAAGGCTGCCGCTTCGGGCCATGTCCGTTGGTCTGCATTTCCGCTAGCTGCTGAACAGAGAATGACCCGCCAATCTGGCGTAATTGGATTCGGTTCGTCTTTCCGGAGGGAGTCTTTGGTAGCCTCTGAATAGAAAAGAAAACAGCAGGAACCATATAGCGTGGCAGGCGCTGCGAGAGCGTGTTCTTGATCTCCGTAGGTACGTAGAAGATTTCGGCTGTGATAGAGTCGTCAACTCCAGTGGTTTTGTTATCCATCTGTAGAAATGCGGCCAGCATGGGGCTTGAACTCTCTCCTTGTGGCCTAATAACCTCGGCAATCACTTGTGTCGCCTCCGGTATGCACTCCTGGACGCGGTGCTCAACCTCGCCTAGCTCAACTCGCTGGCCTCGGATTTTGACCTGTACGTCCTTGCGGGCGACAAATGTCAATCTTCCGTCATCTTCATAGCGCACTAGATCTCCTGACATGTAAAGTCTGCCGCGTCGTCTTGAGTGACCAGGAGCACCCTGCAGCAGCCATGCTGGATCCTCGATGAATGAAGCGGCAGTTCTTTGCGGATCGTTCAAGTAGCCCCGACCAACAAGAGGACCTTCGAGGACCAGCTCACCGATGCATCCAGGCGGCATCAAACGGTCCCGGTTTTCGGGGTCAACGACCCATGTCACAAGGCCAGCCCCTTTGCCTAGGAGAGTGGCCTTCTCAGGGCTGGATACGTCAGCGTTGACGGTGGTGATGTGGGTTTCAGCAGGTCCATAGATATTCACGACTCGGGCCTTGCCCCACCATCGGTTCACGTCATCAACAGACAGAGCCTCGCCGCCTATGATTATCGTTTCCAGATCGGGCACTGTCGCTGGATCTATCAGGCGGGCCACTGAGGGCGTCAAGTCCACAATCGTAGCTCGCATAGTCTTCATGGCGCTGGCAGTGTTTCCCCTACGATCTTCCTCGGAAGGAACGCAGAGACAGCCACCAGTGGCAAAGGTAGCAAGAGCATTATGGACGGACATGTCGAAAGCATACGATGCAAAATCAAAGACCCTGGAAGTCTTTGTAAAGCCGAGAACCTCCGCCTGATGCATCAAGGCAGAGGTAAAGTTAGTATGCGTAAGAATTATCCCCTTGGGAATACCGGTGCTTCCTGACGTAAAGACTGCGAACATGGCGGTGGAGTGTGGTTCCGTTTGTGGCCTCGGCATGGAAGCGGATTTGGCGGGGATGATGGAATCTGCGCTGACTTTCACGACTGCCTTGCACAGGCGGGCGCTAAGATCCATGTTAGAAACTGAGGATAAGATCAGCTCAGTTCCGACCTGCTGAGCTATAGACTGCAGCCTTTGCTCTGGTAGAGAAGAATCTAGTAGAACAAAAGCTGCCCCTATTTTCAGCACGCCGAGCATCGCCACAGACGCCCACAATGATTTCTCGAAGCATAGTGGCACAAGCGCGTCAGCTTTGACTCCTAGTTGAACAAGACGGCCGGCTAGCCCTGTGGCGAGGCGGTCCAGCTGCTTGTAGGAAAGCCCCCCATCCCAAGCACATATGGCGGGTGCGTCCGGCTGTGTCAAGGCGAGTTCCTGGATCAGGTCGTGGACGAACCGTTCATCTGCTGCGGGCACAGTGCCGTTCCATCCCCATATCAATTCTAGATCACGGCTGCCTAGCAAGCAAAGGTCCTTGGTCGGCTTCGAAGGATTCGCTATGATCTCGCAAACGGCAGCACTAAAGCAGGCTGCCAAACGAGTTGCATCTTTCGCCGAAAAGCAACCAGGCCTGAAGTCGAGTAGGATCTCGATGTCGACAGTCCCGTCGACTACATCAATGGTAACGTCATACTAGAACGAAGTAGTCAGTTTCCTGCTACATGTGTGCATTAAATTATTATTCTTACCTCTGTTGGATCATAATTGTCCACAGCCCGAACCATGAGCCCGCCTTCGTCTCTGTAGGCCACATCTGCATTCTTTTGGTAGGACAACAGCGTGTTGAAGAGCTGACGCGAACCAAGCCCAGCTGCCCTATGAACTTCAGCTAGTGGGGAGTGCTGGTACGGAATAGTGCTGAGATAATCGCTCTGGACCTCCTTCAAGGTGTCAAGAACTCCCTTGGATCTGTTCAAGCGAACGCAGCATGGAATCATGCCGATCAAAGGTCCAAAGATGTCGTCAACGCCGACAACCGACACATCTCGACCAGAGCAAAGGTTTCCAAAGCATGGCACTGGGGTTCCAGTATACATGCCCAGCACAAGACCCCATGCTACTTTGATGATTGTTGCGGCTGTAACGTCCCATTTGGCAGAGAATGCGCGAATCTTCTCAGAGTCAAGATTTCGCACAGCGACTGGCTCGATCGTAGCGCAGGCTTTACTGCTAATCGAGGCGGTTGGGAAATGGATTGGTTCAACGTCAATCAAGTACTGAGACCAGAAATCCAGTCTGGCTTCCCGTGGCTGATCCTCCAGGTAGACGATGAAATCCTTATACGAGCCGGTCGTCATCCCGAGCTGGTCGTGGTAAGCAGTTTGAAGATCGCTACACAAGAGACTCTGTGAGAAGCCATCGGTGATTGCATGGTTCATGTGAAATCTCAGACAAGCCCGCCTCTCATCAAATTTGCAAACTTGCACATGATGCTGGAGACCATACTTGCTCAAACCTGGAAACTCGGATTTCTCGTTTGAGGCTCCCCAGGAGATGCTAGGTTCAGGGTCTTTGAGCACGACGTTCATAGTTCGGCTGCTTCCTGGGAAGTTGTCGACCAGTACAGTTCGCAGTAACGCGTGTCGCCTTACGACAGCCTTCCAAGCCTTCTCAAGCCTCTCCCGGTCAAGCTGGACTTCATCCGCGTTGAGATCAATTTCGATATCACACCATCGCTGATAGTTGGTCGGTTCCTTTGCCTGAGCTAGCAGGATGCCTTCTTGTAGAGGAGCACAGGGGAAAACATCCTCAACACCATGAGGCTGAACTCCGAGTTGCACCAGGGTTTGATCGCGGAACTCTTGGATATCGCCGTAGGTCTCAAAGGTGAGGGGGAAATTGCTTAGAGTCCAGTTATGAGACATACTAGGCAGATCCGTGACCATCTGTTTCATGGTGCTTTGGTACTCGTCAATCCATCTCAGGACGTCCTGACAGCGATGCATGTCCTTGTGAAACTCGACCGATCCAACGATACGCCCTCTAACAACCTGTACGTCGAAGTCGAATAGGGCGAACCTCCGCACTTCTTGGCAAGAGGGTGGATCGCATTTGTTAGGGACGCCGATCTGTTCGAAAAGGCCGTCCTGTCGCTCCAGGCTCCGGTAAAACCCAGCATAGTTGAACATGATCTCGACTGGAAACTCTTTTGCGAATTGGCCAGCATTTCTCTCGTCTGCGAATCGAGAGGTAAAGTAAGACCAGCCATTGTGCGGCAAGTTGTTGCGCACGCAGTCCTTTGTCTGGCGGATATAGTCGACCAGGGTAGCATTCGCGCTAGGGGAAATCTCAACGGGGAAAATGGTGGAGAACCATCCCACGGTAGTGGTGACGTCGAGGCTCTCATCCCAAGGCTCGCGGCCATGACCCTCACTGAAGATAGCAGGAAGTGGACGATCACTGAACACACTACCGAAAGAGTAGGCGAGCGCCGCTATCATGAGCTCGAGAGGGCGCGTTCCCAAGGCGTCATTGCAGCAGCCGAGAATGAGCAAGCTAGCTGACTCGTCCAGTGTAAACTCCTTGACGATCACACCGCCCTTCAGGTTGCAATTGGACTCCATTCCCCAGTATGACATGTTTGGCTGGCTCACAAATAGACTGGAGGTATCGGACTTCAGGTTTTCGTTGGCATACTGGGCTTGCATCGCGCTCCAAATGGAGAAATCCATCGAGTGCGGAGCGGTTGGGGCTCCATGAGTGAGAAGCTCCTCCAATTCCTGCATCAGCACTCTCCAAGACACCAGGTCGATGACGAGGTGGTGTATTGTAAGGAAGAGTGTCTGATGATCAGGCTTGTCGAAAAGTACAGCAGAGAAGATCGGTCCCGCAGTGATATTCAGTGCTCCGCGACTTTGTGCGATGATTTTAGCTGTGTCGGACTCGTCGGACTCCTCGACTCGGAACAGCAGAGATCCCGCAACATCTTTGTTGATCCATTGCTCCCAGTTTCCTTCTTTATTTTGGCTAAAACGAGCACGTAGAACGCCATGCCTCTGAACAAGTGTCTTCAGAGCCGCGGACAAGAGTTCATGGGTAATGGTCTTACGCAACCCGAGGTAAAAGAACTGGTCGAAGCACGTTGTCGGATCACGTTGCAGGTGGAAGTACAGCCTTTGGATCGGACTCAGCTTAGCTGGACCGCTATCAAATCTTGCCAATGATTGACCAAGTGAGACTTGCACAGGACTGTTCTTGCTTGCTCGGGCGACTTTTGCAAGGTTGGATATAGTTTTTTGCCGAAGGATATCGACAACGCCGATGTGTATAAGCGAAGAACGAGCAGTAGATGCGACTTGCATAGCCGAGATAGAGTCGCCGCCAAGCCGAAAGAAGCTGTCGTCCAATCCAATCCCAGATGGGTCGATGTTGAGTACCTGAGCCCAGAGCGCCTGGAGTTGCCTCTCTAGTTTCGTCCTTGGCTGGCGCTTTGCTCCTTGCCCATTCGTGCTCAAGTCCGCTAGCTGTTGGGTAGTAACTGTACCGCCAATCTCGCGGAGTCGTCTCCTGTTCATCTTCCCCGTAGCAGTCATTGGTAGTTCCTTCATCGAGAAGAACAACGTTGGCACCATGTAACTTGGCAAGTGCCTAGTCAGATGATCCGAAACGTCCGTGGTAACGGGGAGTATCTGAAACGATGTAGTCTCTGCCCTGTTGCTTACTGCCACATCCTTACCCAGTAGAAGGAATGCGGCCAGCGTCGGACTGGACTTCTTTCCCTGAGGAACAATAACTTCAACCACAACCTGCTTTGCCTCCGGTAAACACTCCTGGACTCTGAACTCGACTTCTCCTAGCTCAACGCGCTGTCCACGGATCTTGACTTGGGCGTCCTTTCTTCCGATATAAGAGAGGTTTCCATTCTCGTTATATCTTACCAAGTCGCCAGACTTATAGAGTACTCCACGTCGTCCTGGATGTCCAGGAGCGCCCTCCAGTAGCCACTGTGGGGGATCACTGATGAATACTTCTGAAGACTTGCGTGAATCTCCGAGGTATCCCGAGCCAACGAGCGGTCCTTCTAGGAGGAGCTCACCGATGCATCCTGGCGGCAGCAGCTTCTGGTGGTTATCTGGGTCAACTACCCAGGTGACGCCACCCGCCCCTGTCCCTATCTGGGGGACCTCATACATACTTGACGCCTGCGTGTTGACAGTACCAACCGTCGTGATTTCGCTGGATCCGTAGGCCGTGAGAACTCTCGTCTTGCCCCACCAGGGTCTCACATCTTTGAGCCGTACGGCTTCCCCTCCAAATATGAGAGTCTGCAAGCTAGGAACCGAATCTGGAGATAGTGACTCGGCCACTGAAGGAGTAAGAAGCACGGCGGTAGCCTTTAGCGAAGTCAAACTTCCTGCCAAGTTGCTTCTCCGATCTTCATCACTCGGAACACGCAGGCAACCTCCAGCGACAAGGGCCGCAAAGGCATTGTTGAGTGACGCACCAAAGCTGTACGACGCAAAGTCGTAAATCCTAGATTCGGAAGTGTAGCCTAAGCATCTAACGTGCTCAGGAACAGCTGAAGTGACGTTTCTGTGGGTGATGACCACGCCCTTCGGTTTTCCCGTACTGCCAGACGTAAATAGCACGTATGCGGAAGAGGATGGTGTGGCCTTGCAGACGCTCCGGCTACCGTGGCCGTTTGTACCGTTTATCTTAGGCTTCATCTTCAGATCCGCAAAGAAATCCGGACCAAGCGTGAGAACCTCCGACACTAAAGTCAAGCTGGCACTTTGTTTCGATGCTGATGATACCAGTAGTTTGGCTTTGGTCTGTCGTATGATCTCTTCCAGGCGCTGCTCGGGGAGAGACGGATCAAGCAGCACAAAGCCACCACCCGCCTTGAGAACACCGAGCATCGCGACATTTGTCCACATTGACTTTTCAAAGTATAGCGGAACCAGTATCTCGGGGCCAACCCCAAGCTTGACAAGGTGATCTGCTAGGCCTGTGGCAAGATGATCTAGTTCCTCATAGGTCACCTCTCCGTCCCAAGCACATATGGCCGGCGAATTGGGGCGTGAGAGCGCCTGACTTTCCAAAACCTGATGGATGCATCGGCCAGATGTTGTGGGGACTGTGCGATTCCAGCTCCACAGCTGCTCCAGATCCTGACGAGCGACAACGTTGATTTCTGCTAGAGCCTGCTGGGGTTCTGCATTATCAAGCTCATCCATAATAAAGTCAAGTCGCTCCAGTAGCCTTCGCACTAGCCATGGCTTGATTACCCTAGAGTCATAGTTGGCTCTGGCTGTCATCTTGTCCTTCCCGAGCTGAATCTCTAGGATCAAACCATAAGTGTTGAATGACTGTTGTTGGTTGCCAAGCTGCCACTTTCCAAGTACGTCTTGTGCATCGCTGTTATCATGTGGTTGAATCACGAGTAGCGTCTGGAAGCTGCAGGCCTGGTATGCGTCGGAACTGAGCTTGGCGATACGATGCAATCCCATCTGCTCAAATGGTATCATCTCCGTTGAAAGCTGTTGTACTGCCTTGAGATAGTCCGCAACCTTCTGCTCCTTGGCAAATCGAATGCGGACTGGGACAGTGGTAATCGTTGGGGCGGGAATCGCTTCAATGCCGGGCACCGGGGCACCTCTTCGGGACACGGTGGCGCCAAAGACAACGTCGTCCGAGTTTGTCATACGGGACGCTATCAACGCCCAGGCAGCGCGTATTATTGTTGACATGGTGATACTTGAATGGTGTTGTCGGACGTGATGCAGAGGGTGTTCAATCACTCCGTCTGTCACTGGCTGCTCCACAGAAGGAGGAAGCGCCGGAAATGAAGGGCTCTCGCAGTCAGCGAGGGACTGACGCCAGTAATTGGCCATTCTCTCATCCCTTTGATCCTCGACGTACTTGATGAAAGGCTGGAAGGGAGGTAATTTAGTCGACTTTCCCTGATATGTCTTACTGACTGCGTCGAGGATGAGAGATAGGGACCATTCATCGAAAAGAGCATGATGGATTGTCCACACAAACCACCTCGTGGTGGCAGTGTCGTCCTTGACGAGAGCATATCTCACGAGTGGTTGGCCGATCTCCATGGCGTTTTTCTTGTCGGCTGCGAGATACTTGTCCAAGCCCGTCACTTCGACCCAGGGAACCCTCTCATCCAGCACTAGCTGCAAGAGCCCGTGGTGTCTATATTGCACGATTCTTGTTCGAAGAATCTGAGCTGTGCTGACGACCTCTTCCCATGCATTGCGAAAAGCCTGCATGCTAAGATCGGGACCTAGTTCTAGGAGACCCTGCATGACGTAGTCTCCTGGCGATTTCGATGTCAAAGACAGAAGGCCCTCCTGAAGCGGTGTGCACGGATACGCGTCTTGTATCGAGGTTGGTTTGAGTCCATGCTCGGTCGAGACTCCTTGGTTGAATAATGAGACATCAAGGTCTTTGCCCATAAGAGAGAAAGGCGAAATGGCCTCAAGAGAGCCATTTAACATACAACGAACTTGTCCTGCGACATTTTGGAGCTTGAGGTGGTGGAAAATGTCCACCACTGTCAACTCAAGGCCGACCTTGCGAGCCTCTGATACAACTTTCATGGCACCCAGTGAATCACCACCAAGTTCAAAGAAACTATCATCGAGTCCAATTATTGACGGCTCAATAGCAAGGACCTGTGACCAGATGATGTGCACCTGCTTTTCAGCCTCTGATGCTGGTTGTCGTTTTTGTCGCCCATGGGTATACATCTCAGCCAGCTGCCGCGAAGAAAAGGAACCGCCAATTTCGCGCAACTGTTTGCGATGTGTCTTTCCTGATGATGTCATAGGCAGCTTTTGCATCGAGAAGAAGACTGCCGGTACCATGTAATTTGGAAGACGCTGAGCCATCTTGTTCCTGGTCTCCAACGGCACTGGCAGCATCTCTGCGGTGGCCTCGGACTCCGTGGCGTCCCTCAACGTCTCGCCAGCTTCAAAGAATGCTACGAGCGTCGAGCTGGACTTCTTTCCTCGTGGGACAATAATCTCAGCCACGACCCTCCCGGCCTCAGGTATGCAATCCCGAAGAGCATGCTCGACCTCGCCAAGTTCCACTCGATTCCCACGAATCTTGACCTGAGTATCTTTTCTCCCGACAAACTTCAGGCTTCCATCAGCTGCGTATTGAACAAGGTCGCCCGTCTTATAGAGACGTCCGCTGCGCCCTTTCCCACTAGGTGCACCTTTCCTCAGCCACGAAGGGTCCTCGATGAACGCGGTGGAATTATTTTCCGCATTGTCCAGATAGCCACAGCCCACAAGGGGTCCTTCGAGGAGTAGTTCGCCGATGGAACCGGGCGGGAGGAGAATATTGTGATTGTGGGGATCCACGATCCAAGTCACCAGTCCCACGCCTTTTCCAATGCTAGTGGCTTCCTCGGGAGTCGATGGAGTGGTGTTCAGCGTGCTTGCCGTGGTGCACTCAGATGGTCCATACGTGTTCATGACTCGCACCTTATCCCACCAGATGCTGACATCCTTGGGGTGAAGGGCTTCGCCGATAAAGACCAGTGATTGAAGAGTAGGCGTTTTTTCCGGAGAAAGCTGCCGAGCTACAGTCGGCGTGAGGTAAATAAAATTTGCCCCAGACGATGTAATGCTCTCTGCTAGCTTATCTTGCCGCTCGTAGTCACTAGGAATACACAGGCACCCGCCGAGTGTAAGAGCAGCGAAAGCGTTGAATATTGATATATCGAAGCTGTACGCGGAGAAGTCATAGATTCTCGATTCAGCTGTAAGCCCCAGCCTCTTGGCCTGGTAGTAGAGGGCTGCGGCGTGATTCTGATGGGTAATGGCTGCGCCTTTTGGTGTCCCAGTGCTGCCCGAGGTGTAGACGACATACATAATGGATGAGGGATTGGGAGGGTGTGATTGTTGGCGTGGTTGATGTCCAAGCTGTGAGAGGAATTGAGAACTGAGAGTGACCACCTCGCGTACCATTCGAGAGCTCGTATCACGATTCGAGACCGACGATACAATTATTTTGGCCCGAATTTGGTGAACAATTACCCGAAGACGCTGCTCAGGCAGAAATGGGTCGAGCAGTACAAAGCCAGCACCTGCTTTCAGCACCGCGAGCATAGCAACAGTCGTATACATCGATTTCTCGAAGCATAACGGGACCAACACATCAGGGCCGACACCCAAGTCCGTAAGTCGCCCTGCCAAGCTCGTAGACAAGCGATCCAAATCACCATAGGTCAAATTGCCATCCCAAGCACGTATGGCGAGGATGTCGGGATGGGCTTGTGCGCGTTCCTCCACGATTTGGTGAAGGCAACGGTCAACCGGTTTCGGGACTGTCGCATTCCATTTCCAAATGTCCTCCAGATCGTGTTTGCTGGTTATGCTGATGTCCTGAACCCTCTTCTGGGGGCTTGCACGGCCGAGCTCAAGCAGCACAAGCTCGAGCCGTTCCAACAACCTCCCCACCGTCTGGCTGTCAATCACCCGCGTGTCAAATCTCGTCGTGATTGAGACTTGGTCCACTCCAGGTCGGATCTCAAGCACGAGGGAATATTTCTGGTAGTCCAGTTTCCCAGTCCAGCGCGCAGTTTGGCCATGATTGCTCCCATGTGGATGAACTACAAGCAGCGACTGGAACATGCATGCCTGCTGGGCGCCGGGGCAAGTCTGCATGATTCGTGATAGCCCCATCTGCTCGAATGGAGCCAGGTCTTTTTCTTGTTGCTGGATAATTTCCAAATAGGTCCCGATCGTCTGGTCGGTAGCCATCCTAACCCGTACAGGCACTATCGTGATGTTTGAGTCCGGACGTGTTCCAGAGACGGAGGCTCCAAAAACGACGTCTTCCGAATTCGTCATGCGCGCAACGACCAGAGCCCACGCCGCGCGAGCGATTGTTGACATTGACATGATTGAATCGTTTTGCTGTAGCTTCGCAAATCGATGCTCTGCCACTGCGTCTGGCAATGCCTGCTCTACTGAGGCCGGAAGCATCGGGAAAGTCGCACATGCGCAATCGATGAGAGCATTTCGCCAGTAGTCCGCCGCTTCGCGTCTTTGATGCCGGGGAGGCGTAAGCCCCTCGTTGGGCAACATCTTGGATGACATTTTTGAAAAGTCGTGTAGATGATTCTAACAAGTGTGCGTTTGTCGTTTCTGGAGCTGCTTTCCTGAGTGTGTCAGCCACTTTAATGTTTTCCTCTAGGTTTCCTTTGTAGTGAGGTGATTGTACCTACCGGCGTATGCACAATAAACGTTAGCTGCAGTTACGATGCTCTTGTTAGTGAATGCAATTGGCCGAGCAAATGCAATCGTGTGTCACACAATAGATAGAAAATTTCGCCTTTACGTCATATCGTTGAACCCAGCGTGATACAAATTTTACAAATCAATTTGTAGTTATCTCTTCTCTCCGCCTCGGGACACCCTCTGCATGCTCGATGGATCATCGCCGATTCGCTCAAGTCCGGGCCCCAGCCCTGCACATCTATTGTCGTCAGTTATCAGAACGCTGTCAGGCTGTGCTGTGCGTTGGGCGTCGGCGATTTAGCCAATCCTAAGCCTCAAGATCCACCTGATCTTCAGCTTGAAGCGGGATCCTGGCCGATGTGACGGCAACGGTTGAGGCGTATTCCGGACCGGCTGAAATTTTATTAAGAGCGCCACATGGCTAAGACATGTTTGACTAAACTTTCGATCTGCATGGGGGGGGGGGTACTTGCGGGGGCCGATTTGCCGATGTATGAACCTTAACCTCTTTATCGTCGAGTGGATGCCACAGTGTCAACGCAGGAGACTGAACACGGCCCCTGGAGGGCTTGGGAGTTATGACCGCCTTTGACGAAGTTGTCACAAATTAGTAGACACTTGAAATCCTCTTCAACAAGTACGTTTGAATCGCGATTCTCAATTGCTGCAATCGGGGCTTGTTAGAACGCGCTGAACACTTGCAAACTTCTTTCCTCCTCTCGCTTATGTCAATATCTAACTCCCATGGCGAAACCATCGCTCGAGAAGCTCCTTCGGGTGCCAGCGTCCCTACGAGATTCCATATCACGAACAAGAGCGGAATACCGTAATCTTGGAAGTTCGGGGCTAAGAGTATCAAGTCCTATACTCGGTGGCCTCCACCTTGGTAGTCCCAAATGGTTCCCCTGGGTACTTGACGAGGAACAGGTGAGCAAAGGCTTTACTCACTCCCATATCTGAATCGATGCAAATCTGGCTAACATGTTTGTAGGCCTTGCCTGTTTTGAAGGCAGCCTATGACCGAGGAATTAATACCGTACGCTACCTCTGATATTCATTGAACTGTCACTAAATGCTCAAAGTGGGATACTGCCAACGTGTATTCGAACGGCCAATCTGAGAGATTTATTGCCAAGGCCCTCCGAATGTACAACATTCCTCGGAGCAAGGTGATCTTGATGACAAAATGCTATCGGGTTGTGTGTGATCCAGAGGCGTTCGATCCTGGTTCAGGGGTGACAATGCATCATGAGCTGGCGGATCGAAGCAAGGATGATGTAAACCAATGGGGTATGTTTGAGTATTTTGCCAACGTTTGGTTGACTCTGAATTGACTTTTCCCCAAGGGCTCTCCCGGCAAGCAATCTTCAATGCTGTCGAGGCTTCACTTGAGCGTCTCAACACCAGTTATATCGACGTTCTTCAGATCCACCGGTTCGATCATACAGTTCCTCCTGAAGAGACTATGTCTGCACTGCACGACCTAATCAGAGCCGGCAAGGTACGCTATATTGGTGCGAGCTCGATGTGGACGTACCAATTTGCTACCTTGCAACACATCGCGGAGACAAAGGGTCTGACAAAGTTCATCTCGATGCAAAATCACTACAACCTTATCTATCGTGAAGAGGAAAGGGAGATGATCCAATATTGCAAAATCACTGGTGTCGGTCTTATTCCGGTACTTATCACCTCTGTACAATCAGAAAGCAAGCGATTCTTGGGACTGACACTTGCATGGCCTCATAGTGGGGACCGTTGGCATCTGGCAGACTCGCACGTAGCCCAAGGCAAGATACTCGGTCTCTACGAGCGTCTTACAGCGCCAATGGATCCTTGTACGAGAGTGAAGATCGCAACACGGACATGATTATAGCAAGAATTGAAGAGATCAGCCAGAAACGAAACTGGCCCATGAGCCATGTCAGCTTGGCTTGGCTGAATCGAAGGGTAACAGCTCCCATCATACGCTTCAGCTCGGTGGATCGGATCGAAGAAGCTTTGGCAGCTAGGGGCAAAGAATTATCCGAAGATGAGGAGCGATACCTGGAGGAACTGTACGTGCCCCAAGTTGTACAAGGGCACTCGTAAGATGTCGCTCGAGGACGTTGGTGCATAGTTACAACAAAACATTCAACATTGGCGACCCCAACGCTGCAACTTGTTATATAAAGGACGCAAAATGTGACACGACTAGACACAACTTTCCGATGCCAGGGAGCTAGAGTTAGCCAAGAGAGTAGGTTAGTGAAGGCGACCTAGCATCATGATGAAGAATCGAGACCAGTGAGAGCTCGCCCTGATGAAGGGTATGTACTATGCTAAACCCATCTACTCCATCAACTACGGTACTTTTGATTTAAAAATACTCTTTCCGGACTAGGTGCGGACATCGTAGCTGCTGGTACCGGCTTCATGTGTCATGATTTCAACCTCGGAACTTCCGCGACGTGAGCACCCCATTTACCATGGTAAAGTCAGCGCTAGACCCCCCTGCATTGTGCAGCCGACCTTCCGAAACAATCCCACTGCCGAAAGTCACTCTGTCGTCATGCTTGATCTGATCCCTGCCCCGTGCATATTACGCATTCCGATCTTGTTGCACAACACTTGGCTTGGGTAGTACTCCGTACGTGTGCTTGGAGGCTGCAAGCGCCACTGAAGGTCCAGACCCATCATCCGCGATGAGTGACCCGCACAGTGCTCGAATTTCAAGCCTACTTGACATGGGTGAGGTGAAGAGGTACATCAAGCTTGCGTGGCTTTTGCTAACAGGGACAAAATAACGTCGACTTGAACGAAAAGCGCCGGTCGGGGCTGGGGCTCCAAGCGCCTTGTGTAAGTCGTTCATTCAAGCTGTGTTACCATCTTGATTGGCTTTCTGGCCGTCCATCTCTTTTCTCCAGCAACACGTGAAGCACAACGACCTACATGAGGGGCCAAGTTTCCGAATCAGCACAAAGACATCCTCTCTACGCAGTGCACGTGTACACATCCATGAAAGCACACTCATGACAACTTTCTCGACTCGCTGCCAAGTTCGCCAACATGCTTCACCTGCCCGCAAAGCTCTTCCACATTGAGGATTTTCACCTCACGCCCTGGCAAGCACTAGTCGCGTCGGTTACAGTCATTGTAGGGCTGAAGGTTGTGACGACGGTGTACCAGGCGCTGTACAACGTTTTGTTCCACCCATTGCGACGCTTCCCCGGCCCTGTGACGTGGATCGCGGCGCCATGGTTGAAGAACTTGTCGCAAATTCGCGGTCGAGCCGACCATGAAATCGTCGCTCTGCATGAGAAGTTGGGACCCGTGGTGCGCGTCGGCCCCGATACCCTCAGCTTCACGAGCGGGCTGGCATGGAAGGACATCTACGGCACGGGCCACGCCGAGCTTCCCAAGCACATTTACAAGGGCAGCGGGATGGAGGAGCGTCCGAATATCATCACGGCCCACCCTCGCGACCACCACCGGTTCCGCAAAGCAATGATGCCGGCCATCACATCGGAAGCAATCTCACGTGAGGAGCCACTAATCATGGGCTACGTGGACATGTTAGTTCAGCATCTGCGCAACATTGCCCAGTCCTCGGATCCGGTTGCCAACGTGGCTAAGTGGTATACTATGACGACGTTTGATGTGTTCGGCGACCTCTGCTATGGCGAATCTTTCAACGGACTAGCATCAGGCGAGCAACATCCATGGATCAAGAGCATGTCTAGTATGAAGCTCCTAGTACCACTTCTGGTCTTTCCATACATCTCCTGGCTACTGGTGCTGTTGCTTCTTCCGGCTGCCGAGCGCAACTCACTCAGGGACCACCAGAAGCGCTCCTATAGCCTGACGATGAAGCGTATTGCAGAAAAGGATACTCACCCTCGGAACGACTTTATGACCTTTATGTTGCGCAACCGGAGCGATGACCACGGAGTGACCGATCATGAGCTGGCCTCCAACTCCGATATCATCATCAGCGCCGGATCCGAGACGACTTCCACGGCTCTCACTGGCATCACATATTTCCTGACAAGCAACCAGGATGCACTGGCCCGCTGCACCCGTGAGGTACGTGAAGCGTTCAGCTCGGATGACGAGATTTCCTTCAGCGGAACGTTGGATTTGCCATACATGCTGGCATGTATCGAGGAGGGTCTGCGCATGTATCCGCCTGTGCCGACGTCACTCATCCGCCGTACGCTCCCCGGCCGACCTATGCTCATTGATGGTCACTTGATTCCCGAAAACGTAAGCTTCTCTCATAACCACTTGACTGTTAACCTTTGTCTCCGTGCTTTACCCGTCCTGCCACATGTTACGACTCACCCCCGTTGCCTGCTTCTGATAGCTGCAGCTGCTGACGCTGCTCCAGACCGTTGTCGGCGTGCACCATCTGGCTACTTACAAGTCTAAGAGAAATTTCCACGACCCAAAGAGCTATCGACCGGAGCGCTGGCTTCCAGAGGCTCGGGAGGACCCCGAGTCCCTGTTCTACGACGATAACCGCGACTGCGTCCGTCCCTTCAGCTACGGCCCGCGCAACTGCATCGGTCGCAACCTAGCCTACCATGAGATGCGGCTGATCCTCGCCAAGGTCCTTTGGCACTTTGACCTGAAGCTGAAGCCCGGCTACGAAAACTGGGGTGTTAACCAACGCACGTATCAGTTGTGGGAGAAGCCAGAGCTGATGGTGCAGTTCAAAGAGCGTGAGATGAAGGTCTGAGGTGGCGCTCACTGCTGTCATCACCCGGAGTGCGGGGGCTTTGTTATGAGGTCGCCACAAGTTGGTTGCACAGCGGCTTGTTCATGCCCAGCGAACGAGGCGAGGGGGCTAGCACAGGAAGCTGCAGAGTTGTTTGAAGTTATTGATCGTCGCCCCGGGTTGTTGGTTATTATTGAGAGTTATTGGAAGCCATCTAGATGGATAGGCAACGAAATCATGTATGCCGATCACCACTTCTAGTGAACCTTCTGGTGAACCTTCGTTGTCGAATGTCTCAGGCCGCGAAACCGCGCTCGAGCACTTGCCCATGGGCCTCTATGCCCAAAGACACCATACTTCATACAATTACCGACGAAGCGCCGTGTGTAGCATCTAATGACTACCAAATGGCATATCCGGCGATGCCTTGTGGCTATGCTCGCCGTACGACGCCATCGTCGCGCCGCCGACAAGTCCTACCTAACAACGGCACACAGGTTAACCTACAGGGGACTCGCGAAGCAAGTCAAGTCGGAGGTTGCGACAAATGCACTTGCTGCCGAAGCCGCTGGATCGGCGATTGCGAATCGCCAACAACTTCAGATATCTATGTCTTTCCGTTTCAGCCGGCCTTTCCCGGGCCGCACAAGGTAACGTGTCACCGCTTCACGCGCTACTCGTATGCATGCAGCTCTGAGGTCGCCGTTGATACAACCAACCACAGATTAACAAGTACGGTGATGATCACAACGTGTTCGGTGCTTCTCCGTATTACTAGAAAGACACCGTTGCATTGTGGTTGTGGATGCAGCTACGGAAATCCCCGAGCCGCCCCAGATCCAGCCACCTGCATTCAGCTTACCTGCACATTCGGCTTCGGCTCACCCGTACAGGGGTTATCGATAGAGATGTAGGCTTGCATTAGCGTTTGGGTAGATGACTGTGGCTGGCTCAAAACCCATTGTGCCGTGCGGTGGCGGTGTAACTCTTCCAGGAAATCGAGATACAAAGCCCTTGATGTTTCAGTCGGGCTTACCGCCCGGCGTGTGTAGCACAGTGCTGGAATGTGCTGGAAATTACCCCGTTCTGTCCTGCTTTTCATCTGAAGCCGTTGGTTGAGGGTTGCGTGCGACCAACCAATGGGTCTAAGGCAATCTGTTGGTCAACGAGCGCACGACCTGAGATGCGACAGTGAATCAACCCTCCGATCGCAATCTAACTAGCAGCTTGGCAGAAGCAAGGAAGGTGCCTTTATCTACCTCATTGATTATGTTTGCTCCAAGGTACTTCGTACGAAGTACTCCGTACGCTGCGTTGCACGTTCCAACGCCCATCCTTTGTTCGACACGAGCATCGCACTGAGAGGCCTCTCTTCCCCGACGATTCTCGTTATCTGGACGTCACTCTGCCTAAAACAGGACAGGGCGTTTGAGAGCAAATCGGATTGCTTGCGTTCAAACGAGCTTCGCAGCAAGCCGTCAGCAACAATGGTGGCTGAAAAGCAGACTACTGCGTACGCCCAGACCCACCACACGTCCAGTCACGGCAAATCGTCCAAAGTGAGTGCAAACCGCCTGATGGAATCATCCCTGGCAAGCGTTGACCGAGTCCCCTCGGAAAGGTCGGATCCGCAGGCCCCAAGGCCGACGGCGATAGCGATCCGGACGATGCATACCGACATCTTCCATTACACCAAGCCGAAGTGATCAAGCGACAAGTCCACACTCCCGAATCCAAGCAAGGCGTCACCGCTTTATACCGGTACTCTTCTCGCAGCGATGTTCTCATCCTCCTCGTGTCGAGCGTCTGCTCGGTCGCATCCGGGGCCGCGCTGCCCGTCATGACCATTGTTTTTGGCGGTCTGCAGGGCGTTTTCCAAGAATTCTTGAACGGCAAAAAGACATATGGTCAGTTCCAGGACGAGATGGTCTCCTCCGTGCTGTACTTCGTGTACATCGGGGTGGCACAGTTCTGTTTGACTTATGCCTCCACCGTCGGCTTCATCTACGTCGGCGAGCACATCACTGCAAAGATTCGCGAACAGTACCTCCAGAGCTGCATATGCCAAAACATTGGCTTCTTCGATAATGTTGGCGCCGGTGAGGTCACGACGCGCATTATGTCCGACATGAATCTCATTCAGGATGGCATCTCGCAAAAGGTGTCGCTGACTTTGGCTGCTGTCGCTACATTTGTTTCCGCCTTCGTCATTGGATTCGTCAACAATTGGAAGCTGACGCTCATTCTCTGCTGCACCGTGGTTGCCTGGGCTCTCCATACGAGCTTGATCACAAAGCTGATGGTCATCAACAGTATGCGTTCACTCACGGCGTATGCTGAGGGGGGGAGTCTCGCGGAGGAAGTCTTCACTTCCATCCGCAACACTACTGCATTCGGAGCTCAGGATCGTCTAGCGAAGCAGTACGATGTGCATCTTGAAAGGGCAGAGCACTACGGTTTCCGCTTCAGGAGTGCTACCGCACTCATGGTGGCGGGACTGCAGCTAATTATGATCCTGGGTTACGCCCTGGCGTTTTGGCAAGGCAGCAGGTTTCTCGTTGAAGGCGATATCTCTGTATCAAAGCTGCTCACTGTCATGATGTCCGTTATGATTGGTGCTTTTACCATTGGGAACGTTGCTCCAAACATCCAAGCCTTTACAACCGCCATAGCAGCTGCCAACCAGGTCTTCAACACAATAGACCGAGTCTCTCCAATCGACCCCCGAGATGCGGCCGGCGAGAAGCCGGACCACGTTTCGGGGCATGTGCGTCTGGAACATTTGCATCACATATACCCGTCTCGGCCTGAGGCTCGTGTCATGACGGACCTGAGCCTTGAGATTCCAGCTGGAAAGACAACGGCGCTTGTTGGAGCTTCGGGGTCCGGGAAGAGTACAATCGTGGGCCTGCTCGAACGATTCTACGACCCCGTGGAAGGAGCCATATACCTGGATGGCTACGACATCAAAAGACTGAACTTGAGGTGGCTGCGAGCACAAATTGCCCTAGTGAGCCAAGAGCCAACGCTCTTCGGAACGACTATCTTTCACAACATCCGTCATGGCCTCATCGGCACCAAGTTTGAGGACGAAAGTGAAGAGGCTCAGCGGCAACGCGTCATCAGCGCGGCTAAGAAGGCCTATGCCCATGACTTCATTCAGGCGCTTACTGATGGCTATGACACTCATGTTGGTCAACGAGGCTTCCTTCTTTCTGGGGGCCAGAAGCAGCGAATAGCCATTGCGAGGGCGATAATTTCAGACCCCAAAAGTAAATTTCTTCTCCCAGTTTAATATTTAATCTTCATTTGACTAACTCATTTGTAGTCCTGCTCTTAGATGAAGCGACTTCTGCCCTCGATACCAAATCCGAAGAGGTCGTGCAGGCCGCTCTGCAAGCCGCTGCTGAAGGCCGCGCGACAATCACCATCGCTCATCGCCTATCTACAATCAGAGATGCGGACAATATCGTGGTCATGTCTCACGGTCGCGTTGTCGAGCAAGGGACCCACGATGAGCTGTTGGCAAAGGAGGACGCTTACTTCAAGCTCGTCTCTGCCCAAAACCTTGCCACCGGCGAGGAACCCCATGCCACGAGTAAGGACACGGAAGAACACGTCCTGGAAGGCAAGATAACCCGACAGGAACATGTTAGCAACAACGTCGTCAATTCGGGCATGGCATCCAGGTCTTCGACTAGCTTGCCTCTAGAAGGACCTCCTACGCAGGACAACAATTACAGCTTATGGACACTCATCAAGTTCATCCTATTTTTGAATGCACCGGAGTGGAAGTTGATGGCAACTGGTTGCCTCTTCTCCATCCTCTGTGGCCTCTGCAATCCGACATCAGCAATTTTCTTCGCGAAGCAGGTCACGACTCTATCCCAGCCAATGCCGCTAGTCAACCCTGAAACAGTGAAGGATGACTCTGATTTTTGGAGCGGCATGTACGTCATGTTGGCATTCGTTGCAGTCATTGCTTTTGCCGTGCAGGGTCTTGCCTTTGCCAAGAGCTCGGAACGCCTTGTCCACCGCGTGCGGGATCGTGCGTTTCGGGCAATGCTTCGACAAGACATTGCCTACTACGACCGGAGCGAGAACACCACCGGAGCTCTGACTTCCTTCTTGTCGACGGAAGCCACGCATATTGCCGGACTCGGTGGCGTCAATCTGGGAACTATCATTGTCTCTATCTCGACGTTGATCTCCGCCTGCACTCTGTCTCT
This sequence comes from Tolypocladium ophioglossoides CBS 100239, assembly GCA_001189435.1. NCBI lineage: Eukaryota > Fungi > Ascomycota > Sordariomycetes > Hypocreales > Ophiocordycipitaceae > Tolypocladium > Tolypocladium ophioglossoides. The sequence continues at coordinate 80,287 of LFRF01000055.1, read as the reverse complement.
TGCTATTGGGTGGAAGCTCGCCTTGGTTTGCATCGCGACCCTCCCGGTCCTCGTCGGTTGTGGCTTCCTCCACTTCTGGATGGTCGCCCATTTCCAGCGACGGTCCAAAGCCGCGTACGATGCGTCTGCCGGCTATGCCTCCGAGGCCGTCTCTGCAATCCGCACCGTTGCCTCTCTAGGCCGCGAGATTGACGTGTTGAAGCAGTATCAGGATTCTTTGGCAATTCAGCTGCGTCATAGTCTGGTCTCTATCCTCAAGTCCAGCGCGCTATATGCTGCTTCTCAATCATTCCTATTTCTCTGCTACGCCCTGTGCTTCTGGTATGGTGGCGGATTGATCGCTCGTCAGGAATACGATATGTTTCAATTTTTCCTCTGCTTCATGGCCGTTCTCTTCGGCGCGCAGAATATCGGCTTGGTTTTCTCCCTTGCTCCGGAGATGGGCAGGGCTCACTCCGCCGCACGCCAGCTGAAGACGTTATTCGATCGGCAGCCTTCCATCGATCCGTGGGCGGAAAGGGGTGAGCGGATAAAGCAGATTGATGGAGCTGTGGAGTTCCGCGCTGTTCACTTCAGCTATCCCACCCGCACAGACCAGCCCGTCCTTGCGGGGTTCGATCTCAAGATTCATCCTGGTCAATACGTGGCCTTTGTTGGTGCTTCTGGGTGCGGCAAGAGTACCACCATCATGATGCTAGCACGCTTTTACGACCCGCAGGCCGGAGCTATCTTGATAGATGGCAAGGATATCAGCACACTCAACATTAAAGACTATCGCTCTCGTATCGCCCTTGTGAGCCAAGAACCGACGCTATATCAAGGCACAATCAGGGAAAACATTCTTCTCGGAAGCTGAAAAGATGACGTGTCGGAAGAGGCCATTGAATTGGCCTGCCGGGAAGCCAATATATATGACTTCATCGTGTCCTTACCTGACGGCTTCAACACTGTCGTCGGCAGCAAGGGTGGACTACTGTCTGGAGGTCAAAAGCAACGAATTAGCATTGCCCGAGCGCTCATTAGAGACCCAAAAGTCCTGTTATTGGATGAGGCCACGTCCGCTCTGGATTCCGAGTCAGAGGCTGTGGTGCAAGCCGCCTTGGATAAGGCCGCTAAAGGCCGAACGACGATTTCCGTCGCGCATCGTCTCAGCACCGTCCAAAACGCTGACCTGATATTCGTTTTTGACAAGGGAAAGATTGTAGAATCAGGGACGCACATTGGGTTATTGAGAAATGGAGGTCGATATGCAGAGCTGGTCAACTTGCAAAGTCTAGGCAAGGACTAAACCGTACTTGAATACATGTAAAGCTATACAAGCAAAGTGCTGAGCAGTAATCATTAATAAATGAAGCAACTCATACATAAAGAGAGTTGCGTAAATGCTAAACCTTGCAATAGACTAATCCTTCATTATGTAATTAAGAGCGCGAGGCTTGTACGCGCCAGCAGATGCCGCTTGAGTAATTAATGAAGATGCAAGCATGTTTGAGATATGCAAGTATAGATGCATTGCCATTTGAATACTTTTCTGATTTCAATAAAGTTACGTAAAGGTAGAGGGGCATCTTCCCGTTATCTTCGCGCCTCCCAGCCTGCTCCTAGTATGCAGTGGCAACGCGGCGAGTGTGGTAGTCGAGAGCCGTCATTGACTTGTACCTAGGCTCCTCGCCCGCTTTCACGAAATGTGGCAGCGCTCCAACGTCGGCATTCCGGTCTGCCTTTACGAAAAAAGCGTTGGAGTAACGGGCGGGAATGACGGCATTGTCTTGGTCCTTGAGGCTCGGCGGCACAGTGACCTGGTGAACACCAGCAGGCAGCACCCCGTTTGTCCACCGCTCCAGCGTTTCGCTGACGTTGACGATCATCTCATTCCACTCGTCGCGGGGGATGGGACAGAAAGTGCCTTTTTTCTCCCTAGTTTCGATTTCCAAGCCTCCCACAGTATCCTGGAAGAGCAGAGTCAGGACGCCGAGATCTGTGTGTGGCCAAATGCGACTGATTTTGCCCTGCTTCATCCGGCCGACACTGATAGGAGGGTAGTGGTTCAATCTCATCTCACTAGCACCCCCTACACATTGAGTCGACAAAGATCCGGCGACGAGGCCCAACGATGACTCAATAGCTTCCAGCAACGCAACGGAGATCTGAGTGCACGAGTCGTAGTGCTTCTCCATGAATGAACGGAAACCAGGCAGGTCTTCCTCCTTGGGCCATCGGTTAGGCCATTCTTTGTCAGTCTTCATGCCCTGATCAAAGTGTTCCTAGTTGAAGAGTCAGCAAACTGCCTTTGTAGCAAGCGCACTCGAGAAATCGAGGCCAAGGTCTTACTCTCGAGTCGGATAGGTCAATATTCGAGGCAGCAGCATTATCCCTTCCCCCTTCGCCCACCCCATTAACTCCTGAAAGGTGAAGTTTGGCACTGTTTTCCGCACCAAGGCGACTCCATCCCCGCTGCGGAGTTGGACCTCCAGGGTGCGCGATATCGACTTTGGATTGGGATGGAATGAGAAAGAAGTGCTTATTCTGATACAAAGTAAGTACGTAATCTTACTTCCAGTCCCCAAAGTTGTTACGGGCAATCTCTCTTGCTATCCTTACCCAATGGTACAGTTCCTTGACCGACTCATCACTCAACCCGTGGTTGACAAGTTTAGCGAAGCCGTGCCTTTTCAGGCAGCCMCAGAATTCATCAGCAAATTGCTTCTTCTGCTGATGATTGCCGTGCAGGAACTGGGACAAGTCCAATGGGGGTAGGGTGATGTTCAAGTCGCTGGAAGCCATTTTGCACGAGAGTGTGATCTCTATAGGAAGAAGATGAAAATGACAAAGAATTCGAGCTCAGGTACTGCCGGTGCTTGCCCCCCCTTGGGTAGGCATACTGATACCAATGCAGTGGCCTATATACTACCAAGGGGCACGTACCAGGCTGACCTGCGGGGCACACGCTTCGATTGCGTCAAGGCGTAAAGGGAAATCTGNGGGTTAGGAAAGGGAGCCAATTTGGCACCCCCCCTTGACGCGGATGAAGGCGACCGAGACGCGGATACGAAGTAATAAGTTCGTACAGAGCTGCGGGTCGGCCCGCCACTTAGCGTTCGGTGTCACTCAACGCAGGGTGGGGAGCGGGGCGGGGCGGGAATTGTCGGTTCAGCTCTCATGAAGGAACCTGGCCGTCAGGTTCCGGTCCAATTATCTTCCACGCGCTCTGGCCTCGGGTTTTGCGCCTCGGGACGGGATTCATTCCGAGACTCGGACGGATCGTCCACGAGCGCGCTTCTGGTGCCAAGTCCGTCGGACCGACGGAGCGTCGTGAAACCTAAGCTGGATTGTTACTCTTTCTGATTTTCCACAAACCAGACAAGCTCCCCCCCTAAGGAGAAAAACGAGCCCCTAACAAGAAGAGAAGCTGTCGGTCGGTCGAAGTCAATAGAAGCTACAATATTTTCCCGTCCCGAAATACTCTATAGACACAGGTATATAAATATCTGGGTTGCCTGCATGAAGTGCGTTGCTAATGTATGTCGCCCAATTCACTCCGTAAGTTTGACTGTCAACATGCGGCATTGTCGTTACCATATGGTTCTGTGGCTGTGGTTGCTCCTGTATTATTTTCACATTCAAGCAGGATACACTGCACTGCTTTGAACGACTTGGGAATATCCCCACAAGCGGGTGGGCAGCTACTGTTAGGCTCCTTGTTTCCCCAGTGAAATAAGACGTTGCTCGCAGAGGCAAGAAAATGTAAAGCCTTTTGAACTTGGTATATCTATTTATTTAGTTGCCTTTTGTTATCCACACTAACACTTCATGTCTTAGAGCACAACTTTTATAAGAATGTACAACTACTTTGACGACGGAAAAGCACACACCTGGGGTCACCCGAGCCCACGGCTCTGAAGAAGAGAGAGGGAGAGATTAGTCAGGCAGGGCACGGCAAGGCAGAGCAGCGAGGCAGCTGGGCAGGCTAGCAAGAGAGAGAAAAGAAGGGGAAGAAGAAKAAGCATGCCATTTACCCAAATAGGGGAGAACGCCAGCCTCTTCTCATAAGCAGCTGCCACGTGATCTGCTCCCCGAGGTGTTATGTTTCCCTGCTAAATTACTTTTGCAAAAATTAGAGGTTCACTACTCAAGCTGTTACCTACTACTCTTTCTCCCTTAGTTTAAAAAGAGAAATAGAAGAGATAGTACTCGGATACAGTTAGCTCTACCAGTTATATCCCCGCTAATGTGACGAAAGGCCCAGTTTTATTTTGACGATGGGAGACGCATGCACCGAGGATACCCTGCCCACGACTATAGGCAGACGGGTCGGGGTCGGCTGGGCAGGGTTCGACAAGCTGGGAGGCGGCTAGGCAGTCTGGTAAGAGAGAGAAACGAAGAGCAAGAAGAATCATGCCATTATCGCTAAAGGTAGGAAGTGTGGCCCCTCTTATAGGTCGTTGCCACACTGTCTGCTCCGCAGGGTGTTGTCTTTCCCGGCCAAACTAGGGACTCATAACGACAAAAGATATTAGCGAGGACTACTCGACTCAATTTCTCCTTCCGACGGCGATCTACTACACCGGTCTCTAGTATAAATCGGAAATAGTCGTGGTCGCGAAGCAAGGTAGTCAAAAAGTCCCGTATGACGTAGAACCCCTCTAGTAAAAACCGGCGAGGCTAGAAGAAAGTCGCCGCGCTAGAGTCCTCGAACGCCGCAAAAGCAGGTAGAACGGCGCCCCTACCAGTTTAGGCAGCTCGTAAGTACGAACACCCTAACGGCTTAATCTAGGGAGTGGTTAGCGGGGTTCCAAGGAGGGAGTTTTCCGTTTTATCGTTCCTCTTCGACCTCCGGGGCAAGCTCCTGCTATTATTTCCCTTGCAACTCGGCTATATCTAAAGACAAGACATTGTAGTCCCCACATCTCTACCGAGTAGTGGAAAGTTCTTCCTGACGGGAGACGATTTGAAGATCCGCGAGCGCCTTGAGGAGAACCTAGCTCGATCCTTCTTTCCTGGCCCGTACTGCTGCCTGAACTTCTGAGCCTCGTCCTCCGAATACCGGTCAACATCATCACAGCCCGCCGTGATTTGGCACGCCGACTTTTTGGCGACCATCTCGCTCTAGAGTACTTCTTGCCGCTAGTCTCCAAATAGTCCCCCCGCGCCTACTCCCGACAAGAGCGCCTCCATACGGATTTCAAGAGAGAGGCGTGTAGGGAGGACGATATCAGCCAGCTTCCGCTTTAGGAGAGACCGGATACGCCGTTGTTGATATCCTCTTTCGGGTCTTCTTATCCCTGATCTTAAGAAGGTACTGCCCTGCATTCGTAGTCATCAAGGCGTTGTCCTTGATGATGTCCTGAGTGGCCTTGATAGCGAGGGAGCAAACCATGTATTCTGGAATGTTATGGGCCCGGAGGGGATCGCACGACAACATAATATCACGGTCATCTTTGCTACGCATGCCACGGGGTTTCTTCCATTCTGCGACCACATTGTCGCTCTCAGCAGCTCCGGTCGAGTCGAGCAGCAGGGCGATTACCGCTTTCTTCACTCTCAAGAAGGGGTTTCGAGCAATCTAAGCGCCACTCAAGATCGGAGCGCCAAGAAGGTCCATGATTAGGAAGGCAGCAAAGCAGATGCAAGTCGTGAGAAAGCTTCTGGGCTTAGCACCATCGAAAGCGCCCAAAACCGAATAGCAAGCGATCTCGCGGTCTACCGTTACTATGTCAAGGCGGAAGAAGGCGACCTGCCTTCTTCTACTCCTTGTTGTACTTTACGCTGCCTCATATAACATCTCGAGTAACTAGCTCAACATCTGGGTAAATGCCGCTAATCCCGGCGACCTCGTGTATTGGGGAGTCTACGCAGCATTTCAGATCCTAGCCCTCCTTCTCTTATTCGCAGCAGCATACCACCAATTTGTTGACAACGAGCTGCCTCTGGCGCTGCTAACGCTGTTGATGACAATTTTCTTGTCACTCGGTCAGGCAACCTTGATCATTGTTTCCAGCCCTTGGGTCGGGGTGGCATTTGTTATCATCATACCAGTCTTTTACGCGGTCCAGAACTTCTATCTTCGAACCTCACGTCAGTTGAGGTTGTTGGAGCTTGAAGCTTAAAGCCCGTTGTACACCAGTTTTTTGGAGACATTGAGCGGGCTCTCCACGCTGAGGTCTTTCGGCTGGGCATCCAAGACTCTGGAAGCGAATGGGATGCTTCTAGATTCGTCTCAAAAGCCTCTCTATCTGCTCTACATGATCCAGCGTTGGCTCACCTTTGTTCTTGACATGGTCGTCGCCTTTGTGGCAACCAACGTCGTGGCCCTATCAGTAACTCTGAAATCGAGCGGCGGACTTGCGGGCGTTGCCTTGACGCAAGTAATGTCGCTAAGTATGATGCTTACAACCATAGTCATGCAATGGACAATCGTCGAGACCAGCATTGGGTCCGTCAGTAGGATAAAGACCTTTGTTGAGAGCACGCCCTCAGAGAACAAGGCCCACGAGGTTTCCGAACCACCGTCGGCTTGGCCAGGGGACGGTAGAATCCGTCTCGACAACGTCAGCGCTTTCTACGAGTTAGGTCCATGCAAACCCTAGGCACTGGGTTGGATCGCAGCGGCGACTGACGTGTCATCATTAGAACATAGCCGGACTCTCTTGTTCTCTGGAACGTGAGCCTATCTTTGGACGGCGGACAGAAGATAGGGATATGTGGCCGAAGCGGCAGGTAAACTGCGTACTCAACGTAACACAAATTTCGGACCAAGACACTAACCAAAAGACTTAGCGGTAAATCATCGCTGCTTCTGCTTCTATCACGTATGCTGGAGATAAAGGGAGGTTCCGTCGTTATTGACGGTGTCGATCTTAGCACTCTGCCTCGCAACACGCTCCGCGCTCGACTGAATATCGTTCCTCAAGAACCCGTCTTCGTCCCCGGTACGATTCGATTCAACCTAGATCCTTCCAACGAGTTTTCGGGTTCTGCAGTTGTCGAAGCGCTGAGGAGGGTGCGTCTCTTCGACGTACTGGATGCCAAAGGTGGGCTAATGGCACAGCTCGATCCGGGTTCTCTGAGCCACGGCCAGCGCCAGCTGTTCTGCTTGGCAGTTGCCATCCTTCGCAACGCAAACATCGTACTGCTTGACGAAGTTACGAGCAAGTAAGTCCAGTTATGGCCTGGCGCAACGAAACCGAAGCCGTGCTGACATTGGAAAGCGTGGACCAGGTCACGGACGACCTCATGCAGACCATTGTTCGGGAGCAGTTCAGGGACTGTACCGTCATTGCTATTGCACATCGTCTAAGTACTATCCTCGACTTTGACCAGGTGGTAGTGCTCGATCGCGGAGTAATTTGCGAAGTGGGTAACCTACAACAACTTCTTGAAGAGAACTCCTGGTTCAGGGAAATGTGGATGGGAAATGAGGAGGACGTAGATTAGATGGGAATCCAGCCAAATGACAGGGAGTGCCACATCTACCTATACCTGTAGGGAGCTAGCAGCTAGGACGCCATTGAGTCATCAACTCCCTCCGGACCCATCATGTTATTAGAACTTAGATCCCCTGCCGCGCCATGTTTCTAGCGGTCAGGATACACAATAGGCAGCAGTTCCACAGCCGCGGCGACACGCTTCCACGTCCGGTCCTTTACATTGGTCGCGTAATTCATGACGGGATAGACGAGGGACAGGGTCTTCCGCTGCGTCGCTATAAAAGAAATGTCGTGGTTGTGGCGGAGTCCCACTGCAATGGCCTTGTTCCATCGATTCCCCATGGAATGTGTCCGACGAATCCGCAGCACGCCGCCTAGCGTAAACGCCGTTCTCTCGACTAGGTTCTATGGCGCCTTGAACGGATAGCGGTTACACCGATTCTCCCCCTACCTTCACGTAATACTCAATGAATAACGTTTTCTCCCGGTGAAAGAAGATGGCTGAGCTTATCGGGTCCGAGACGGATAGCCGTAAAGCAGGAACTCCTGGGCCGCTTCGGGATCGCGGGTGCGGTACGCTGCCAATCGGAGGTTCACCGGATTCGTAATGTCATTTGGGTTAATCATGAACTAAATATCGGGCACGCCGTATCGGACGATAAGGGCCAGGATCTTGTGCCGCATACTGGACGTGGGCTGACAGTACAGCGAAAGGCTCCTAAGAAGCTATTTCACGCCGTTATCAGTCGTCTCACTTGTGCGCTCTAGTCCGTAGCTCGACCCTAGCTACCGCTTACCTGCCCGCAGTCAGCGGCCGTACAATGCGCTCTACCTTGTGGAAGTTCTTCCTCGTCAAGCTCAGCATGCCAAGACGACGATTCCTAGACCGCACACCCATGTTGAACACAAGGAATGCGAAAATATGGTGCGTCGCGAATCGGCCACCATAGCGTCGCAACACAGTCCGGCCCACGTTGGAAGGCTCATGTTCCGAGAWGACGACGGGTCTCGCTTCACCGCTTCTGCCTCATGCACGTTGGCGGTGCCTCCGCCCAACAGCAAACAAAGTTGCTTCTTCGGCTGGCCGCGGGTCCCTAACGCCGAATAGTAATGGCGTGGGAAAGGGCTTTGCGAAGAAAAAGGCCGCGAACGAGTCGGCAGATTTATCCCCGCGGCGAATATGTATGTACGGTTCAGCACCATTAACATGCCCTGGCTGCCTGTATGTCAACGATTGGACCTACGTTCTCGGGCCTATACCTCAATTTGCCGGCCACGTCGGGCGGCTCGTCCGGCTCAAAAATTCCTAACAAAGTCACTTCATTGATCTTCGCGTCATGATCAGCCTCGCCGCAGCTCAGACCCCGTTTGACGAGTCGTCGGGTCTCCACCTCCATCCCGTCGATGTCGAATTCGGCGTAGTGTGGGTTGTCCCTCTTCAGCCAGACAAGGGCCCTCTCAACAACCGCCACCGACAAGAGACTCGGCAAGTCGCTCGGTGTCGGCTTGAAAGCTTACATCCCGCCCCCCTCCCCTTGCAGCCCAAGACTCCCCAACTTCGTTTCTCTTCACCCCCTAACTTCCCCTCCTTTAACACTTGACCCGACATCGGGCTCACTTCACCGTTCATGTTTCTTAGCCCAGCTGTAACAATCTGGTCCAAATGAATAAGCCAATAATTAAATAAAAAAAGCCTTCTGCTATTGATTCGCCTTACCAACCGCCATCGGCCAAAGCATACAAGATCTGTACTTCTGAACATAGACCGACACTTTGAGGAAGATTGAGGTCGTTGCTTCGCTGGCAGTACAGCATCAATGCATCATAAGACGGACGGCAGTTGTCGTTCAGTCAATGCCCATTAGACACGATGCTACGACTGCGGAGATACCTCATCTCTTGTCACGCCATCTTCAACGGGAAGGGATTTTAGCGTTGGCTAAAAATTTGGCCGAGGCGGCAGAGGTGGGGCCAATTGGGGGCACTTCGCCTGAGGCAGAAAAGCTGTAGCCACTTTCCAATAAGGTTAGCCGCCGAATCGGGAAGGCCACAAGGTTGGAGAAAATGTACTCATAGTCAAATCAGGGCATCGAAAGATGCTGAGAGGTCGAGAGTCGGCAAGTCGAAGTTGGAGTGGGTCGCCGGCTCGCGAGTCAGTAGCCACGCCAAGGCAAGGCGGGCGGTGCTGGCAGAGTGCCCGTTTCAGTGCTAAACACCCGGCACACGGCACAGCCTGAGGTGGCGCCTCCAACCTCACGAGGCCTCGGCGAGTGGGCCCCGGCCGACGCCTGCATCAGACGCCATGCATGTCGCGGAAGCCAATTCCAGTTCCAGGAACTGCGCCAGCCCACGCTCGGCACTGAACGCTTGACGCGCTGACTAATCTAACGCTGAAGAGAATCAGTGTCGCATACACTCCCACAAGTCACAAGAGACGATCAAGTCACCGCCAGAATACACACGGATTGAAGATCATCATCCGTAGTATTAAAGTGACCGCTCGACAGCGCTAGAAGGTCCTACTTTTCTACCGTCTTCTGACAGGATGATGGGACACGGGATAACGTATTTAACGCTATTTATTGGTTTGAGCTCAGATTCTAACGGCGGGAACCCACGACGTACGCCAAGTTTCGCCCAATCTAGAAGCATGCAGGGAGCAAGGGGCGGTGTCAGACGGCTCGGAAGCTTCTGAGTGTCGAACGGTCACTGGTACGAGTGCAAGAATGTGGTTACAAGATGACTTGTGTTTTGATTGATCCGGCGGTCTGCCTTACAGCAGGCTTAACAGTTTGTCGGAAGACTCTGTAGCCCATTTTTGGGTCACGTACGTTCCACTTTTCTTGGTGGGGTCTGTGCACGGCAGTCCGTACAATTTTGGTGGTGGCCTTCTGACAGACGGGAGCTAAAAACGGCAACTAGCGCGGGCGGCGGAAAGTCGAAAGGCATCCGCGACCAGCCKGGCTGGCTGGCTACTTTATACATACCAATAATCGTCCATTATTACCAAAGATCCGTAACAATGCCCCCCAGGTTATTTTGACCCTTCAGGCTGCCCGACCCTAACCCCAAGAGGGTGGATCATGATCTGCAGGCTCTACAACCCTTACCCGAGGTCACTTGTGGCTGCACAACCGAGGTCAACAAACCCCAACATCGCTACGACAAGTAATAGCAACTCGGAGCATCGGCGTAAACTATGTTTCGAGCTTGGGGAACGTTGAGCGCGGCCGCCGTGGTCATGGTTCTGCAACCAGTGGTTAATGGAGCGATAGCTGGACATGACCAGAAGCCTTTTGGCTCTGGGCAAGCTGACGACAAAGGTTCAAAGGGGGAGAACTCGTTTACTGCGGATTTTAATGCTCTGGTCAAGGACATCTTGGACCAATGGAATGTGCCGGGCATGTCCATCGCCGTGGTCGACGGCGAAGACGTTTTTGCTAAGGTAGGTCTAGTCACAAACTCATTTCTCTTTTATTAGGTCCTCTAACAATACTAGGGCTTTGGACTTGCGACTCTTCCGGATACCCTGCAACGCCAGAGACGCTCTACTATGTTGGATCAACAACCAAGGCTCATACTACCGCCGTCCTTGCGCAGCTCATCGACGCCAAGACCTACCCGGAATTATCTCGTGGCTAGACAACGCCAATCTCTTCAATTGTTCGTGACGACTTTGTTTTGCAGGACGAATGGGCAACGAACCACATCACCCTTGACGATGCCGCCAGCCATCGTACCGGCATGGCTCGCCACGAGAACTCCTGGCATCGCGAGATCAACGGCACGCAGGCCACCATCAAGGATGTCGTTCGCAACCTCCGAAACCTGCCGCTCAACGTAGAGCCCCGGACCGAGTGGCACTACTGCAACTTTATGTACGTCACGCTGTCGCATGTCGTTGAAGCCCTGACGGGACGATGGCTCGGGGACGTCATGAAGGACTTATCTGGAAGCCTCTAGGCATGAACTCGACCTATATAGACATGCAAGACGCAAGAGACTCCCCGGCCCCCCTCGCGTCAAGCTACGTGTGGCGAGAAAATGACCAAAAGTACGAAGAGCTGCCCTTCTTGGAGGTCAAGGAAATTAGCGGCGCCGGCGGTATTATTTCCAACGTCCTCGACTACGCGCAATGGCTGAAGTGTCTCATCCACGAGACAAAGCCATTTTCAAAGGCTGTTCACAAGGATTTTAGGACGCCCCGGTTCATACAAAGCGCCCAGCCCGACCTCGGCACCGACGTGAGTTTGTACGGTCTGGGCTGGCTACGCACCACAATCCATGGCCAAGTGGTGTATTGGCACTCTGGATCTACTTTCACTTTCGCTGCTCTCGTTTACTGGCTTCCGGATGTCAAGTTCGGGATTGTTGCGCTCGCAAATGGGGCCGGGACGTTAAATGAAGCGGAACTTGTCCTTGTGAGGAGGCTCCTTGAGGACAAGCTGCGAATCTCGCTTCATGATCGACTTGATGTAAACAAAGAGTGTGTTTTCAGCCCAAATTGCCTCCAGACTTATCTGCTGACTTGGAAACGTCTAGACAAAAGGAGCGCGCGAGGGATATGCAGCGTGACATCGAAAGGGCAGACGACATCCTCTTTCCCGACAGGCCGAAACACCCGTCTCCACCTTCCATAAAGCCTGACCAACTAACCGGCGCGTATTTCAGCCAAGGATACGGACCGATTAATCTCTTCGAAGAGCCCCTCTCCGCGAATTCAGACGAGACCATTCTGGTTGCCAACCGAACAGAGTTGACATGGGCGCAGCAGTGGCGGCTGCATCATGTATCCGGCGATAGCTGGACCCTGCATGGCAAGATGCTCCTCGGCATCAACGCATTTACGCAGTTTCATGCCGCAGAGTTCAAGATTGGCGTCGATGGAAAGGTTGCCGGTCTTGAGATTTCGATGTACGATCGGAGCGGAGGCGTGAACGAGAGCACGGTGCTGTTCTAGAMGGTTTGTTAGGGGAAACATAGACGACTGAGGGAACAGGGAATCCCGGCAATTTTACGAATTGTAGGAAGTGGTGCCGTTTTGGCTTCTTGCGATAGGCAGGTCCAAGCAGGCACAAAACATTGTGCAGTAAAAAACTAAACCCACTGCACAGCGCCGTGGATACTTTGTATTTTGCATGTATCTGTGTCTCGCTTTGTGACGCATGTGCCAGCTCAACCCCCAGCTCAATGAGGACACTGAGGAGGAGCGTAAGGCAGCAGAGGCGGAGGCCGTTAAGGAAGCCATCCGCCGAGTCAATAACAATGTGGCGTTGGAGAAACACGTGGTTGCACTAGCTATTGCCTACGTCGTCGATATGCCGGAGTACCTCGCGGGTCCTAAGTCGTCCAGACGTTAAGCAGTAGCGTAAGGGCACTTTTGCCGTAGTCAACTCTACTCCGAGCGGAGCCTTTGCTGCTGCAGTATCCGCCGCTATATGGACCTCGCCATAGCTCATGAA
>LFRF01000055.1:11308-58479 GCA_001189435.1 Tolypocladium ophioglossoides CBS 100239 | reverse complement strand
TTCATTTATCAATGGAAGAAGGCAACGAGGCGTGATTCCTGAATGCACACACCGAGTCATCAATGTGATGTGGCGGTTGTGCGGTGGATGTGACAGTCTCCAATTCCTCAAATTCCCTTTTCCGAAAGGCCTCAGCCAATGCGTCGTCCATCGTAGTCAAATGCTTGATGAAAGCCTGGAATGGAACCGGTGTAGGGCTCGAGCCACGTTCGTAGTAACTTTGAACCATGTCGAAAAGCAGCATCACCGACATCCGTAGTACAAAACATGGTGTACAGTCCAGATGAAGAAATTTTTGCCCGATTCGCGATTTCGCACGAGACCTGTCCGTGAAAGCGGTTCATCTAGTCTCATCGTTCGGCGCTGATCCTCTTCAATATATGTGTCGACATCGTCTCCAGATAGCCAATGGTTCCGATCTTGCTCTGTCACCACTTGATAGATCCCACGCCCCGATAGCTGGACGAATGTTGTTCGCAAGATAGGTGACTTTTCGACTTCGTGGTCCCACGCTTCGGTGAAACGGGAAACATCCACGTCAGGATGCAGTACCTATATGAAACGAGCTATGGAATTGCCATAATGCTGCATGTTCAAGGCGAGGAGGCCCGCTTGAAGCGCGTACAGGGGTAAATGTCCTGAATCTGCGCTGTTTTGCATAGCGACGCCACATCTAGTCGAATGGCAGCTTCGTCGAGGCTGGAGCCTAGCAGAGAGAATGGAGGGGTGTCTTCGTCGCGTGAATCGTGGTCAACTTCCGCGTACCCCGCCAGTTCAGCAAGGTTTGGATGTCGTAGAATGTCGGCTACGTGGGATAGGATGCCCTCTTCCCTTGCAGCAGCAGCTAGTCGGATGGCATTGATCGAGTCTCCACCAAGGTGTAGGAAGCTGTCGTCTGACTGATGGAATTGACGTCCAGGTTCAAGGTTCAAGACTTTGGCCTATAGGGACCAAATCCGCAGTTCTTGCTGAGTACTCGGAGCTCGCCGCGCACATGGTGATATGCTCAGCACATTCCGTGCAGCTATGCCCTCCCATGTGAGTGACGTACCCATCGCACGCAGTTGGCGGCGGTCGACCTTTTCCAAACTTAGTTTTGGTACTTGTTGTAAAGGTAAGAAGGTACTGGGAAGTATGTATAGTGGTGCTGAATCTGCCAGTCGCTTTGCTAAAAGGGTTGCAATTCGACAGACCGCCTCAATACACTCTTCCTCTGGTCTGGCATGACCCTCACCTGGATAGATGAAGAGTACAAGTACGGGCTGCTTTCTGTCTCGAGGGGTGATCACTTCGGCCACAATGGCGCCTTCAAAAGCGTGAACGTCTGCGGCCTCTCGTCGTTCTGAATAAGCGCGATGAAGCAATTGATGCATATAGTCCTCAATCGCAGTGAGTTCGACGCGTTGACCACGAATTTTGACCTGCATGTCTTTACGGCCAATGAATGCAAGCGAACCGTCGGCGTTGTACCTGAGCAGATCTCCTGTGTTGTACAGGCGACCGCAACGTCCCGAGCGACCGTCACCACCGCCCCTGAAGCAGCCACGAGGGGTTTTCGACAAACGATGCAGATGTCTGAGCCGGGTTGTTGAGGTAACCCGACCCTACGATAGGTCCTTCGAGCCAGAGCTCCCCAATTGCACCGATGGGAGCCAGCTCATCGTTCGCAACGACCCAAGTCACAGTGCCAACACCAGTACCGATTTAACTTTGGTGTTTCCCGTTTGATTGGGGTTGATGTGCTGGTGATTGTACACTCAGCTGGTCCATAAGCATTGGTGAGCCGCACATGCTCTAGCCAGTGGGCATAGGAAGCCTCGGTCAGAGCCTCTCCTCCAAAGACCACATGGGTGACATGAGGGACGTCGGAGTTCGAGAGTAACTCGGCGACGGACGGTGTGAGATCCAGATATGTTGCTCTCAATCTTCGGATCGAACCTGCGAGATCACGTTTTCGATCCAATTCTGACGGAATACACAGGCAGCCATCGGCATATAGAGTGTATAGGAGGCTAGACCAGGCGGTGTCAAAGGCGTAGGATGCGAAATCGAAGACGCGGCGCTCGGATGTGAATTAAAGTGGCGATTGTTGGTGTTTCATAGCGCTGTAGAAGTTACGATGAGTGATGACGCTCCTTTGGGTACCCCTGTACTGCCAGAAGTGAAAATAACATATAGCCTGTTGTCGGGACCAACTGATGGCAAGTCGGTGCTGTGGTCATTGGCGATGCCGCGCAACTCATCATTTACCCTGACCACCTTGCATCCACCACCAAGTAGCTTCACTAGCAGCTCATGACATGATGAAGTAAGATGATCCTCGGATCCACTTGGTCAATGATGCGCTGTAAGATGTTTTCTGGCTGTAACTGTGGAGGGTCCATAACGACAGACACACCGCCGGCTTTGATCGTTCCCAACATAGCAATCGGCATCCACTTTGATTTCTCGAAAAGCAGCGGTACCATGACTTCTGGGCCAACTTCTAGCCCTTCACTAGGTGGCAGGCTAGATGAGTTGATAGCATGTCCAACTCTCCGTATGTTAGCTCTCCGTCACAAGCACAAATGGCTAGCATGCAGGCTGCTGGCGGAAAGTCTCCGCGATAAGCTGGTATACAGAACTTTCGGAAGCCGGCAGAGCACCAATCCACTGCTAAATATCTCGAAGATCTTTCTTGCTTACTATTTCCAGGCTGCTGATGCTCGCACGCCTGAACTGATCACAACAAACTTGTCGTAGCAAGTGCTCGAACTGACGTGCTAATTTTCCGCCTTCGGTCGTTACATGCACCACGGCTGAATCGAAGGTAACACGCAAATGCATACTATGCTCCCTAAGAAGACACTCAATGACCAATGCGTTTGTAGCGAAAGAGTCGATTCCGGTCATGTCGCCTTCGATATCTGGGCACTGCAGCTGACGGAACAGGCTGACATTGTCGGGGTCTTTTCTCTCGGGCTGCACCACTACGAGCGTTTGGACGTTGCAGCTCCGCTCTGCGTCGTCGCTGATCCCTCGAATATTTTGCAGGCCCATCTGCTCGAACGGAATCATCTGTATCGCCTGATCTTGTACCTTCTGCAAGAAACCTAAGGCTGCCCGCCTAGTCTATCGGCACCCGCACCGGGACGGTCGCAAAGGTCGGCCCCATCACGAGATCGATACCCTGAACGGCTGCCTGACGCCTTGTCAAAGTTGCTCCAAACCCAGCCTCATCTACGTCGGTATACCGCGCTGAAAATATCGCCTAGCTGTGCGGATCAATGTTGACGCTGTAAAATCACTTCCCACCCACTCAAGCCCCTAAATCTCGTGATCTAACCTGCTATCGGCAGTGGGATGATGATTGCGCGAAGGCAGAAGGGGAAATTGAGGTGCATTTGAGCCCTCAAACTGCTCACACCAGAACTTGGTTCCTGCTTGTTCGTTGACGTGTTGTGCAAATCGTTGGAAGGACCTCCATCCTGAGAATGATTCCCCTCGATATGCTCGATCCACCGCCTCAAGGAGCAATGGCATTGACCATCCATCACACAATGCGTGGTGAATTGTCCAGTGCACGTCACCACTGTCCGGACTGCACCAAGGCGAGTTTGGTGAGAGTGGTCCCAAGCCCCATCTGCTGTTGTTTGTCTGCTTCCAAATATTTTTTCCAGGTTGTCTCCTGACAGCTATGGTATTTGACCCTGGATGACCACCTGGACAAGTCCAGCCCCTTCCAGGTCAACGATACGCGTCCGTAATATGGGTGCGTCGATCGTAATCCGTGTCCAGGCTTCAGCGAAACAGGGAAGGTCAACATCTGACGGCAGTTTGTAGACAAATTGTGCAACATAGTCTCCTAAGCGTCGCGCTGTCATAGCAATCAATCCTTCTTGTAATAGAGGCGTGCAGCCGTAGATGTCTTCGACCTCGTCGGGTGCAATCTTGCACAGCGATGCCGCTTTTCGTACGGCACTATCTGAATCCACAGTAGCGCCGAGCAGTGAAAATGGACAAATTCTCACTTGGGTGTCTTCATCCTTCTGAATCAGCAACTTTGCAAGCTCTTCCAGACGTGGATCGGTGAAGATCTCTACAACTGTCAATGATAGGCCCTGATCTCTTGCTGCGCCAACAAGCTTCATTACCCCGATCGAATCGCCGCCAATGCGGAAGAAGTCGTCGTCTAAGCTAATACGGTCTACATCAAGACTAAGTACACGTGCCCAGGGAGACTGTAGCTGCCGTTCTTGCGAGGTTTGGGGCGGTCGTCGCTCGTGTGATGCGGAGCCCAATCCGGCTATTTGCTCCAACTTCAATGACGCATACGTCTGGCGTATCCAACGGCGATCGACTTTGCCGGCGACTGTCATAGGTATGCCCCTTGCGGGTATATAGGCGCTTGGGATCATGTGCGGGGCAGGACCTTTGCTAGTCGCTCATTGAGGCCCGTGGCAATTCTCCTCACAGTTGTGTTATCAATTTCCTTGTCTTGAGGCACATCACTTCCCGAGCGTTGGTTGCCTGGGCCAATGAAGGCCAATAGCACCGGATGGTCGCTGCCCAGGGGAGCTACCATCTCTGCCACCACAATTCCGTCAAATTCAGGAGAAATTGTGCTTAAGGCCCTCCGCATAGTGGTGTTCAATGTCGCCGAGCTCGACCCGTTGGCCATTGATTTTCACCTAGGTGTCTACCCATCCCATGAAGTCAAGTGAACCATCCGCGTTATAGCGCACCAGATCTCCGGTCTTGCGGAGTCGGCCTGGGCGCCCAGCGTATTCAGCAGCACCTCGTACGAGCCAGGGCGGGTCCCGAACGAAGAATTGCGCAGTTCGCTCGAGTTTGTTGAGGTAGCCTTGCGCGACAAGCGGTCCTTCTATCCAAAGCTCGCCAATCGTCCCAATAGCAGCCAGTCTGTAACCATCGAGATCAACCACCCAGGTGACAGTACCTAGAGCTGTACCAATGCCGTGATCCTGCTTGGTCCGACCAACTTCTGTGTACGTGCTGACCACTATACATTCTGCAGGACCATATGCGTTGATGATCCTTATATCCTCAGGCCAATAGTCGAATGTGCCTGATACCAACGCCTCCCCACCTAGATTCAATGTTTTGAGCTGCGGGATATTAGAAGTGGAGAGTAACTGGGCAACAGTTGGAGTAAGGTCGATGTAGTTTACTCTCAGAGCACGCATTGACTTTGCGAGGTCTTGTTTCCTGTCTTCATCTGAAGGAACGCATAGACAGCCACCCGCTGCCAGTGTGTGAAGCATATTCGACCAGGATACATCAAAAGAATATGAGGCGAAGTCATATACTCGAGACGTAGACCTGAAACCAAGGGCTTGTTGATGCTTGATGGCGCTGCAGAAATTGCTGTGTGTTATCACAACCCCTTTCGGTGTTCCCGTGCTCCCGGATGTGAAAACGATGTAGAGCTGATCCTTAGGATCAACCATCGGAAGCTTGGTAGTAGACAGGCCAAGATTTTCCAGCTCCTTGCCTACCGTAACCACCTCATAGGGCCCGCGTCGATTGGCGAGGGACGCGTTGTCTGTAGATGATAGAATCACTCTTGGGGCTACCTGACTAATAATGGTTCGCAAACGATCTTCCGGCTGTGTGATGTCTAGATTGACCGACGCAACGCCGGCCTTCATAACGCCAAGTATAGCAACAGACGTCCAGACCGACTTTTCGAAGCATAAGCAAATGGGAGTCTCCCGCGCATTGCCTAGCTGTACGAGTTGCTGTACAACTTTGGGCAATAGTGCATCGAGTTGCTGATATGTTAGTTCCCCGTCCCAGGCACAGACCGCGAGTGCTTCGGGTTGTCTCCAGGCAGCTGCCGCAATCAGGTCATGCACACATGCCAGTACCGGCTCTAGCGCAACCGCATTGAGGAGCCAAATGTCATGGAGATCCAGCCCGCTTGCCACACTGATCTCACGCAGCTGCGTTCTATCATCCCAAGTCGAGATCTGGCGCAGGATGTGCTCAAATTGGTGAACTATGCGCACAACCTGTGCCCTGTCGAAGACAGCGCTATCGAAGTTGATAAACAGTCTCAGGCCTTGTTCTCGAATTTGGCGCTTGATGGTAAGCGCGCACTCCGCCTCGTGCTGGTTAGCTGTTTTATCTTCGGACAGCTCATTGCGAACAGTCAGAGTCTCTTGTGAGTCTTCAGACTCCTCAGACAGTATTGCCAGCATGTCTGATACTTATAGGCACGCTTCAGCTCCTCACTCATGCTGCGAAGGCGTTGTAGGCCCATCCGCCCAAAATACTCCATGTCTGTTTATTTTTTGTAGATATTGCCCAGAAGCTCGCCCACTCGCGAATCTGACTCTAGTACCACACGTATCGGCACCGCCGTTGTGGTAGTCGGTCCCGCGCTCGCCCCGGTACCCAACAGCCCCGGTTGAGCGCCAGTGGCCGTTCAGCCACCAGAATCCCAAATGTGGCTTCGTCCGAGTTGGCGTATCGAGCTGCTAGAATTGACCACGCAGCCGTAATCATCGTTGATTAGGTGAAATCGGACTTGCGCCAATCGAAGCCTTGAATGTCATGGCATATGATACCATCAAGGCAGGGCCTGTAAGTGGGCGATGGCAAACTGGGAAATTGTGGCGCTTCCGATCCTTCGAACTCTTTCTCCCAGAACTCGACTCCAATATCCTCGTGAAAGCCAGTACGGTAAGTGAAAAATGCGTCGTACAAGGAACGATCATCTTGTTCCATAGTACACGGTTCGACCTTGCCGCTGTTGGTTTGAAGGTTGATGCTCAATAGGTATCTAATCGCGTCGTAGATCATGCTAGCAACCCCATGAGCTGTGTCCAGGCTGAGGAAGGCGTTTTGGTAGACGAGGCTAATATCTGTGCTTGCTCCATTGATTCCCGCGACAAGAGTTACATCAAACTGTTCAAATCTATGTTAGTAATGTAGCTGTGACGAATCTGACGACTATGTCTTAGGGGTGCTTCGAACTTCGTTGGGATCCGTACTCTCAACTTCGTGGAAGCTGACATCGCCTTTCTAGTGCTTTTCATCCTATCGCGATTCGCGAACAGTTATAGCCATGTTAAACAAGGGCCCGATCCCTAGACCTAACTTGCACTGGAATTCTGCAAGACCGGTATGTTGATAAGTCAGCTGATCGACGGAAGTGTTATTCGGCCTTGATCCGGTTGTGAACGAAAGGGCAATCTCATGACGTTTCCTGACGGAAAGTGACATTTCTGAGCATTGCTCAAGAGTCGTGTCTAAAACGCGACACTGCCGGACTTGTGCACACGTGCCATGTGTTGGATGAACCTGCCGAACGGTGCATTCACTGATAGACCTCGGCTACTATAGGCCTTGGAGAGATCACCTATCAAGATTTAGATAGATGCAGCGTCAATCAGTGCATATATAACGTCGAGTCGGCAAGCCGCGTCGCCATTCGCGGCTCGGCAGATTGTCAAGGCATGCTGTGGTTCTCCAGCAGTAAAGCTAGGCCGTTTCTGCTCTCGTAAAGCATCTGCTGGTCGCTTGGAATCTGACTGTATTCGCAAAACTTTCGGAGAGTGATTTCGAAGTAGCACCTAGATGAAACCACCAACGTCGAGGCGCTCTACGATTACCGTAGACAGAATTGAGTGGTGTGCAACGACGGTTCTCCATGCCGCCTCGAGTCGGATTGGCGAAATCGGGCCTCCACCCTCGACAACACACTCCCATATGAAGTAATTTGCATAGGATGCCTTCCCTTTGCTGATGCTGAAAAGGATGCCTTCCTATAATAGTGAAGTACAGGGGTAGATGTCCTTCACCGTGTGCACCGGAACGCTAGCCTCGGGTAGCGTTTTACCTACCAACTTATCAAACTCATCGTAGGTCGATAGTAGCAGAGGAAAGTCACTTGGGGTGAAGGAAGCTAGCCGTTCGAATAAGCTCCGGGCAACGATTATCAACTGCTCCGCGAATCCGGTCATCTATGCTTCTAGTTGAGGTTGGTGCAACATCTTTCGATGGACTCTAAAAGAGATGCTCATGCGACCTTTGGCAACCCCCACGATAACTTCAATCAAACAGAACCTTTTTGCAGCCGCGGACGTGCTCAGCGATCTTCCGGAGCCACCCGATCTGTCTTCAAGCTGGAAGAGCCCATTTACATTCTCCAGCTGCCGAAATACGCCGGTGAAGTTAAGCGTTAGTTTAGGAATGCAGTGCTCTCCAAGCACTCGGCGGCCTTTAGCGGCGGTATATCGGTAGTTGAAATACGGACGACCTTTGCCGGGAACACCATGTCGAATGTCCTTGGCAATCCTTATTGAGTCAACTACGTCTTGCTTGGTCTCTATTGGAATCTGAAGAGGGTGCATTGTCGTAAACCAGCCCACAGTCTCCGAAAGATCGACTTCAACTTCACCCAGAGGCTCCCTACCATGGCCTTCTAGGTGTACCGGGGGCGGCTGGCGGTCCGGCAAGGCTTGTCGGAAAGAATGAGCCAAAGCCGCCACCAAGATATCGATGAGTTCGGTGCCGAAAGCCTGGTTGCTCTGGCCGAGTAAGAAATTGGTTGTTTCGACATCTAGATGTGTGCTGTAGTGTCTAGTACCCTCATGCGTGTTCTCAGTGGCGGATAGGCTCCAATATTCCAGATTCGGGTGCCACACAAACAACAGGGGGTTCCAACTAGACAATAAAAAATACACTCCCAACAATGATATCTATAAGAATTGAACAAGGGGAGCGTTGTAGTAGGGGCATTCGCCATCTCGCAAATCAGGCCGAAAGTGTCACCTCAAAGTACTCTGAGCATGGGACAGTCGCACAGCATTGTCACGCTGCTATTGAGACCCAAAAGGTTGAAGTGCAGACAACCTGGCGGACGAGGTCTGTTAAGGTTGTTATAGCAAAAATTGCCTTTTATGAACAAGCCGGACGTGAGGTTCGTCGTGCATCATAGCCTTCCGAAAAGCTTAGAGGGCTACTACTACGAAATAGGCCGAGCTAGCAGAGACGGCAGCCCCTCTGACTGCATTCTGTTTTATGGAAAAGGGAACATTAGACTTCTCAAGAAACCGATGCCGGATGGCGAGGGTAACGAAGAGCAAAAGGAGCGGCAAATAGTAATGCTGAACCTAGTAATGGCAATTTGTGACAACGGAGCGGACTGTCGGTGGACTCAGATCCTACCCTACTTTAGGGAAAACTTCAATCAAATCCTTTGCTTTCTTGGCTCCTAGTTAATGCCTTTCCCTGTAGATGATCGCTAATCATATGGCAGGGCTTATCGGCTTAGCCGTGATTGTCGCCTTTGTAGAAGCCGACCTTAATATTCCAGATGTTGTAGTCTTCGAAAACGTGCTGGAGAAGTCTCCATTACTCAGCTCCTCCATGGCAGCTCTGACAGGGCCAGCAATGATTGTAATGTCTTCTCGGAGTCTGAGTCAGAAAATTTGATGCAAGTTTTCAGGAAGGCTTTGTGGTTCGGAGTTGACTAGACGTCCGCGGAGAGATGGAATTTTGATGGCGAGGACATCAGCCTTCTCCGCAGGTTATCCTTATGCACACAAGAAGAATTGGAGACAATCTTTTATAGAGCCGTAGGAGAGAATATCTATATCTCCGCGGTGCGGTTGACCGCGCAGATAAGCGCGTGGAACTCTAGTCAAGACCAGCAGGTGTAGGAGAGGTTGCGGACGGTGACGAGCTGGATCAGGGCCTCAACTGGCACCTTCCGACCGACTGCAGCTCTCAGAGTGTCTTATTGCCTTGTCAAGTGCTTCGCAGCACTCACATCTCCGGCTTTAGACAAAGCATCCTGAGTCAGGCTGTCGCGCTGCCTCTCGATAGGATGGTTGTGGGTGTCTAACTCAATCCCGTGGGTTTTGAGCAGATGATGGCGGAACGTTGTTGAGACAGTCGTGAAATAGGACAGATCTATACAGTGCATTCAGTAATAGATCTTCTCATTTTTGCGAGGGCAGCGAGCAGGTTCTGAGTTCCGAGGTTCACATGCATGGGCCTAAGTATTTGCGCTTGTCTTGCCTTTTCGCGTCTTCCGGCCGTAGAGGCTGGTTGCATTGTGCGGAGCGGAGCTTACAGATGAGGAGAGCTCAGAGGTTGATAAAATAGAGGCTGTAGAGCCCGCACGCTCGCTGGAAGCATTCGAAATTATTACCGGCTGATTGAATCGAGACACAAATGTTGTGTTGCTGACGGAAATCAAGGGGTTGACTGTTGCGCCACCCCGGATTGGACTACACCAGGATTAACATTCTTCCATGTATTTCCAAACGTATTGAATACAGTCATCTAATATGGAGTACGGTTAATCCATATGGAACGGTCCGTATGGATTAAATTATTCCATACGTTTATGGATCGAAAGTCTGCCTCCATCATCCCCAAAACACACTAAACATCATCATATTATTGTTCTTTCCCACTTAGTACCATGAGTCGGGACCGAAGTATCCCTTCGCAGGTAGATTAGGGAGCAAGGCGCTCTGGCCCGTCCCGCCGTCAATTGTGTTCGTGAGCACATTGATACCCCACCAGTCAATCGTATGAGGATGATATTGCACGGCGAAGAAGATGATAATGCCAGAGAACGCGACGCCACCAGTTAGTGCGGCTGAGAGGACATAGTTGTACTTCTCCCACCACGCGGTCTTGTACCTCTTCAGGTAGTACATGAAGGCGAAGGAGACGTAGAAACCGCCGGTAAAGTAAGTGAGGTTTGTTGGTGCCCATAGCAGCATTCCGTTCATGACGAGCGACGGGTGGACGTGTTTGAGCCAAGAAATGGGTATGAAGATAACCGCATTGAGCGGCTTGAAAATGGTGACAGGCAATGCAGCTCTGCACGCCTCGCGGACGTGTGACCCGAAACGCTTGGTGGTCCACCAAACGAGGGAGAGCAAGAATCCCAGCAAGAAACAATATTTCATGGCCGGATAGAGCTGGCTGAAAATTCTCTTTGGACCGATAGCGCCCTACGGTAATGTCAGCGCTCTGATACGGCTAGAAGTTGATGGAAGCGATATCTTACCCAGACGACAGACGACGAGAAGTAGACCTGTGAGCCGTTTTCGCAATTGAACTTGGAGACCTGGTCTGGGGTACAAATGCCAGGAATCTGAGTGTCGGTGAATTGAACGACCCCGTAAGCGACAAGGGCCGTAATGATGGCACTCAGTACTTGACCACGATACATGGCGCGAGGAGGCACCTTGGCATAGAATCCCATCTTCTGGTCTGAAATGTAGTTATCCGCTTGGCCGTTGATGTTGTATCCGAAAGCCTTAACAAACATAAGTGCCTCCGGGTGTCCAGGCAAAGCATAACCAACTATTAGTTCCGTGACGACGTTTAAGCCTTCAGTTGTGCCTGAGATTGCGTAGAGATAGGACATGGGAATAAGAAACACCAAGTTGAGGCCAAGCACGAAAAACATTGTCCAGACAGGTGTGTTGAGCTGAGGCCAGTTATTCACGATGACAATCGCGAAGATAAAGGCAACGAGGGCGATCATCAAGAACCACCAGTCCGGAACCTCGGGATAATTGCGCATCAGCTTGGTGAACGGGTCATCGAACCCGTCATAGATTGAGGTCTCGTCGTTCAGGATGTTGTACAAGTGTCGACCGGCCTCGCGCACGTTACCCCTGGCAAGCGACGAGGTTGCATTTTTCAGGCCCAGGAAGAGCCCCTTGATTGATGAGAGAGCAGCAGTCATCATCGATCTATACGCCTTGAGAAGTGGTCGCCAAGCATCAAGGATGATGAATACCATGGTGAGCGGGTAAAAGGCAAAGAATGCACCATAAAGGACCAGGTTTCCAGCACTGTAGAAAGCGGGAGAGTAAGACTGGTAGGCATCCTCATTGAGGATTCCATTATCCGGATTGACGACCTTCGTAATATTGTACGGGTTGCCCGTCTTGTCGAAGATGTTGGACGAATTGGGAGGGAGATACGCCGTCCACTGGGTATTGGTAAAGTACAATGCGATGATAATCAAACCACCCAGGATCGTGCCTAAAAACTGTTGAGTGAATGAGAAGAAGGGATACGCGAGAGGCTGCGAATATGTGGAGAGCACATTCCAATCGAAAGTCGAAATCGGATTGAAACCAAGGCCCATTTGGGAACCCGTGATGGCGTTCAGATTGAAGTTCTTGGGTGAGATCCACGTCATCCAGGCGAATAGGCTCAGAGCGGGGAAAATAAAGTCCGGAAGCCAAAAGTAGACGAACATGCAGCCAAAAACGATGAAAAAGAACTTGTACCGCGACACGCTCCAGCCGTGCACTGTCTCCCTCGTCTCAGGCACCAATAGCGCTCTGTTTAGTGCCAAGGTAGGCAAGATGCTTGGCCACAACGCTTCAACTGGGTAGACAACGAAGCGGCGGAGTAAACCGGAAAACCCAAGACCCATGAGCTGGGTAGACAGCAGGAGCAGAATGCCGTAGGCAGGGGTAAGCCATTGGTCCTTGTAGTAGACGGTCTGCGTCTGGATATTCCAGAAGCAATAGGCAGAAGTAAGACCAACATCGACGATGATGGTGGAAAGCATCTGTTCTTTGTACGACCATGGGCCGGGATTAAGCGAAATTCTTTTGCCGCCGACCGTGAAGCCCCAGTCCGGCAGAACCCATGCAAGGAGTTTTCCGCATGGATAGAGAAGGATCTGCGCGACGGCAGATGTCAAGGTGATTTGAGGAAAGCGCGAATTGAACAATGAATTGGTAAATTGGGCGAGAATCGCCCATATGTAGCCGAGGAGATGAGCGCGAATAGTCTCACAGGGAATATTGACGTCGTCCGTGGGAGCAGAAATAGCGCGCACCTCGGGGTACGGCGAGTAGAACTTATTCACCGCCGCCTCGGTCTTGAGCTCCAGCTCCCATTCTTCAGTGCTTTGTCCCTCAAGAGGCCCCTCAATCAAGTCCGCGAGCTTCGTTCGTTGAACGGCAGAGAAGTTGTAGTCGTACTCGTGGAACTTAAGTAGCTTTTCGATGATGATTTTGCACTCCTCGATAGTCAAAGTGTCGATCTTGTCCATAACGTACTCAATGTCGTCCATCGGTGCTGTACCAGCATCTCTATCACCGAGCTTCTCGACAAGATTGTGTACACTGGCCTCGACTTTGTGAACGGTGCGCGGGAGGCCAGTTTTCTCGCTGATAACTCCCTCCTGTGAGGAGCCATCCTTCTCGATGGAGTCGTCGGTGTACGGTCGTCGCGAGGCCATGGTGGTTTCTCCGTTGGCTGAGGATGCGATTGATGGCAGACTTTGCTGCGAGGAGTTGCAGCAACTCGAGGACGAGGTGCCGTGTGTTGCGTGAAGAGACTTGAGGCCAGACTTGAGGCGCGCGAAAGGAAGGAGAGAGCAGTGCAGCTGAGATGGCCGAATTATAGAGCTTACTTCTCGGCCAGGCTATCATGCACGCACGCGGTTGAGGTTGCAATCAGGATCATGCGCGCACGCGACCGAGGTTGCAATTAGCACCTTCCGCTTGTACGCGAGGACATGAACGAAACACCTATCAGGGTCTTATCTCCAAGGGCCATTGCGCGCCATGAAATTTACCTATTTGCCATTGGCAGTCTACTTGAGCTTCGTATCTATACATTTGTAATTCACCTTCCTGATTGAGTCTTGGTGTAAGACAAAAGTCCAACGCTCGGCAAACGGCACGCTGGAGGTCACTTCTCGACGGCCGGCCCAGATCACGAGCTCGCAGCACGGAAGTGAGATGGAGGTGCAAAAAGAGCGCGCAGGAGTCCAGAAGCTGCCGCATATCTCGGCACGCAAGGCTTGCGCGACTGGGGAAGGGGAACAGAATAGGGCAGGTGAGCGTTTAATGTGGCTAGAAGGCGCGGGGAAGGTTGCGGAGTTCGGCACGGCGCGGTAATAGCGCCAAGGCTTTGGCATGACACAAAAGGGTCGGGGAGTGTGGTTGCACAAAGTGTTGGACACGCGGTGCGTCTCTTGAATCACGGCGGGGGTCAATGTAGTCAGCTATGAGTCCAGAACTAACAATTCTATTCTCGATCCTCTTGATCTTGGGTTGAGCTCCTCAGGCGGGGGAGTCGTTCTTCTACCCTACGCCGTTGTTAGGAGCTCAGAGCGAAGCCCAAGGCTTGGCGGCGGCGTGATTGGTGAATTCACATGCATATCAGATGCAATCCTCATCCACCTGACCCTGAGCATCGCGTCTCTTGACACTCACCAACCGTTTTCCTATATACAAGTAGGGATGATTTTGGGGTAACTTTTGAGCTTATCAACATATGAGGCCTATACCCCCTGAAACCACTATATTCCAGTGGTTAGGGTTGAAAATCTGGGCCGACTTCGCTGAAAAGCAAAAGCCATTTTTATATATAATAGCCACGCCCGCTGCGATAGCCTGCCAAGAATCTATTGTCTTGGGCTGGGGTGACTAGGATATTAATTAGCGATAATAGCTTAGCATCCCTCCAGACTTCAAAAATACTTACGTCGTTGCACCACCAGACTGCCGTACTATATTCGCAGCTCACTCGCCCACAGCTTGCGGGGCCCCCTTGATT
Organism: Tolypocladium ophioglossoides CBS 100239; assembly: GCA_001189435.1. Lineage (NCBI taxonomy): Eukaryota > Fungi > Ascomycota > Sordariomycetes > Hypocreales > Ophiocordycipitaceae > Tolypocladium > Tolypocladium ophioglossoides. Next base: position 43,911 of record LFRF01000055.1, on the reverse strand, counting down.
CCTCGGATGTCCGTCTACGCTGATTAAGTGATGAATCGCGTCCAAGAGAGCAGAATCCCACTTTTCCATCCTCCCAGGCACCCCATAACCGCAGACAACTTGAAGGCCTATCGGAGTTGCAGGCCACGTCTCATTCATTAGATCTGTGGTTTTTCCGTCAAGGTAAGGTTGAATCCAGGTCTTGTCCGGCGTAAAGAGGCCCGGGTTCCAGAGCGAATTCCGCTTGAAAAGCTGCGGGTTCCGCTTGAGAAGCTCAGCGCGAACCTCTTGGACCGTACCGTTGAGGACGGTAGTCTCTCCCGGCCCGACCTCGACTTCCCACGACGGGATGAAGGTACTATACTCTGGTCGAGGGGCGACAAGGCCGAATGACTATTGGGTTAGCGATGGCAATTCCCGCTCGACGGAAGGTAGCCTATACATACGCCAAGGGCGAGAGAGCAGAATGAAATAGCGGCTGTGGCGAACCTCATGTTATCTATTGCGGGCGCGTGTGCTAGTGCTTTGGGTAGAGGCTAATAGCCAGTTTAGGGATGGCAAACGCACGCAACGCCTACCCACGGCTACAAGCAGAGGGTCAGGCGCGGCACGGCAAGCAGGGAGGCTGCTAGGCAGGTCAGCAAGAGAGGGAAAAGAAGAATAAGCATATCATTCTCGCTAACTAAGCAGGAAGTGTGGCTCCTCTTATACGTAGCTGCCACGCAGTCTGCTTCACGGAGTGTTATCTTTCCCGGCTAAACTACTTATTTATATTTAGCTTCGAGAAAAATGAAGGAGCGAAGATCAAGACCCGGGACGTGCAGTAGAATATCACTATCTTACTCGTAATCCACCATGCCCTAGGCAACAGATATTGAGTCTACGCACTGATCACGCTTCGGTCCAGTCCCTAGCCTCGACGCTCCATGATCGGAGCAAGCGGCATTATTCAAGGGTATTATGGATACTACCTATTCGCCCCCAGAGAAGGGCCGGCATTGCCCATCCACCTCATTACACTAGACATCCAACCAAATGTGGGTCAGCTGTGGCTGTATGGTGGCGGAGGGCCGATACCGCAGAATTACGAGTACGAAGTACTCCGTAGTATCCCGTAGTATTCCTAGCCGCGCTCTCATCCGCCCGTCCTCGGCCGTGCAGGCCATGATGCGCAAAAGGTCCATGGCCCTGCATTAGCCCACGCCCGAGCCACATAGGGCAGCCTCATGTGCCGCCTTAACTTCCGCTTCATCCTTGCCCATACCGTCAACTTCCGCCATGATACTATGCCCAACATGTACCCGGCATAAATACGGCTTTTCGCCACCAGCGCATTTGATGTCAGTCCCGTAACCGACCTTCAGCGCCCAAGCCCGTCGTACCAGTTCCTCCTTCAAATGCTACACGAGAACCTTCTCTCGAATCATACGGTTGCGAGGCCATCGCCCTATATACGCTTCATGGTAACGTAGGTGCGAGTTGTGGACGGAGGAGTAGTGCACTAGCGGTACGAGAATAGAGGTGCTGGTGGAAATAAAGTGCATTGTGGCCGCCTCTGTGAGACGAAACCAAGGACCAGTCTTGACGATAAGATTCGGGGAGATTGGCCGGACGAAGCCATCGGCCTTGTGGCGACGCGCTGTTGTCCGAAACGCGAGGCGCGTCAAGAGACGGTAGCGGGTATTTTTTATGGCCAAATGCTCAGTGCCATCGTGCTGAGTTGATGTATTGTCCATGGGCGGCGTGTATGGCATGGCTGTCATGACATGCCGTCTGAAGCCTCATGACGACAGATAGGTAGAACTTGGGGGAGTTAGGTTGCCAAGTTAAATGAGGAAAGGTAACTACGAGAATAACTTGTGGGTGGACAACAGATAACAGTACCCACAAATTAGATTACGCAACAGTTGCGAGCGGTAAGTGGCTGGATAAACCCAATAATGAGCCAAGCTCACGACTCGTTTTAGAAGGTTTCCGCGGCACAATATCAACCGCCCCTCTATTTTGACCAGCTCTACAACAATCGCGAGATCAATGGTGTCGTTCCGCTCGTCCTAAAATCGGTTCGCGTCGGCTTGGTGGAGGGGTCTTGGTCCGTTGTTTGACTGCCACATAGCCATACTGTGGCCTTCAGTCGTCGGAGACGTATAGATGGCTCGCACTCAAGACTGACCCTCGGAAAGCAAGAATTTGGCCTCTCAAGCGAGCTACGATTCTCCAACGTTCGTCATCATGGCAAACCGCGGGGCGATATGGGACCCCCAGGTCCATACCATTTCGGACTTGAAAGAATTGGGATGCAGAAAGCTTCCAAAGATGTACAGGGACTACTTCAACGAGGGAGCAATGGATCTCGTCACGTAGTTACAGCACCGCAATCCCCTTTGTCCTGCTGCCGGCCCTGCTAATCGTTGTGTTCTCAAACAGCCTTCGCGACAATGAGGAGGCGTACAATCGGTACAAAATCATCCCACGCATTCTAGTCAATGTCGATAACGTCGACATGTCCTCGTCTGTGTTTGGGATTAGGGTCAGCCACTTCCGAGTCAGCGAGGAAATTGAACATGCTGATGGGTGTTTAGACCTCCTTTCCCGTCGGTTTTAGTCCCGCTGCGATGCACAAGCTAGCTCATCCGGATGGTGAGCTAGGCGTCTCTCGGGCTGCAGCCAAAATGAAGATTTGCATGGCACTTTCTTCATATGCCACGGAGTCCCTTGAGAATGTCGCAGCCGAAGGCAAGGGAAACCCCTACGCCATGCAGCTTTGTGTATTGAGGGATCGGCCAACCACGATCCAGATTCTTGAGAGAGCCGAAGGTAAATTCTATTTTCCTTGGATATTTTAGGCCGCGCCAAGATAGTTGCTAAGTCATGCATATGTAGCAGCCGAATATCAGGCAATCTTTCTTTCCGTCGACACGCCTCTTTTGGGTCGACGCCTGAATGAGTACAGAAATAACTTTGTACTCCCAGATGACATGGCCTGGCCAAACCTACTTTCTAATGGCCGGAGCGAGCTGTCTGGGAAGGCTAGTGAAGGGGCAGGAACAAGTAGCCATGATTTCGGTACGATACTCAGGTACAGCCCCAAAATTAACTCAAAGTTGACCTGACATTGTGGCAGACCCGTCCCTGGATTGGGACACGGCTATTCCTTGGCTGCGAAAGCACACTAAACTTCAGTTATGGTTGAAGGGAGGTGAGTGAGCAGAGCATGTAATACATCTACGTCGATGTACAGGTATTTTTACTAACTGCCTCTCAAGTATACATGCCAGAGGATGTCGCGCTCGCTATCCGCCATGGGCTGGATGGTGTCATAGTTTCTAACCACGGCGGGCGACAGCTCGATGGCGCTCCGGCGACTCTAGATGCTCTACGCATCTGCGCACCTGTGGCCGCCGGCAAAATTCCCATTGCTGTAGATGGTGGTATTCGGCGGGGCACGGATATCTTCAAGGCGATTGCACTTGGGGCATCGCACTGCTTTGTTGGCAGGATACCCATCTGGGGCCTGGCTGTAAGCGATACCTAACCTTCTTTCCCTTGTCGTGACACCAACTGTGTTGTCTGTAGCTGATCTCGCTTTCAGTACAAAGGCCAGGACGGTGTCGAGTTGGCCTTGAAAATTCTCATGTACGAGTTCAAGATCGCCATGTCGTTGGCGGGGTAAGGCATCTCATCATGGCTTTTGCGACTGCGACCTTTGAACTGACGGGTTCTCTACACCAGATGTCGACCGCTGAAAGATATCACCTCGAGTCATCTTGCGTTTTTGAGCAGCAGCGGGATTCTGGCTAGACTGTAAATTTGACTAGATCAATAATGCAAAGACGCATCAGTCATCATGATGGATTTGAGGGCTAACTTCGGGTTCAGCATATCATTTTCGAGTACTGAAAGTGAAGTCTCCTAAATTTTCGGTCACCATTTGAGCGATATTTCCGTGCTCTTTCTAGCTACCTTGCAATCTGTCCAGGAAACAGGAGGCTAATGCTGCTTCACGGAGTAACTGATGTTTGCCACTCCGGTCGTAGCTTTTGAGTGGCCATGTCGGGTTCCAAACTCTACTCTGGATTGAGTATCGAGTGCAGGGTAAGTTTCCGCGAGGATACGGGAAACGATTAGTGGGTTGCCCACAACCTGTCGCCCCCGAGCACGCAGCTCATCATCCTTTCCGGCACTACCTGCTGCTTATATTAATGTGGAACCGCTGTTCTGGGCGGCAATTACGTACTTCGCCTGGACCCACACCTATCCTTGGGCAGGTGATCGCGGGTACCCGTACGTCCTGTCGGATAGCCATATTAGCTGAGCTGTTGTAAACGCATTATTTCCATGTTTGTATGCGCACTTCACGTGGAAGCCAGCTGTTTGTCCGTATCAATTCACTTCTCAATTATCGGCTAGCAAAACAATCGTCCGAGATTGTTCATTTTCTTGGCAAAAAAAATGGCTCCGTCTCAAGATCTTCAGGGCATCATGGTCGCCCTCATTACCCCTTTTACGGCGGATCAATCAACGGTTGACCTTCAAGCACTGGACCAGCATATAAAACGCCTCATCGATGCCGGTGTCCACGGACTCGTTCCGGGCGGAAGCACAGGCGAGTTCACTGCCCTTTCCACCAAAGAACGCAAAGAAGTTCTACAGCAAACAGTTGCGTCCGCCAAGGGCCGGGTTCCTGTCGTGGCAGGAATTGGCGATCTTTCAACAGATAAGGCCGTCGACTTAGCCAAGCATGCAGCCAAGGCTGGTGCTGCAGCCCTGATGGTTGTCCCCCCATTCTATGACGCTGTCAGTCTGCAGGAGCTGCGCAGTTTATTGAAGGAGATCCACGAGGCGTCAAATCTCCCGCTTGTCTATTACAACATCCCCTCCGCATCCGGGGTTAATCTAACCCCGCCCGAGATTGCCTCCTTGAGCGATGTCGGAGTCCAATACTTGAAGGACACGTCAGGAAACGGTCCGGCGCTGACAGAGTTGCTGTTCAGCAAAAGCATTACGGATAAGGTGACTAGCTTCAATGGATGGGACACCTTGACGTTCTACGGCCTGGCAGCTGGCGCAAGAGGGTCCATCTGGGGCGCGACGAACATTCTGCCTGAGCTGTCCATGCGGCTTTGGGATGCCGTTGCTGTGCGAGGGGACCTGAAAGAAGGCCATGAGCTGTGGGAGAAAATATTCCCGGTCTGCAAGCTTCTTGAATCGGGCAACTATTGCGCAGGAGTGAAGACTGGCATGGAGCTGCGGGGTTGGAAGACAGGTGGACTACGGAAACCATTTGCTTTGCGTCAAGGCAAGACGAAGGAGGAACTCGCTGTGGCCATTCGAGCTGCCGGCTACGAGGTGGTGGAATAAGTGGGTTGAAAAAGGTGTTTGAGTTCTTGACGTCCGCAGAGAAAAGTAGAAGCACCGTCTTGTGGGACGAAATATGTGGCGCATTGAATTTAATCGAATGTCTTTAATCGTTGAACAAACTTCTGTAAGACTAAGTCACACTTTGAAGCATCATGTCCGACCAGCTCAGAGCTAAGTTACCGGACTGCTTCCGTTGTTCCCACACGGATTTCACAATCACACTCGGCTTATGCTCTTCGACAAAGATGCCATATTCATCGATGGCTTCCAGGTACTTCAACCCTCTTTTCTGCAAATATGGCGTTGAAGCTTCGCAGACGGCAACAAAGAGCGTCCAGCCAATACTGATTGCGAAATCTTGGTCATATTTTACCATATCAAGACAGGGGCCAATGTAATCGAGCGTCTTCTGTACCTGGTCTTGTACAATCATTGCGCTCATGCAGTAGACTCTCCTGTAAAAGTAGATGATAAGCGCCTGGTGCATGGCATGCATCAATGATTGAGATTCAGCCCTCTCGGAATGTGGTGTGTCTGCAGTAACCAATGATTGAGGCCTCGATGGACCGGCCGGAAGTTTGGATGACTGTGGCCAACACCAGATCTGCTGCTCCAAAGTCCCGATATGCTGCGAAAGGGTTACTGACGTGGTCTGGTTATTTTGTGCCAAGATTTCCAGTTTGGGCTTCTCGTTGGCGAGACTGATGGTCTGCGAGAGTAGCGTCATGAGTGACTCAGGTATTCCATACATGTCCGGATATAATGTGAAAGGCCAATTCCCAGACACATCGAGATGGATGTCATTGTAACCAATCTCATCAGGCTTTTCTCGCAGAGTGTCAAGGTCGCCTAGATTACTCTCCAGAACGCGAAAATTACGCAGGACCATGGCCGAGTTGACGCCCCGGCTCGAAATTCCTGGCTGTGGTGGAGGTGAGAAAGGCTTCTCGGCAGCCGGAATGTTGGTGCTCTCTGCTATCACCCGTAAATGGGTGTACATGTGATGCAAGACTCGGAGATCGAATGACTTGTTTGAAGGCAAACCGTGCCTGCGAATGAGATGTTCTGCCTCAAGGAGTGGTTGCTTGAGAACCCGAGTTTTATTAGAATATGCCTGGGCATGCATGTTAGACCCTAAACTTCTGACATGAGAAATTTTACGCAATCAACACTACTCACCTGGCCAAATATCACGCCGAGAACTGCCATCAGCATTTCGGTATACTCGGCTTGATTGCTGCCTTCGAATTCCACTCTTACTGCCATCCTCAAATGCCTGTGTGCATCTTGCTGATGATTGACGGCAACCTCGAGCCACTCGGATGCCTTGTTTGTATCATTCGTTTTGGAGTTGTGCAGGTGAAACGCACTCTTCGCAAGCAACGTTGAAAGGATGCTGCGGCGAGTATGCGACGTGGTGTTCCATAGAGAAATCTCGGCGAATGTTTGAAGGGCGCAGGGAAGTAGTAATAATTTCCATGGCGACACGCGAACGCCCGCAGAGAAAGGTGACTCCCCGAATACTTCAACCTTCAGATAGCGAAGCAGGGTCGCAGCATGCATTGGTAAAGTACAGTCGCCGTTTGGTAAATTACTGCTCGGCAGTAGAGAGCCTGCCTCCTCTTCAGTGTGGTCCCGGGCACTTGGATCGGAATATCTGGGAATATCCCATGCTTGGGCTGGCTTCTCTGGCAGTTGCCCGGGTGCTTTCGGAGAAGAAGAATTGGCCATCAACGCATCTCGCGGAGGCCGTGGAGGCGAGAGTTGCAGGTTCAGGTTGAATTCATCGAACAAAAGCGATGATGCCTCCTCTCCTTGAGCAAGTCCCACCCAAATTGTTTCACTAGCAAAGTCGGCTGCCATTGCTGGATACAGGTTTTCGAACGATTGCGGTAGAAAGCCAAAGTCCAATATAGCATTCTCAACCTGCCCTTGCCAGGAGTCCATCTCAGTTTCCTCGACGTCTTCTTCAGGCTGACGATTAGTCCACCCGAGCTGAGGCTCTTGGGGAGAATTGGGACCCGGAGACTCGGAGGTATATGGCTCCCCCGAGCCAGAAGAGTCTGAGGGCTGTTCGGGGGCGCAGGGATCATCGAAAGCCCTGAAGACGCCGAATGGACCAGCGAAGTGATGCTCACAGTTGAAGACGGGCTCGGAGTCCAACTTTAGAAGAGCTTTACCAGCAGGTTGATCCCCAAGACTCTCGACAAGCTCCAGGCTCATCGAATTGCGGATATGCTCGCTGAAGAGTGGATATCGGTATGAGTTACGGCGATGGTCCTGCTTTTGCCCTGCAGTGGGGCCGTGCTCTGGCACCCAGAGTAGTCGGGGAGAGTATCCTTCGCAAGGCAAGTTGAGACGCCGACAAGTCGCACATGCGGGTCGCGCCTCGTCACACTTGAAGTGGCGAGCTCGGCAAGTTCGACAGCCCGTGAAGGTCCTGGAACGTAGCTCGTCCTTGAGAGGCCCTGCCTGTCTCTTACTTCGATGCATATCAAGTTCCATGGTGCAGATATTCCCGTCAATGTGCATTTAAGAAGGCAAGTGGTGATGTGGAGAAAGCAAGCAAGGGTGATGCAAGGGAGAGGATAAATGCACCATCAGAAGCTGGATTGAAGAATCAGCAATCTACTCATACCAAGGAAGGTATGGTGAATGGAAAGAATAATTTGGGTGAATACAACAAGTGAAATTCCCGTTGAATTACGGCAAGCGGAGCCGCCCGTTATTGGCATCGCGCTGCCGTTATCGCACCGGTTTGTGGGCGGGATGGCCAATGACGAGATGAGACTACGATGGTGTGCTAATGGCTCCAGCAGATACCTCGTGATGTTCGGGCAGGTTTCCGCGAGATCGTGTTGAGGGGTTCACGCTAATAAGATGTGGCGCTCGAGCTGGTGGGCGTTGTGTCCGCACCGCGCCAACCGGACGAACCGAGTAGGCCCGAGTCGGCATGACAGTGCTGTGGACACTACATGCTGTCTATTGCAGACAACGCGCGCCAAGTGAACAAGGCTCTTGTTTCCGTGGCATTATATACGGCTCTGGGGTAAAGGCCGGTCAACCAGAGAAGCACTCAAATCCCGGAGCTTGCCAATGCGACACTCCAGCGTGGCCGAGGTCTTCAGGTTGGCAAGGGATTGAGCCGCTGGGGAAATATTCACATCCGAGACGTGGGTAAATTGTTTGTTGGCCTGGTTGAGAGAGCGCCTCCTGGCTCCCGGCTCTGGAACCTGAATGGGCTCTACCTGACTGGCGTTGGTGAGTTGGTAAGTAGCAGAACCGACATCATATCCAGTCTAACTGTACAATACTTCGTGTGCCCCTCAAAATTCTCCATGCAGACAAATGATAGTCTTTTGGCGAAATCTCGAGCCGTGTAGCCGCTGGAGCGTCGAGGAAAGGATTCTCTCGAATGTAGACCATGTCGATGAGGTGGGCGAGGAAGCTGACAGACTCCTCCCTCACGGTCACATCCTTTATGGCACGAATTCCCACAGTAACGCCTGACGTGCGAGAGAGCTCTTAAGATGGAAGCCTCTATTCGGAGGCGTTGCTCTAGAGAAGAAGCAAAGTCGTTAAGTCTGGCCTTAAGACTAGGTAGGCCGGTCAGCGGTATTAATCCACAGTGAACATTATAGCCTATCAGTCCATCCATGACCGGAATAATAAAGAAGGGTAGTACTTTATACGGAACATATAGGCGGGGCATATGCCACTTGCGAGGTGCAGTTCCGGTTGTGCTTGCTCTCGCCAGAGTTACAGCCCCGAATTCGTCTAGCACACGACTTCGTTGGTAGCCACGAATATGTCACCTACAGATATAAGTTCAAGGAAATTGAGACTGACTGGGTGGAACGCTATTAAGAGCCGCGTCAAGCAGCTGGGTCTTACTATGACTGATGAACAAGAGTCCGCCCGCCTTCCGCTTCCTCTGAAGACTAGCGATTGACATTACATACAAGAACAACCAAGATCGAGGCCATGGCTGACATCCGTCCTCTTGCCATCGACGTCACGGATTCATTTATCCGATCTTTCCACCTCGATCTACAAGTTCAATAGACAACTTGGGGTTTGTTATACACGCGAGGCTCGATTTTTCTATATGACGTCAGGAAAGAAATTGCATTGCCTCGGTATATTACACCGCGATAATTGTTTCTTCTCGCAGCGTGCTCCAGATAAAAATGTCCTCTTTGTCTTACGCTTCCACCAGCGATATTCTTCGCCTCTGTAAAGTACCGTCCTTGGTCTACGATACTTTGCAAACTTCATTAGAACCATATTATTTCTCAAATTTTCCGAATATATCAAGTATAAGCCGCACATGAACCTTCCTCACATGTCAACCCTGGTTAGCCTCTTGTTCAATAGTAACACCGTTAACATTGACTAAGCTGCTGCTCGGGAGCAATATCTAATTTCATAGATTGTGAGTTAGTAATATCGCTTCGACTAATAAATGCTATATACGTTATATTACCTACATTACCCGAGCTTGAAGTATCCCGGCTGTAACTTCTGCCACACGTTAGCGGGATCGTATTTGGCACTTATGGATTTCAGTTTTGCCAGATTAGCTTTTCCATAACTAGGCAAGACATCCTGTTGCAAGGAAGCATAGTTCTGGTACAGATATTGATTGTCCAGGCCCTGAGCCCTTGCGGCGGCGATAGAGCGGTCGACGATGTTCTGCGCGGCAGCAAGGATCCGCGCGTCATCAGAGGCATTAGACCAAGAGATATCAATATTCACCACTATTAATATTGTAAGTAACGAGAAGGCACATGGAGCATGGGGCACATACGGTTCAGCGGACCCTGGCCGGCAAGCCCAAGCGGGTTACCGCCGTTCTTGGAGAAGTGCGAGGTCACGTCAGTGGTGATGAGCTGGAAAACGGCGGAGGGAACGACTCCCGCTGCATCTTTGATCGGGTTGACTTCATCCATGTAGATTGCGACAATGTCACTCATCAATGAGGGGCTATTGCCAACAGTGAAAGTCCAGTACGTTTGTCTGCAATCTCCAAGTCAGCCAAGGCTATCTGAGTTGAATCCTTGGGGCGAGAACATACCGGAAGCCGCCGGGATTGGTATTATTGAACTCGAGAGTCAGATTGGCGAGATCAATGGTGCGAAGTGTATTGGCCACAGCGCCGGGGATCGAAGTGAAGTTTTGTAAGATGGAGGGATCGGGGACCGGTTTTCCGTACTGAAGATCTGAGGCAATGACATAGACTCCCTCAGACTGGGCATACGCGTATGCAATGATGACCTGTGCGTACGGGTCTGAAGGAGCGTTGATACCAAGGTAATAGAAGGCGTTGTTGATAGCAGCCGCCGTGTCATTTTTGTAGAGAAAAGTCTGCGCACCCGCCCAGAGGTCGCCCTGGGGATATGTCGCGAGATCGAAGCGCGTCACGATGCCAAAGTTGTTTCCCCCACCGCGAAGGGCCCAGTACAGGTCGGAGTATGGTGATGAGTAGCTGACATTGTGGATTGAGCCGTCCGCGAACACGACCTAGCCAACCAGGCGTTAGTTCCCTGAATCGTGCTCACAAGAAAGTGGAGTATATGTCAACCTACCTCGTATGTATTGACGTTGTCACACGCCCACCCATATCGGCCGGAAAAGAACGATATGCCCCCGCCCAGGGTCAGGCCTCCCACGCCGATGGCTGAGACTCTCCCCCCGATGACGGTCAGGCCCATGGGCTGCAAATGGGTGTAAACATCGTACCAGACGTTTCCGGCGCCCACGGATGTCTGGGTCTGATCGGCCGAGACAGCAATCCCGTTCAGATTGATCAGATCGATTGTCACGCCGCCCTCAATGTTGGAGGCGCCGGCGAAAGCAGCGTGGCCACCACTCTTGACGGCGAATTTGCACTGGGTGACACGGAAGGCTAGCACGGCTAGAGACACCTCCTCCGCCGAGATGGGGGAGAAGCGGCACGCGGGCTGTGTGAGCGCCTGCTGTTGCGACCAGTATCGCGACTCCTCGAATCCGTAGGTCAGGCTGTCGGGGTACGACAGCCGTGTCGGTAGGGTGAAGGCGAGGAAGCCACACTGGGACCTAGATCAGCATGCGGATTTGCGATGGGATGTGGGCAGGTCTTTACGGCGACCGCGCAGCCAAACGGCGGAGCAGCTCGCGTGGTTTGCGTGCTATTCTGGTCGAGATACGACGAAATCTGGGCTTCGACCTCGGTCAAGCTGTAGGTGGCACGAGCGACGCCCAGCCGCAGGAGCAGCACGGCGAGGCTGAGGAGGCGCATCCCGAAGGCCGGATCGGGGAAGCTGAACAAGAAGAGGCAGGTCCGGAGAACGGTGCAATGCTGTGGTTATTGGATGTTGGGCGGCACTTTATCAAAAACTACGGCGCACATGGGGCTTTCTGGGTAAACTCCCTCCAGGCCTTCAATTTCCCGGGGTGCCGGGGTCCGGCCGGGGGTAGGCATCGTTCCTTCCCGCCCGCTAGCTCGGGGCACTGCTCGTACTCGTACTCTGGACGAAGTACTCCGTACCCGTACTCGTACTCGTCGGACATCTGCATTCCTCGTCTCCGCGCGTGGGTATGTTGTCCGTTGAAGAAGCTAAGTTGTGCCGTGCCGTAGCTGCTGCTAAAAAGGGCTAGTTGGCCCGGGCTGAGTCCACACCCAGCAACGCCACCAACAGGCTCGCCGTTTCGTTCATCACGAATAACCACCGCTTCAGGCTGTGCTGCTGGAGGACAGGATCGAACCTCTGACTCTACACCTTTGCTGTTCATGCTTTCTTCTTCACTCGCACCTGTACATATCATGCATGCTCCGCGTTTGGGCGTCTCACCGCGAACTGAATGATCCCCACCGTCCAGGGCCCGCTGTGCTTCCCCTGTCAAATACATGAGAACCCTGACGGGCTTGCATCAAAGAGGAAGGACGGTCGGGCTCCTAACGACTCATAGTTGTCGATCAAACAGTCAGGGGCTTTGGCCAATTCTTTGCCGTGGAACTAAACGGGACTACCACTTGGTTCTAGCCGCTTTAAGAACCGGCCAGCGAGGTTCAGGCGAGCGGCTGACGCGCTCAAATGTTACTTCGAAGCGCCTCGCTTCGCCATTTTCCACAACCATCTGACCCCAAATTTCCCACATTCTTCTGTCCAACCTCTATCTGGCAGGTGGCGGCCTCGTCGACCGTGGTTCTCTCCTGATATACATCTCTGTCCAGGCTCTGTTGAGGCTTGCTGCCTCGTAGGTTGGGTCTTTACACCTTCAATCTCCCTCCAGCTCAGCTTTTCTGGTCTGAGACTCGATCCTGAATTGCCCAAGGATCCCAGTCAGTTCCACAAACTTGACGGCCTTTGCGGCCGCTTTACGCTCATTCAGTATCGTACCGAGTAGTTCCGTTCTGGAATCCCGTCTAATTCTCGGCGCCGGAGGTCTCAAATTTGCGCCGTGAACTCTGTAACGTACCTCGACTAAATTTAATGGTATAGTTTCTGTCACGTGGGCACCTATTTATCCGGCAGTCACCACTGACTGGCTTCTTTTTAGATTCCGAATGCGTTGAACTCCCACACCACGGACGATGGAGTCTCAAAATATCTCCCAGAGCGCGGACACGGTAACCTACCCTTCGCTAAACCGCTTTCTCAGGATTTCGCGGTGCTAAAATTTTTCAGAAAGCTCTGATTGCATGCCTCTGCGTCGCCATCGTCTTCGTCGCTATGCGCACAGGCGCGCGCTGGTTCAAGAACCGTAAAATTCCACTTCATATGGAGGACATCTTCATCTATGGCGCGCTAGTGTCCTTTGCCATCATGTGCGCGCTCTACCTCGCAACGATTCAGACCTTTTTCAACGCCACGGCCATCATGGTGGGCCTCATGAAGCCATATGACGGCCTAGAGCACGACGTGGTGGTGATGCTTCAAGAATTCTTCGTCGTCCAGTTCTTTTTCTGGCTGACACTGTGGGCAGTGAAGTGGAGTCTGCTGTTTATGTTCAAGAGACTCACGGACGGGCTGCCCCTCTATAACAGGATTTGGTGGGCGGTTCTTGTATTCTCCATCTTGACATTCATCGGGTGTTGTATCAGCAACTTCACCAGCTGCTCTTCCATGCACGCCTGGTTCACAGCCGGTGAATGCACGACTCCTCGAGATGCGCGGGCTAAAGACATCAGTCTGTGGTTTAGTCTTGGAGCAGACTTGGCAACTGACCTTCTAAGTGATCCTCCCTCAGTCCTGTCTGATTGGGGCCTGGCTGACTGTTATAGTTATGGTGGTACCTATCCGCGTGCTCTGGAATCTAAGGATCTCGCTTGTTGAGAAGATCAGTATTGGCGTCGTCTTCGTGGTTGGCCTCATCACCATGGTTACTGCTATCATACGAAGTGTCTCTTTGAAGTCAAGCTCAAGCTCAGGCCAAGTCAGTACAACGTGGCTTATGCTGGTACGTACCTGCATATACGACACAATGACAGCTCTTAGTGGTGGGAGTAACTCCTCTTTTCCTGTTTTGCCTTTCGAAATAAGCGTGGATACGAGCAGAACTGACTTAAACATTACAGTGGGCAGCTATAGAGGGAGCCGTAGGTATGTACATATAGTAACCCTTCCTTTCCGGTCAATTCCGCTTTCCGGTCAATTCCAAAAGAAAAGAAGCAGTATGCTTACTCTTCACCCCACTCCAGCAATAATCGTCGGGTGTCTCCCCTCTTTCGCCGTCTTTATTCGCGGTCGTGTGACAGCATCACGGGCCCAGGACGGAGGCAGTTCGAATATGAACCCCTCCGGCTACCACTCACAGACGAAGTCTCCCGAACGGGCCGGCAGCGTGCGTTCGCAAGAGGGTAACCCTCTGTGGCGATTGCGCGACACGGGAAGCGACAAGAGCTTGGTCGAAGGCGGCATTGTTGTCACACGGACCTGGAACCAGAAATGGCACAGCACGGGCGGGCAGAAGACTCAAGCGCGAAGGGAAAGGGAAACAGAACACGAGCTGGAGACAATTAGCGCATAGATCTAGGTATAATGGGTAGACCAATGAACGCACTGTTTTCTGGGCGCTATTTGGACTAAACAAATGTCAAAGGCAGTTAATGCTTTATATATATACCCTACTATTGTCTTTTAGGATATTGAACTTATGTTTCCTCTTCTCTTTCAAAGATAATTTCCCGCTTTCGTTAGAACAGGAGAAAGGATGGATGATAGGGACGTGAATCATGGGTGCTAGCTGCTTGATGCTAAGTTGCTGCACATGGACACGCGGGATTTAGGTAGCAAATCAGACGGGTGCGTAGCCCAGAATCTATTGCCTTGTAACGAGTACATTTGTGCAAGGCAAACTGGCTCCCGGGAAGTCATTACTTCCTGCGCTTCTAATGCACACCGGTACTAACAAGCCATGGCACTCTCCAGTGTAACGGCGAGAACCCCTGCGAGAGATGTACAGACGCTGGCCAGGTCGGCCAGGTCGGGGTCTTTGGCAGCTCTCGACGCGAGTCAATGGCCGGCCTTTGAGCCGAGATCAAGCGGCCCAAGAGGAGCAAGGAGCAGAGCGACGCGTACGACTTGGTCGTTCAGGGGTTTCGGAACGGCACCATGACGTGTCAAGCCGTCTTCCGCGAGCTCACTGACAATAACAAGACCGGCGCGATCCACCGAAAGGCCGCCGGCGACTCGGGGTGGCCTTCAGCGCAGGATGTCGGCCGGCTGTTTGCCTTGGAGCTGCGAGGGCTGTGTGGCCGGGATAAGCTCCTCGACTTCCGTACTCGTAGCGGACAAAGCCGTCGCCGCCCCAGCCCACCCTCGCCCTCGCCCCTCGCCCTTCTGCCTCTTAATTCCTCCTCGTAGTGCCTGTGATGGCTGTGATGACTGGGGAGCTTGTATGTCCTCTAGTTCGATTGGAGAAGGCGCCGCGGGGCAAGGCGGAGGGCGGGCCAATGGCAGCAAGAGCATCTTACCCGATCGGGGATGTCAACATTCCCCGGGGGTGCAACAGCGTGTTCCAGACTTCGGTCAGAAAGCAAGAACCGCCGAGCGGGCTAGCGGGAGCTCGAAGGATAGATGGCAGCCCACTAGGGATCATGTGGATACAGAAATGGACTATATACGACCCTGAAGAGAAAAATAACGAAGGTCTTATCAGAAGATGACTGCTTACAGTCTTTGCACCAAGAAACTAGCACGTTACTTTCAGTCAGGGGTTGTGCTGTCTCAGGAGGTCTCATGCAACGTGACCCAAGGAAGATAGAGGCAAGGTTAGAGAGAGCCAAAGAAATATTAGAGAGTAGCTACCGCAAGGTGCAACTATATTAAAGTCTATGGTCTCTTCTGAACGCTCGGAGACGGCTCATTTGCGAGTCATATAACGGCTCAGGGGCGACAGTAGCACAGATCCGCCGCCCAAAGTACTCGATCTCGACGGCGTCCCCCTCGGCCACCATTTTAGGTAGATAAGCATAGGCTATGGGCTTACCGGTCGAGTACCCGAAAGCGGCGCTGGTGACGTAGCCCACCGGTCGGCCGTCAAAGTATACCGGCTCCTTGCCGAGCACCATGGAGTGCCTATCATCCACAGTGAGGCAGCGTAGCCGGCGGGCGGCTGTCTCCCTGGACCGCCCCTTAAGCGCAGCATGGCCTACGTATCCCTCCTTGCTCGTCTGGATGGCGAACTCGAGGCCGGCCTCGTACGGGTCGTGCTCGGCTGTCATGTCAGTGCCCCACAATCGGAGCCCCTTCTCCAGCCGCAACGCGTAGAAGGCGCTTCGGCCGGCTGCGATTAAGCCATGGGGCTGACCGGCCTGCCAGAGGGCGTCCCACAGATGCAGGCCGTATTCGGCGCTGGCGTGGAGCTCCCAACCTACTTCCCCAACATATGACACACACGTAGCTGTAACCGGAATACCGCCGATGTTTGCCTTCTTGACGCGCAAGTAGGGGAGCCCTTTGTTAGTAAAGTCGTCTGTGCTGACTGCAGCCATCACGTTCCTAGAACGAGGGCCCCAGAGCCCGATGCAGCAGGTGCCGCCGGTAATGTCGCGCACCTGCACGGATCGTGAAGGGGTTGCCTTTGTTTGCATGCGGGCTTCTCGGGCCAAGTAGGTCAAGTCCACTGGCCCATTCGCTCCAACCTGAAATAAGTCTTCGAGAATCCTGGCCACGGTTATGTCGCCACGGATACCTCCGTTGTTGTCGAGGAGCAAGGTATATGTGACAGCGCCTGGCTTCCTAGACACATCGCCCGTGGTCAGTCGCTGCAACAGGTCGACCGCCCCGGGACCGGACACCTCCAGTCGACGTAGGGGGGTCATGTCGTACAAGACCGCCGCGGTGCGCGTCTTCCATGCCTCTGCTGCAGCGATCGGTGAGTAGTACCTAGCTGACCAAGAGTCGCGCTCAACAGGTTGCCACCTGGCTGGTAGGTAGTTGAGCAGCTCTGCATTGGCCTCGTACCATTCCGGACGCTCCCAGCCGCCAGCCTCGAGGAAGACGGCACCAAGCTCACGCTGACGGACGTGAAATGGACTTATTCGTAAATTCCGGCATGACTCTCGCGGTTGAAAGGGATGCAGGATATCGTATATCTCGACGAAGTTCCGTTGCGAGGTTTCATTGACGTAGGCAGGGGTGAGCTGGACCTGTTCAAAGCGCGACAGCTCGCACCCGGAGAGGTCGAGTTCGGACCTCCCCGTGGTCAGGATCTCAGCCACGGCGCGCGCTACACCTGCAGAGTGCGTCACCCACACCGCCTCTGCTACATAGAATCCATCTAGGGTTGGTGACTGGCCGACGAGCGGTCCACCATCGGGGGTGAAGGAGAGGATGCCGTTGAATCCCTCGGCGACCTTGCTCTCCCGCAGGGCTGGCAGCAACTCTTGTGACAGTTTCCATGCTGGCTCAAAGTCCTCAGGAGTAAACTTGAGGCGGGACGGCATGTTTTTCTCGTCGACACGTTTCGGGGTTGTGCCCAACGACGCCGCGACGGCCGGCATAGGACGATGGCCGTAGTAGCCAATACCGTACCGCTCACCGTGCTCACGATAATAAAGGTCCCGGTCCTGATAACGCAGAATTGGCAGTCTCGCCCCATTCGGCTGGGTATTTTGACCCTTTTGAGCTGGTATAGCGGTGGTCTTGACGTACTGGTGTGCCATTGGCAGCAGGGGGATGGGCAAGCCGACCATGGCTCCCACCTCGACGCCCCAGAAGCCGGCGCAGGATATGACAATGTCGGCGGGGATAGTGCCATCTGGTGTCACGACGCCGGTGGCCTGGCCGTCAGCCTGCTCAATGCCGGTAACTAGAGTCGACCCTAAGTAGCGGACTCCAGCTTCGCGCGTACGTGCGATGAGCATTTGGACAGCACGGCCGGCCAACGCTAGGCCGTCACTAGGAATGCTCAGTCCTCCGAGCACCATGTCTTGGTTCAGGAGAGGGTAGATTTCGAGGCACTCGTCGGCACTGATCAAGCGCGTCTTGATGCCCCAGGAAGTTCCGTAGCCGTGTTTTCGCTTGAGCTCGTCGAACCGTTCAGGGGTGGTTGCCACTTCCAGGCCGCCCACCTGGTTGAAGCAGCTCTGACCATCCTTCTCCAGCGAAAGGAGCTTTTCTACGGTGTATTGTGCGAACAAGCTCATGGTCTTGGAGGCGTTGCATTGAAACACCAGCCCGGGGGCATGCGATGTAGACCCGCCTGGCATGTCCAGGGGTCCCTGATCGACTACGGTAATGTCGGTCCAGCCGCGCGAGGCCAGCTCGTCAGCAAGATTGGTACCGACAATACCAGCTCCAATGATGACGACGCGTCGTGCTAGTGCCATGTCGATAGGTCCTTTAGGGAAGTGTAAGTGATCACGAAAGTCAAACGAAGGTTGGTACAATGGAGACGCCTGCATGCAGTACACTACAGCAAAGGAATAAAATAGATATCTCCCTCGAATATCCCACTCCAGAGTAATATGTTCATCCAAAGATGCGTTAAAGTACGTAATTGATAGCGGGTAAAGCCGTAGGAGTCGTAGTTGTTGCGAAGCCGGTCACGTGATCGGAGCAAGAAACCGATGCCGAACGGAGGGTCGTGTGATAGCAGAGCCCACCACACGATTTCTCGGCGCACGGAGCCGAAAGATCGTTGCTGAAATGGAAGACTGGCAGATCAGCCGTTCTCCGAGCACCCCACGTTCCATAATGCAGATACGCTATATTTGGAATGTCACCCCCAAACAAGTAACCGTTCTTGCATATCAGCGATTTGAACCAGATACTAGCTTTCCACCAAGCCCGGAGCTTATACTCCTCTCTTTAAGGAATTTTTTTATGCCGTGTGATACCAGCGCCCCGTCATCATGGTCGGAAATGACCAAGGCAAGCTCTGCCTCAAGACTAATCGGAAATTAAGTCTAGATTGCTGGTCAGCTGTACTTTCGTCGAGCTCGACGCGGTCTCTGGCAGATAGAATTTGAAGAACACCACCCATTTTGCTCACGAAATCGAATTGGCGGAACTCTTCGAAGCTCTGAGAATCAGAAAAATACACAGGCCAGAGTCCAGATCATTTGCATTGTCACTTTCGGCCGGACATACACCCGTCACCAGTCAGCCTTGGTGAGCGCAACATGGCATTAGGCCCCATGGACGTGCGGTTTTATTACTAAAAGTGATTAAACATAATATTGCTAAAGTTGTCGCCTTCCCACCATGCCACGCCTCCATTATCACCCATGCTAGGCTGAGAATTGTAATAACCCATATCTCCCATGTTAATGAATTGCGAAGAATCCGCGTACAGCCACGGAGTGAAATGGAAGGTCAGACTGTCCTCATCTCGATAAGTGCTCCATGGTGAGTCTCCCGCCGAGGGGCCGAGGGCCTTGTATGCCGACAACATAGGTGCTTCTTGCCCTCCATCAGCCGTGTTTATTGTGATTTCGGGCGATGTTGCGACGATAATCTCAAGCGTTGAGCTTTCGCCCATGCCTTCATCCGCGACGGCAGGGGTGAGCGATGCATCCAGCAAGCCAGCAGTGGGATCTTTCAAGTCCTCGGTAAACTTGAATTGCAGGATTTCCCACATCAAGGGCACGCTGAGATAGATTTTGGATGGCATCCCGTCTTCAACATCCATGCTTTCGGGGCCAGCGGCCATCCTTGTCATCTTGTCCAGATTGCGGTCCTAAGGGAGTCTGTCAACACGGACGTCTTTTCTTCCTGGGGAATGAGACATACCAATGCTCCACAAGCGGTGGAAGAGTGTATAAATCTTTTCAAGAACCTCTTGCATTTCGCAAAGTCGGTATTAGATTTGTGTTTCAGTCTCGGAGCGGCAGCACAGCAATAATAAAGGTGCACCGTAGCTGCAATCGCCGCCGCGTGTCCAAAAAAGGGATCTGTCAACGGCACTTGCTTGTCCACAACCATATCTATCATGCGCACAATCCAGGTGGAGTGCAGCAGGGCGAGCTCGGATGATCTCCTCCAAAATGTATTCGGGATTGCCAGATTCGGATTGTGTTGTGCCCCGACAATGTAGAGGAATGGATGATTCAATACAGTGTGTATTGCATGGTACGTGAACTGCTCCTTCAGCCACGGTGCCCAATAGTCTCGATTCACGCTCAACTCCTCCGCCTTGCGCTTGTAGAACTTGGCCGAGTCGTACCGATGGCATATTGGAATCCTATTCTCCGTCTCCATAAAATCCGAGAGGACTTTGGCGTACATCGAGTCGTGTCGCCATGGCTCCTTTAATATGTTGCGAGCACAATTAGAAACGTATTTCCGTACCTGACTCCAGACCCATGCTAGATGAACACTCGTGTTCCAAATTCCCGGTTCATTTGGTTCTGAACATCCAAGATCATCCCTGGGTAAAGGTGGCGCCTTTGGGTCGAGTTCCGTCCGGTCTCCGCCTGTGGAAGAATAAGATGGCCGCCATATATCAGTCGGGACACTCAGAAGACCATTTTGACGGCCGTAGAACTGCTCCAACAGCTGAAGGCTCCAAAAAAGTCTCTTCTTTCGCTCTGTGCTTGGATCGTCCACATCGTATGCGGACTCGAGATCTAGCATGGCGGTTCGACAGAGCTGAAAAGCAAGGCCAAGGTGAAATTGGCCGAGGTGGAAGCTTCCGTCTATACCATTGTTAGCTTAACGGTTGCTTCCACATCTTGGCCAGATATTCCATGCCTATGAAGGAAAAGTACGAGAGCAGACACAAGCTTTCAATAGTTGCAAGCTCCACTGTACCATTTGCGATGCGGAGCATAACCAAGTTCTTTGCGTTGTCGCGGTGCAACTGCAACAAGTCCCTCTTTTCTGAGAAGCGGGACGTCAGCACCAAAATACTGCAGGCAAGCTCTTCAGGAAGAATGTCGTAGTCGCTGACTTCTTCTCGCTCAAAGCACCAGATTGGTTGCCTGTGACAATACTTGAAGTACAGACCAATGCCAACCCTGATGTCGGATGGGCTGGGCCGCGAATTCAACTCTTCAGCATCAAATGCGACAGTGGAGGGATGGCTGCTGGGCTTGTTGGGCTCGGGAGCTGAAGGGGTTGCGGAATAAGACTCTTCCGAGGTGTCTGGGATTTCTTCGAATGCGTGTTCTTGGAGTGCGGCATGGTTCGCCCTGGGAACCCGGTTAGAATGTCTGAGGATAGCGTATCGCGGAGGCGTGTCGTATGTACAAGCTGCCACTCAGGAGGAGATCCAATTTCTCTTCTAAGTGTGCTAGCCTCTCCTCCTACAGATTGTCAAAACGAATGGATCATTAGTGGGCGTATTGTATAGCAACATACAGATCGGCCGCTCTGTGGCGGTCTTGTCGCAGGCTGATAAGAGCATGACTGACTCAGGCGGACACAGCTTGAGCAAGCCGGCTTTTCCCCAGGACAGCGCGTCTTCTTTCTCCTGTATCATAGTTGGTATGCAGCGACCAAGAAAACACAGTAAAAGTGGCAAACCTGCAAGTGAGGCAGGCATTGTGAGATCGTCGTCTCCCACGAGAGCCGATGCCATCCTCTGGCGGCGCCATGATGTGTCCCGACCAAAAATCGGACCAGGTGATCTTGGAAGGTATGAGGGATATGCCTCCAATAAATAGATGTACGTAACCCAAACCTCCCCACAAACCTTACCTAGAGGAGCACAGCGGCGCGCCTGGCTGGGCCCCGAACGCGGGGTTCTGGAAGCCCTTACCAGAGTTATTCAGCTCCTAGCCACACGAAAGATAGCGCTGATAAAGTGCCGTGTCGTCCTCGGTACGTATTTGTGAGCTGGGGAGGGGCGTACACGATTCCCTTCCATTCACAAGTTAAGTTCCATTGGGTACTGCGGCACACTTCGGATTCGGCAAGTTGTATTAAGATGAGACTGGACAGCACGCACAGAAGGCGACCATGCACAGAGTCGGGGGGCATTCGGAAAGATCCAGTGGCACCTATGGAGGGTCTTTTTAATAGTCGTTATCTAAGTCCTTCGCGGTCGGTGGACAAGGAAACGTGGCGGGTAGGCTCGGACGCCCATACCTCGGGTCAATCACGATCACGTATCGCAAATGCAACTGAGATCTCGCCATCAGCGATTTTCATAGACCGAATTGAACACCCGGTCGGCAGGTCACACCTAGAAATTCACCATTAATACGCCACTATCTGACCTTGTTGAACGTGTGCAAATTCACTCTTGCTAGCCCATTTGGCTATTGCAACACGTGGAATTAACGCTGGAGAAGTGTATAAAAAGGGTAATCTTGTAAGCTTGTAGAGAAGGGAATCCAAAAATGTTTTCTCTATCTACAGTTTCGAGGACGGGTCTAACAAATCTTTCATCTCTGCTCTCGGCCACTCCGGATTAAGCGCTGGATCTGGACGCTTCCGGTCCCAAGCCCATTTTAGGGCCAATTCAGGAGACAGCGAACCCTCTAGCATTTGCAGTACGTACTTGCCAAGTACTGGAAAAAACTTGTAACCGTGGAACGAACCGCAAGTTGCTACGTATAGCCCCTTTGAGGTTGAGTGGGGAGAGATGATGAAGTCCCCGCTCGTGGTAAAAGCGTCCCTATTAAGGATTAGCACTATCGCCATATCGTCATTGCAATGCTGCGACCTACCAGCAGATGCGATGCTTCTCTATCTTCCAGTTTGCCCCTTTCCTCCCGTAAAACACATTGCTGGCATGGCGAATGTCTTCCTTGAGTCTCCCGGAAACCCTCCACTGGGCGTAGTCTCGTTCTGGGGGGGGCATTGAAATGTAGCGGCCGGGCAACACTTCTCGAGTGTTTTTGAATATCGTCTGTCCCCACCACTTAAGCTCTTTATCCTTGGTCGGCGGAAGACTACCAATGAAGGGGCCTGTTTAGGCAATCAGCTTCGGCAAGCAACCTAGCACTTTCAGATGGCAGATTACCGATGTCTGCAGTATAACCCTGAAAGCCCACCGGCATAGATGCAAACCTCTCATACGACTTTTCATCAAGCTGTGCCATCTCCGTCGTGATGCCACCCGCCACGATCCTCGATCCAGCCCGAAGGTCAGTTAGTCCACTGCTCGCTGCGCTGAGCTCCAAAAGTTTGGGTGTGAATGCTCCAGTACAAAGGGTAACATGAGAAGCGGTCAAGACGTCTCCTCTTACCGTCTTGACTCCACGACAATGGCCGCCATCGTCGAATTGCAATGTTGCAACTTCAGCCGTCACATACCTGACACCTAGTTCCACTGCCTTTTTAGTGACGGCTCGCAAACAATCTCCAGCAGCAGCCCAGCCACTGGTCCTATTCACGAGCACCTCTGTTACACCGGTATAATCAGCGTCGTCGAAGAGCCCGCCGTACATCTTCCGGGCCTTATCAACTGGCACGGCAGAGATATCAGCCTTCCGGCCAAGTTTCTTGTAGTTGTTGATGACATCCTTGGCGTAGTCGCTGCGACAAATCCAGTAAACGCCAGTCATATGAAAGTACGGCATCCACAGCGGATCGGACTTGAAGACGTCTTGTGCCTCGAGTGCTAGTTTGCAGTAAACAATGTCATCATAGTCGGCGCGCACCGCCTTGTTCCAGTCCCATGATGCAGCCACGCGATTGTCGGCGTCAAATGCATCCCGGTCAACCAGAGTCACCAATGCGTCAGGATGCTTCTTGATGAGATGGTAGGCGGTGGACACCCCAAACACGCCGGCTCCAATGATGAGGAATGACGGTTTGCTTAAGGTCATCTTGGATGTTGCTCGTCTGGAGATATTCTTGCAGTCGCACAAGTGAGGTCTCAGCATCGGCTCTATGCGACAGTCGTACTCAGATGGTTTTGCTGGCGCCGAGACTAATCGATGGTGTAACTGTCAGTCGAGTGCTATGTATACCACCTCAACGGCAATAACTAGCATAAGCTCACTCGCTCGCGATCGATCATCAATTCGCGCAGGAAAGTTATGTGCTTCCGACTTCGCAGCTACTGGTTCGGCGACCAACTCCGTTGAACCGATCACGTGACTTGTAAGCCCTGGTAAAATTCTCTTAGGGGTTCAACGCGCACTAATGCAACACCTGCAATTGCCTTCCCATAATTGGTATAGCATATCAATACGAGAGAGAGGCTGCTGGCTGCGGGGTGCCAGCAGCTAAACGACACCCCACCGGATTCCGATCCCCCAAAGTACAAGCACCAAAGTACAAGTATTGACGGTGAATAGACAGCCAAGACTCTGCGACTGATATCGCAACGTGGGTGCTCTTCTCCAAGCCTTCGTTAGCCACACCCCTTGATCAAGAGCTAGGCTTTTAAAGTAGCAAAGCGGTATGTCTCTCCCAGCATACTTATTCTTTTCTCAACTCTCGCCTCTTTTGCACCTTACGTTTGAGTCCCTGGTTCGTAGCGATTCTGGGTCGTACGGATCTGAGGGCATGGTCGCAGAAGTACGAGGGTCGCAAGAGTCTGGGAAGGATGCTGTATCAAAGCTAAAGCCGCCAGAAACCCATATGTCGCTGTCAACAAAGTGAGTCTTTGTCGTCCCGTATTATTTTCAAGGCCGTCACCGCGTTGCAATTCAGAGGACACGTCTTCGGCGCCTCGGTCGCCACTTGCCGACGGGATTGCACCTTCCGACCGGTTGAGTGTGGAACTGTTGCCGATTGACCCGTTGCAGCACTACCCCTGAGAGGGGGTGTTTGCAAACCAGGCTCAATGCTTCGACTCTTCGAGACTCTTCAACCCATTCTGTGCCAAGTCCAGCGTTGGCCGAACTTCAATCGCGGCCCTAAAGGCAAAATCCCCGGTCATGTGACCGGTATTCAATCCCGGTGTAGGAGGCCACATGATTACATTCAGCATCCAACTCAAAGGTGTACGGAAGAAGAGATCCGACAGGTGGTATGCCAGGCTCCTTCTCGGTCCACATATGACACCCTAGAGATAAAAAAGAATAAACTCTCTCCAAACTCAAGTAGTTCATAGCAGGTTCCAACCATTTTTTAAATTGTATTGCTAAATTTTATCGTCTTCTTGACCTTATTTGCATTGGCATGGCGCAGTCATTCGTCAAAAGCTACTTCAACCTGGGAGGGTCTTCGCCTGGGGACGACACAGCCCCCGTCAGAGCTTTGCCGGCCTCATGGTACACCTCCCAAGAAATGTACGAGCTTGAGAGACGGGCGATTTTCTCCAAGAAATGGCTCCTCACCACGCACAAGCTCAGACTCCCC
The DNA here is from genome assembly GCA_001189435.1 of Tolypocladium ophioglossoides CBS 100239. Lineage (NCBI taxonomy): Eukaryota > Fungi > Ascomycota > Sordariomycetes > Hypocreales > Ophiocordycipitaceae > Tolypocladium > Tolypocladium ophioglossoides. Next base: position 18,880 of record LFRF01000055.1, on the reverse strand, counting down.
TCGTCAGGGGACTGGCTACGATATAATGTGGCTGGCTTCGAGTTCATCATTTGCCGAGATCGCGAAGGGAAGATCAATGCCTTCCATAACGTCTGCAGGCACCGTGCCTTTCCCATTGTGACCAAGGAGCAAGGGAACAGCTTCGTCTTCGCTTGCAAATACCATGGGTGGTCGTACGGCCTCAACGGGAAGCTCGCGAAAGCACCAGGATATCAGGAACTCAAAGGATTTGACAAATCCAAGAATGGGCTTTTGCCCATCCATGTTCACATCGATGACAAGGGATTCATCTGGGTCAACTTCGACAGCGGCGAGAAGCCGGAAGTTTCCTGGGCGGACGACTTTGACGGTGTCGATCAACAAACCAGGTACCAAATCTACAATTTTGACGACTACCAATTTGACCATACCTGGGAGATGGAGGGGGAGTACAACTGGAAGATCCTGGCGGACAACTATAACGAGTGTTATCACTGCAAGACTTCGCATCCTGACATCCCGTCTATTGCGGACCTCAGCTCCTACGCGGTCGAGACCAAGGACGGGCACATCCAGCATTTCGGCAACCCTACACCAGAACAGATTGCACGTGGTTTCAGGGTTGCCAGCACCTACTACTTCCCCAACGCATCGATGAACGTCTCGTAAGTGCATCACTTCAACCTGGCCAGATGTGGGACATTACTGACTGTTTTATTTTTGAACAGGCCTCACTTTTTCTTCATACAAAGATTTGTGCCCAGCGGTCCCACGAAATCAACGATGAAGTACGAAGTCTACAGGAACCAGAACTCTAGCGACGAAGACTTTGAAACGATTAGTGCCATGTACAAGAGGATAATGTCCGAGGATAAGTACCTCTGCGCGAATGCTCAGAAGAACCTCAATGCTGGAGTCTTTGTCAACGGCGAAATGCACCCCAGGATGGAGAAGGGCCCTCTATTCTTCCAGAAATCAGTGCGCGATCTCGTGCAGGCCCACCACAAGCGAGAAGTGGAGGCCGACTGCGAGATTTGGCCTGCTCGACAAAGCCTGCCGAAAACCGCTGCGACCAGCAAAAATGATCTCAACTTTTGTTCAGCTGTGGATTGTTGCAGAATCCCCAAGGAGATTACTATCTAGTACGCCGTCATTTTATCCGTAGCATTCTATAATATTCTCTAGCGTTATAACTTCCTATAATCTAAACACTCCCATTATTTTTGTACTGCCTAGCTATCGACAATATGAACGGAGTCTACAAACCCAGATCTACGCAGGACCTATAGTAGAACCTTTACTGTTGCCGCAATACTCAGTACTCATTTCTCATGCATCATGAAGAGCATTCAGTATCCTAGGAGTATAATGACCACGTCGCCCGGCAGCTATACTGTATACTTTTTCCCTCCCCCCTTCCCCCCAATGGTTTTGGTGCAAGAGTAATTCGTCGCTAGTCGGTGTTTACCGTGTGTGTTGCAGTTCCGTAGCGGATCAGTGACGCGCGCGGTGTACGGGAGAGTCTGTGGCAATGGTGACTTTGCCTTAGGCCTTGACAGACTTTCTCCGTCGCCGCCAGTGCGGAGACCAGCCTGTAACACGGTCCTATTCCTCCAGCCGAATAGCTAACCTTATCAGCACGGTAGATGCCTTGTCTGCCCGCCGTCAACATGGGCTTTACAGTGGTGCGCGGTAGCATCTTCCAGGCATTGGAGGACAGGTCATAAATTTCTCCGGTCTTCTTGAACTAGCTGCCGCTTCAGGAGCTCCCGATGATAAAGACCCGGCTGTCCGAGCAGGTGACTGACGACTGATATCCGCGCGACACCGTGTCAGGGCCCCGCACCCAGCGATCAGAGCCGGAATCGTAGAAAGAGGTCTTTTAGGCCTCGCTGCCTTCGGTCACAACGATCTGCCCGCTTCCATCCATGCCGGGGGAAAACATGTCGCGGCGAATGTTGGTGATGTTGCGCCCAGTAACGTCCCCTGTCGCCGGGCCCCGTGTCAGCGCCAGCGTACGAGTAAAGCCTCCAGGCGAACCCTCGTACGAGTCACATTCAAAGACCAAACCAAAACTTTTCCCGGCTGAGGCTCGACGGCGCCTGTTACAAGGACAATCGAGAAGTTGAGAGTCGGACCCCATCTCTCCAATCCATTGCTGGGGGTCGGATCAGTCCCGGCGCGGTAGATGTTGAGATTTGCAATGCTCACCTGCGGATTGCCAAAGGCTTCACTGATGGAAACAAGGTACACATCGAACACGCTTGGGCTCAAAGTTTGAGAGTTTTTCCGTGCTTTCCGAGCACTGGGTTCCTGTCTGCAGCCGGCCTGCCCCATCGTTGTCCATCAGTACTGAACAAGATGTTGCGCGCAATCCGACATTGGAGTTGCCGTCTTGACGGGGCAGGACAGAAAAGCCTTTTGCAATTGCGCCGACCCCATGCCCACTGTTATATTGTGTGGCAGGTTTGGGCTACCTCCCGTGAAAGCCGTATGCCGGAAGGTGCCTTTATCCCCCCCCTAACCTTGCTGCACTCGTTGCAATTCTCCTGGCTGTCGCACATTACTCTCCAGCCGTAGCGGTCGACACGGGTGCCGGCTAGAGCGGCTGCCAGAAGGTGCAAGGTTGATTGACCTGTCTCCTGGCTCGGATCCGGTAACGTGAGGGAAGAATAATATACTAAGCTGCCCTCTGGCCCTGCTAGCCGTCGACCTTTCGGAAGAGACGAGGCAGAAATTTGCACTTTACGTATCGCATAGATTGCTCTCGTTCGAAACTAGCTAGGAACTAGTGTAGTTGAGCCAACGTTCTACATATGAGACGGCCTTGGCAAGTAGAGGCGGCGGCGTAAAATGGCGTTCCCTAAATTGATATATCGTGCTTAAAACGCCGTGCTTAAATCCAAAGGTATCTATCCCATCCATCCCGCTCTGACCAATCAACAGACCATCCAATTCATGACAAGCCAAAGAATCCTACCCAGCCTCACAAGAGTACACATATCAAAAGACCATGACAAGAAAGCAGGTATATATCCCCCCAGAGCTACTGTCAACAGATGAATTTATAAAATATTTTCCACTTGGGCCACGACGCGCGTTCCTCGTCCTCCTGCGCCACCAGAATCGGCAAGTTAAAATCCCGCCGTCCCGTATCGACGTCCATGTCGCGTATCCTAACATACCTCGTCCTGTATAAGACCTTGTGTGTGATGTAGAAGAGAAAGGTGATGGGCGCGCCCATGTACCTGAGGAAGAAGTTCTGCGCCACCTGGCTCGCCTCCATGGCCTCCCAGCCGATTGGGAAGGCACCGACCCAGAATTGCGCGCTGAGGACGAGAACGTTGAGCGTCAGGCCAAAGTAGGAGCCCAGGACGCCGACTTGCGAGTTGAAAGGTATAGCGCCAAGGCTGCGCCCGTGGTAGGCCCAGGCGCGACGGAAACGGATATGGCAGAGGCAGATTGAGAACCAGATGAAGACTGAGGAGAGGCCAGAGATTGCGACAAGCCAGTCGAGAACGTTGCTCTGGGTCTGCAGGTCGGCAAGGTAAGCGAGGAGACCGAATACCGCGGCCACCGCGATGGCAACCAACGGCCGGCCCCTCTTGTCCACATACCCCAAGATCTTTGGTGCTTGGTTGAGCCTGGCCAAGGCGACAAGGGTTCGCGAGGAACCAAAGACGGCCGAGTTGCCCACGGACAAAACAGCAATAAGGATGACCGAGTTCATGACCGACGGGAGAACCTGTATCCCCGCCTCCTCAATGGCGATGACAAAGGGCGAGGCCTTTGCATCTACACTACTATCAGCGTCTAGGAGTCGAGGGTCGTTATACGGGACCAATAGGCCCACAAGCGTTAGGGAAACGATGTAGAAAAGGGTTATCCGCCAAAACACCTGCTTGATGGCCGTGGGAAGAGATTTCCGCGGGTTAGCCGTCTCAGCGGCGGCCAGGCCAATAAGTTCCGTCCCGGCAAAGGCAAACGCTGCAGTGACGAAGACACTGCACAATCCTTTGAATCCGTTGTTGAAGGCGCCGGGGTCGTGCCAGAACTCGCCACCAATATATCCGCTATCGGGCGTCCCTCCGCAGTTAATAACGATTCCGAGGAGGCTAGGCCGCATGTCAGACCAAGTGCAACCAGAGACCACGACGGAGGTGTTGGCACTCACATGAATCCGACAACGGCGATAGCTTTGATAATAGAGAAGGTGAATTCGGCTTCACCATATCCCTTAACGCCAAAGAGGTTGATGACTACAATTGTGACTAGAAATATAGTCACAAATATAGCACTGGGCAGCTTGTCGGTCCAGTACCGAATGGTCAAAGATGCCGCGATAATCTCTAACGGCAGGGCGATGAGCCATTGTAGAGCGTAGCTATGAAGAGTCAAGTCAGTATTGAGCCGTAAACCCGGAATCTACGCCGGCACAACTTACGTCCAGCCCATGGCAAATCCCCAAGAGGGGTCTAAGAACCGCGTCGCCCACGAGGAAAAAGATCCGGTAATGGGGAAGATGACGGCCAGCTCACCAAGGGCTTGACATGTGCAATACAGCATGGTGCCGACGGTAGAAAAGGCTATTAGCAGAGAGGCAGGACCTCCGGCTTGTAGCGCCTTTCCAGATGCCACGAACAAACCCGTGCCTATGGCGCCTCCTATAGCAATCATCTGCAAATGTCTTCCTTTAAGCTTCCGCGCCAGGCCTATATTGGCCGACTGAAGGGCCGCCGCTCGCAGGTCATAGTAATACGGGTCGGCAAAGCCTCGCGGCGCGCTGGTTACGCTGCTGACCTGGCTGAGGTGATCGCTAGGGAAGAAGCTCGCGCTGGTGTCGTCGGGCTTGAAGCTGTCGAGAAAGCCTCGGAAGCGTTGTGGCGACCGGATTCTGTAGTCGGGTTCCCGCATGCTGTGGGAACTGCCGTGCATGATAGACTCTTCTTTGGTCTTGAGGTTGTTGAGGGTATTGGGCTCAATGTCCCGATGCGGTGCGCTCATCGTCGACGACTCCAGTACCGCCGTTGATCGCAGAAAACGGGGCACAGAGAGGGTGTGGATAGATGGCCCGTGTTGGCGGGCGCACGATTGAATGGTGTATTATGCAAAGCAAGCGTCGTCTTCGTCGAGAGCGGTTCGAGCGTCGTCGTCATCGTCGGCGCCGACCGCCGCCCGAGTTGCAGTCGCGGTCGCAGTCGCAATTTCTGGTGACGCTGTCAGTCGCACATGAACATGTCGGTCGTCCGCTAGATGTCTTGCGGGAGATGTTAGCTGGGAGATGACACGGTGGGGAGGATGGGAGATGTTCAAGGGCTACTTCGTATCTTATGGTGAAAAGCGGGCAGAGATAAGGTAAGCGATTCCGGGGTCCCAATACCCGCACGGGTACGGAGTACCCGCCCGTGCCTATTATGTAAGCCCTGATGGCCACCACCAAATGTACGAGTACGTTGCCACGTATCCGTAGGTAGSTAGCTAGCATCTGGTGACTTAGAGTGGTGTGTACAATTGCATCTGGGCTGTATTAGGACAATCGCACAGCAGTTTTTTTCTCCACTTGCGACCCGCAATCATTGAGCTTCGCCAGCCACAACCCCAGACCTGTAATAACCGTGGCGTGTAACCAAGACTTGACTCTACGAGCATGTGAGGCAATCCAGGAATCGTTCGCTGAGCTGGTGAAATGCAGTGCAGAGGGCCCACCCGGTGCGGACTAGGGAGTTAGATATGAGTTAGGAAGGCGATCTGGTACCTGTTGAGGTTGGACCGGGGACCCTTGACGCTGCTCCCAGGCCCCGGCCAACATCCACTAGTATCATAAAGTCCCGTTTACATCCTCTCTCCCGTGTTGAGGCCCTGATATCTACGCGCCATTCTTCTGTGGTTTGCATTGCAATTCCTCTCATTTACAGGTCAACCCTCGCGATGGCTCCACCTATCGCGAGGGATCAAGAATCACCTACTGCGGCTGGCTCGCACAGCGGAGCGACTCTTTCTATAATAGGTGCCCTTGTGATCATCTTCCTTGATCCAGAGTTGAGGAGTGGTTGAGGGCGCTGATTTTGGCTGCCGAAAAGGGTTATCTTGATGTTGTTGATCTGCTTCCCATCACTACCCCCCCCCCCCCGGCCGGCCATAAGAGGTGAGCCTTGACACTGGGTAACATTTCTCCTTACTCTCCTCGCTCTCTTCGCTCACTGAGTGCCGTACCACACTCGATGCAACTGTGCGTGATTAGATACAGCCTTGTATGACAACCTTAGCCCGAAGAACCAGACGCCTTGCTACGGAGTTGTCGCCCTATTGTACTTCCTTGTCACCTGAGTCAGCTTAATCAACAGTCAGTCTGCACGTCAACATATGCGCTTACGGCCTGTTAAACCCAATAACTTTCTTGCGACCGCTCATTTGCTAAATCGACACTAATAGGTTGGGTTGTTGGATCCGTATCCTTCCCGGCTGCAGGCTCCAGGGTAGCCACTAGCAGTTCCGTGTACCCATAACATTCTCCAACGCGGTTTGTCCTACAACATCCACGACCCAGCCTTGCGTCAGCTTGATGGCGCTGATCCGTCTTATCCGTTGGTGTCAGAAGAGTGGTAAGTCAGGAAGCATCCGCAGTGGAGCGCGGGAAGTGGAGTTCGGGAAGTGACATTATCAGCCATTTAGCCCTTATTATTAAGGACTTTCGACACAGGTGAGAGATAGCCCACTTCCTCTACTTCCGCCCAAGCCTCTGCTCCCCAATTTACTCAACCAAACCGTCCAGTTGTCTGTCTTTTGCTTTAGCTGACTGGCCCTTGCTACCTTACAATCGCGATTCTTCAGAAATCCTATTACTCGATTCAAGCGTACTACCACTGTTCTCAGTGCGTATACCTGCTTGCTGAAGAATATATCCCGGTCGATAGCTTGATCTTTGTGAGGAGTCTTGAGGTTGTCGGTGGCTCGGTCTCTGAGAGCCTCCAAAATCTCGACTTGCGGAACTAGGATCGCGATTTGTTTGATGAGGCCATCAATGTTCTACTCAACCTTGGCCACGCATTGAGAAAGCCGTGTTACAAGCAGCTGAAAAGCTTCATCTGCAACCAGCTCCTGCTGCTCCAAGCCCTCCACATGGACGAGAGGTAGCTCCCCCGTGAGCTCCATTCCAACTAGGTCGAGTGATTGTAAATCCGTTCGTTTAAGGACCCTTTTTCTTCAGGCGAGAGAGACCGTAAAAGCTCAGATATCGTTCGACGCCATAACGGTCCGCCAAAGCCCTTGTGAGACATCTCCATCGAGGGCCTCATACCTGGCAACAAAGGTAAGTATCATTCCGAAATTGAGTATATAGATCTGTAGTCGTTAGCGCACAGAGATTATTGTCTTTGGACTCTTCGAACGTGTTTTGACGGAGAACACACACACCGAAAGGACACTGCGCGGCCCAACTCGTTCTTGCACTCAGGTCTCGCGGGTGTTACTTCACACAACGGTTAGGGGTTTACACTCACTTTAGACCATCTGATCACAAGGCTACGGACACGCTGGCGTAGTCCTTTACTTCATGACGAGCGTGGTTTCTTCACTTCATGTTCACTCACTTGG
>LFRF01000054.1:123638-137705 GCA_001189435.1 Tolypocladium ophioglossoides CBS 100239 | reverse complement strand
TCGAATCCCGAGCCAACGCCTTGGCCTCGTGCCTCCGCAAAGCCAGGAGCGACGTCCCAGGAAGTCGCGGCGGGCAAGGCAGACTAGTGGTCCATGGCAACAGGTAGAAGCGACTTCCTGGGAAGTCGCGCTGCGAGCTGTCAATGGCACATGAACCCAAGGGGCATATCGACTGGCAGCGGCGTGGACTCGGGGGTCCTGGAGCGTACAAACCTTCACCGGACGAGCAAGGTGAAGAAGGATTGCTTCTTGCTGGTGAATACGGCGGACAACACCACGCGTACACAAGTTGCGCAACCGTCGAGACTAGAAAAGCACGAGCAGAGTATCTACGCTAGAAGGTGGCGTCGGTGCCTGTTGTCTCCCACCTGGTGAGACTTCCTGGGAAGTCGCGGTCCAGGAGGAGCCGGCATATGAAGTTCCTCTTGTTTTGAGCGGCTCTTTGGCTCCTCCGCATCAAAGGGATGTCAGGCGATGGACACATAATTTAATTGAAATGAAAGCATACATAAGAGGGCGATAATGATACGGCAAAGAAATGTACGGAGAACCAAAGACCGTGAGCCCGCGACCTTGGCTGGTCCCAAACCATATTCAGGTCAATCAATTCGCAAAACTTTCTTTTGTTCTCTCCTCTTTAACCCTTTGATTCCTCCTCTCTTTCTTGAGATGACCCTGGGTCCGAAAGCCAACGTTGAACCTGGGTTTCGTTAGTTGATATCCCCCCAAGTATTGGCTATACGTACCCAAAGTKCTCTGACTCTGGCAAAGGGATGGGAGGACCAAAGACTAGATCTGTCTCGTGTCGAGGAGTGTTAGGCTCAGTATCACCCCGGCGTTCAGAAATCCTTGATGCGTCCATTGCAAAATGTTGCCCGACCGTGGAGTTATCGGTATGTTTTCGCCGGTGGTGTTGCTCTAAATCTATAGCTACAGCAAACATCATCTCACAGGTTATACAGGCCTTATCGTATTAGCTTAATATTCTCCTCATGGGAAGCAAGACTTGACTTACAAACGGCCGCTCGTCGGTATGTTTTCGCAGGTGGTGTAGCTTTAAATGCTCAGAGACCTTAAACGTCATACTACAGACTCCACAGGTCTAATCGTATTAGCCTAATATTCTCCACGGAAGAAGCAGGACTTGACTTACAGACGGCCGCTCGTTAGTTCGAGGCTGCAGCGCGGCTTAACATCCCGACTCTCGGCAGTTGAGCAAACGAGCGTGGCGCAATGTCTCCAGCTGAGGCAGGGAAGGGATGATGGAGTTTGGGGGCCAGCTAGCAGATAACAGAGCCCGTATCATTTTATCTCTACGTGTATCGGGCGTGTGCCGTTGCGTCTCCCTAGTTGGACCACGACTTCCCAGGAAGTCGCACGCGGTGGGAGGCAACAGTCACCTACACCACCGCTACCTGGACCTCTACTCAAGCCACAGCGCCTGCCTTGATGAATATTACTGTGTTTGGACCGGACAGTAGAGTTCCCCTTGCGCGGAGCCTACGAGTTCACCCACTTAAAACACGATTAATACAATATGACGATACTGCCTGCTAGAATCTCTATTATGGCTTTGTGCATACCCCCGTCGAGTTGTACATGCCTGCATTCACGCTTGTGCCGTCTGGCGGTCGGGGACGGTCAGGGAGGGTCAGCTTGGCCTTCCACCCGCCCCCGCCCCCCGCGACGACTTATAAGGGTCGCCGTCTGCCAATTCCCTCCAGAACCACCAGTTTCCTTCCTTGTAGCCCACTAACTCCTCACAATGGACGCATTACACGACAATGAAGAATGCTGGAGCGATGCCCAGCCTAACTCTCCACGGGAAGAGACCGTCTCTAGGTACGTATTAACGTCAGTTAGCTTACATAGCCTAACAAAACCAGGTTCAATACCAGCTTCCTTGGTCACGTCCATTGTCGAAGTCGCCGTTGCCGCCAATAGCGTGCGTACCGTCCGAAAAAGTATACTATCGAGCCCTCGTCCTATGAGTACCCCGTTCTCGGACCTATCAGCCCGAACGGTAAGAGTCGAAAGAGGAAGCGGCTTAACGCGAAACGAATATGTGATCTTTGCATAAGAGATGGAGGCTATGAGGCTTAGTGTGGCACGATGCACTGAGTAACTGAGATGACCCGATGTATATGATATAGCCAGTCATGTATTATTCGTTTCGTGCTGCATCTTATAGGCAGTCGCTGCCAGTATGTGGCGCGACCTGCTACGACACGGGCTGCATTGGACAGGCGTCAATCGCCACAGGCGTTGTGGTGTGACACAGGGATGTGTTGGGCGCGTACGCGGGCTCGGCGGTTCTAAAATCCGACACAATCCCAGTAGGTGAAACATTGCCTACATAAACGCTGAAACCCCTCTTCCGACATGGCATTCAACACAGACCTCCATTCGCCGAATGTCAAGTGCCAGTTCAACCATCGGAGGAACTCCTTCCCGCCAGCATCATGACCCTCGAGACCAACGAACGGCGCCAACGCGAACCCAGTTCAGCATGCCTGTGAAAGCTGGAGGTAAAGGGAAACACACGCTGCCCCTATGAGGGCTGCGCGAAAGGACCGTTCCCTAAGGGTCAGGCGCTTAAGAGGCACTTCATACATTTACGTTAGTACTTCAGCTTCTCTTGAGAGCATGACTTTCACGCTGACATATCCGACCAAGATGCCACTTGTGACAAGCCAGAAGTATGCGTGTATTGCCACGAGGTTTTCAGGAGGCCGGCCGCGTATATTGACCATCAACGTCGGTTACATCCAGGGACGGACGACAAGACGAAGAAAGAATTTACCCAGAAGATCGTCGAAGAGCTGCGCCGAATGTCAGACGATGAGTTGGGGAAGGCGTTGCAAAGCGCTCCCAAAACGACGCTTTGCAGTAAACGTGTACCCATCATTTCAGGCATTGCCAATGTCGGCTGTTCCGACAGCCTGGGAATATCGTTGGCGGACAGTCCGGAGAAGCCAAGGAAACGACAACGCCTTGATGCTCGCGAGCGATCACAGCCAGACAGAATTTCTCCTTCTGAAGGAGGTACAGAGATCGTCCAACATCACGAGCGACGTCTAGAGCATCCGAGAATGACATCCCAGCTTGCGGCCGAAGGAACACGGTGTGCGGAGACGTCTCTGAGAAAGGCAGTTGCCCGATCCTAGCCAGCAGCAGTCGTTTGATCCATTGCCTCCCCCTCATTCTAATCAAAACGCGGAGAACGGGCGACGCCTGGAGCGGGAGCATCCACCAGCAGACTCGAGTGTGGAAGCATCTCTGATGAAACGACAGTGTCCTGATGGTGGACAGCAGCTCGCACCTTCAGATCAATCAGCTCCCTACGGTGCCGAGAGTGTTGCGGACAGGGCCCGTACTGGCAGACAAGGTCTGGGGCATTCACTGTCGCCGGCGAATCGCGGTAAAACTGTCTCTCAAGCTTATGGGGCCGAAAAGTTACTAACAGTATAGGCAGAACCGAAGTATATGTTCACAATTGCACCGATCGACTCATTGATAGTAAAGGTGCCCGAGCCATTGAGAGAACCCATGCGAAACAGCGAGATTTTCAGAAATGCAACAAGCAAGGGGTACCGGACGGCGGACTGTGTGGCTGTACTCATGCCGAAAGACAATACTCAAGATGCCTCTGTGATTTTCTGGGTGAACAACAAAGACGGATATAATCTCGCCAAATACTTTAATCTAGAGCCTGCTATGACCTTTTAAGTTACAAAATATACGCTGCCCACTCGAATATACACAGAGTATCCAGGCGGGACGGAATAGGGTTCCAGCTCAACAGACGGAACATCATTGTCAATGTGCTTGTTATAGTCGCCGGTCTGTTCGTTGTATATGGAAAGGTAATAGCCTTTGAAGTATATCGTGCGCGGCACATCACTTGGGTCGAAAACGTGAGTGATGTGCTCTTCTAGCCGTCCGGCAAGTGCGGCGTCGCCAACTTGGGTACAGAATCTCATCAGTACATGTGTTTGGAGTGGATTTCAATCTGTCTGACCGCCATAATCACGACAGCCGCCGTTCGGCTAAATGTCGTCCGAATGTCGAGACTCGGTGCGTAATATTCGCCAGCGCAAGCTCAGTAGTTGTTTGATGCGGTGGAGGCGCCTGGAACTTTGCGCGATTTGATGTGTTGCTATCAAGCAAGATGGGCTCGACGCACGGCGCTTGATACAACCGTTCTGCCTTCGTTGAGTCGTACATGTGTAGACGTAGAATTGAGCAATGCGACGACCACCACGCACGTAACCTACGGAGTTTGCGATCCGGGTGGAGGCAACCATGTGATCAAAGAGCCCATCACTACTTTGGGCACCAGCGGACTGTGGGTGCATCGTTGCCGAAGTTTTGCCGGAGACGGCCAGAGTTATTCCGTTACCCGACGCGTCCCCGAATGAAACACGGTCTCTTGGTACTCCGTACCTGAGTAACCGATCATTGCAGATGCCAGGGCTAAAATCGAGAGAGAGGCGGAGGCAAAGAGCGTATCAGCCTGTCCGCCTCTACTGTTGAGTGCCTCATCTTGTCGTCGTTCCCTGACCAAAGTCACTCCCATCCCAGAGTGCTGTTAGCGCCCTCTACGTACAAGAAATGGGGGAATAACCCACGAGATGCCTCAAGGAAGCCCGCTGTAGTGGTCGTTGAACTTGATACCTAGGCGCTCGTTGATGCAGCTACGTCACGAAGCTCCGGTGCAGTACTCCGTACGCCCACTTAGATCCACTTTGCAGAGGGGCGGCACGTGACAGCCAGTTTGCTCGTGGCAGCTGACGAAAGGGCGGTGTCGACACCTTACATCACGACACTCGATCTTCACATTCTCCTTTGCTTGCTAAAATAGCCTCTGAAATCACCTCGGCATATATGTTCTATTCTCGCCTACCTCGTGGGGGCCAGCTTTTTGTCATGGAAGCGGCCGAGCGGGCGACAAAACGGGTCCTTGTTATGGTGTCGCAGAGAAGCTCTCACTGGGACGCAGCATGGACATCCCCCGGAGAGGTGGTTGCTGTCGCATTATCGCTCGCACAGCAGAGCGGACTACTTCCACAAGGCGTTCGAGAGGATCCATCAGCAACCCGGCTCTTAGCAACGGAAAAATGGGATCGTCGAATCTTCATTGTCTTTGACGTCTATCACGGCACCTATAACCCCGACCGAGCTCACCTGGATGGCCAAGATAACCTGCCAGTGATTGAGATTTACTTGAGCCGGAAGGAAATCGCAAGAGTGGCGGGCACGCCGACTACGAACAAGGTTAATCGCGACATCAGGGCCATCCACAATGCGACCGGTCCAGGTAGTCGGCCGCCCTTCAACGTTGACCACAGTGAAGGAAAGGTGCCATTCTATAGCAACCCTCGATCTTCTTACCCGCCCGGCGCATCAGGGCTTTCTGTTGGTTAAGGAACACGGAAGGCGGGAATAAAAGGGCAGATGGCGGGTAAAGTGTACTATTTGGTGTGTACTGGTTGAAGATTGCTTTACATCGCGGTAGCCAGTTTCGGGCATACATCGTCCATGTTTCCCCTCTGTGATCCCAGCCCTACATTGACTCCGGTGTCGGTAGGCTGCATGAGGCACAAGTATCGTTCACATCCGTGAGATTGGAACCATCTGCGGCAGGTCCATCATGCTCCGCCGACTGTGCACAAGAAACTGTGCGCTCGACCTTCATCAAAGCGCCGCACGTCGTACAAGTCGTTCGCGTAAAGTGGCACATAGTCTAAGATCAAGTCAGTCCCCGATCAAACGTGAGAAGGTGATGACGCACGGGATGGGGCACTATTCTTTCCGTTTTCATCAACCTCACTCTCTTAAGGATGTAACGGCGCTGTCACATCCGCCGCACAACAGCCACATCACAATGACAACTCGGTGTGAGCAGTCAGAAATCAAGCCCTGTTGGTTAGAAATCAAGCCCTGTTGTMTTCTTCTATTGATGAATGAAGCATCGTGGCATTGATAACTCGAGACTCAATGGAAGCTGCAAAATGCCGCATCGCGAGGTCCAACGCCACCAACACAACTAACACGCAGCTAACGCTAAATCACGACCAAYACAGGCCCCAACGGCATAGATAAAAGGAATCTCTTTTCCGCTCATTTAGCTAGAAATCAAGAGTCTTTACTAGTCAATCTTCTCTTCCYATCTTACGTGATACCTGAGGATCCGCGCCGCGGCAACTCTCTCGTACTCTTAAAGCCGATAAAAATATCCCGGCCGATCAGGCATCGGGCGCGGCGTTATCGAAGCCGAGGTCGTTGATACCAAGCCAATGCCGCACCGTAAAGGGGTCGCCGGACTCGTCGGTTAGGCTGCTCGGCGTATCAGGAGACTGTCTATCCAAAGCTCAACTCTTTGAATATAACGTCTTTCCTGGAGACAAGGCGCTGTCGTGTTCGGCTCGGGCCAGAATCACCGATATCGTCAGCCGCACGCAGGTCAGGGCCGGCTTGATCAAGCTGGGCAAACGCCGCGGCGTGGCCCCTTTGAGCTGCTGGCCGGTTGGATCAGGACCGGAGGCACGGGGACCTGCTAAATCAAGGGTATGCGTAAAGATACTCGTATGACTTTATCTTCGTTTCGTCGCTTCCCATGCAGTTGCCCCATTTACTGCAGTAAATTGGGCTTAGTGCCCGGCAGGTGCAGCAGCAGCTGAACAAAGTAGGCAGCCCGGCGAGCCTATTATGCAAATAGAGATACAAAGTATGTGCATGTGTAATAAGAGCTCTGCGGAACAAACCCGAGCGCCAGCACTGACACGCTCAAGGAATAAATAACCTTGGTTTATAACTCTCTGAGGTTGATCTTGCCGTCAAACGAATAGTCTCATCAACAGTCTTCTGACTTCCTGCAGCATGGGGCTTCCAAGCGATAGTACAAACACCCGGCACGTGCCCGAGAAGCTCACCATCGTCTTGCCGGACATGTTCCAGTCCTCCTTCCTCAAAGGGACGCCCGCCATGAACCCCTACTACGAGCCCGTCAAGGCTGAGTCGGAGAAGTGGCTGAGCAAGTTGCGTTGACCGTTCCCCGGCGGACCCCTGGCGCTGACGAACCCAGGTTTTGCGCTTTCCCCCCGGCGATGCAGAAAAAGATTACCAGATGTGCCTTTTCCTACTTTTGCGCCATTGCGGCGCCCAATGCCCCTCGGACACAGTTTCGAACGCTCTGCGACTGGGGCAACTGGGTAAGTGGCGGCCGACGTTGACCCGCTTGGTTCATGCAGCTCACGCCCGAAACTAACTAGGTCTTTCCGTACGACGATAGTGAGTCCTTTACAGCGGTTCTCGAAGCATGGGTTACGATGCTAAGTGTTTGCAGGGTTCGACGATGGGGAGCTCAGGGACACGCCTGAGGAAGCGCGGCGCCTCATGGACAGCCTGATGGCCCCCATGATGGGCAAAGCGGTCGCCGGGGACAGGCTGCGCATTTTGCAAGTCCACGACAGCGTGTATAGGAGGATGTCAAAGGTGAAATTGCCGCCCCTAGACCCGCTAACCTCGCTGACCAGGCTTCTAGAAAACGTCTGCCGGTAATGCCCGCCGCCACTCTCGATTTGTCGTAGCATCTGACACTCTCCAAGGTACTCGGAGACGCTATGTAAGTGGTATGTACAACTACAGCATCGGAGCATTGATGCATGTCGACGCCTCGTTGGCCGAGCGGACACCGACGCTCGAGGAGATGGTCAGGATCCGTCGCAACTCGGTGTCCGTCACTCCGGTCTACCAGCTCATGGAGTATGCGCACAGCATCAAGCTCCCCGACGAGGTGTTTGATGACCCGGTAATCCAGGAGCTAGAGATACTGGGGGTGGACATGGTGTCCATGTGCGTTGCACTCCCCGCCGCATGACCCCTTCTAACGGATTCTCCGCAGTGCCAACGACATTTTGTCATATCCCAAGGAAAGGGTGAGCATGTCCACCGCCTTCTGCCACAACCGTTATCTGACGGCTGAGTCAATAGTCCGAAGGCGTCCCGCACAACATGGTCGCGGTCTGCGAGCGTCGCGGCATGGGGACGCAGGAGGCAATCGATACCGTGGGCAGATTGCTCAACGATCGATACAGCCGCTGGGACGAGATTGAAGCAACCGTCCCGTCCTGGGGCGAGCCGGTTGACACGGAGGTTAAGAGGTACATCGAGGCCATCAAGACGATTGTTCACGGGAATCTGAGCTGGAGGTGCGACCCTGCCCTGCGCAAGCAGTGTTGAAGCTAACAGCACCTAGTTTTAAATCCGAGCGCTACCTGGGCCATGATCCGGCCAAGGTTCGACGGACTCGAAGAATGGAAATCTACGTGTAGGCTAACCGTCGTGGTAGAGAGCTGTTCTATCTAAATAGGATAAAATTCAGAGGAAGACGTCGATTCTTTGTACAGTTGTGACCAGAAACCAAGCCTGCGCACGCGACAGAAACTAGCGGCCCGCGAAGCGCCGCTTCCCGACTAAAGCATAGAAGCGTTGGCTATTGTTCAGCGTATGTACAAAGTACCGCGGCTTGACAGAGGCGGAGCGATCTGATCGACGAGGACTGGCAGGCCGTCATCTCTGACAAGTGAGACAGCGGTTGCACCCGCGCATGAGATGGATGTAGTACTACGAAGTACTCCATACGTACTCTGCAATTCGACAGGTCTCTCCGATTGGGCAGTAGTTCTCGTGCGAGACGAGCAGTCCCTGGTGGACTCGACAGGTGTCAACGCTGAGAGCGGTTTTCGTCTGGTGTTGGCCACGGTGACTCACGAGTTGCCAAGACACGACTCATCGAAGTACTCACGAGATGAATGACTTTCGCTGGATCTACAAAGTACGTAGGATCACCACAGTGCCGATGCMATTTCCAGTGCTGTCCCGTGCAACTGACAGGTCCCGGCTGGGTAGCAGCGCACGCCGCCGACCAACACGCACCATCAACCAACGCCGACCGAAACATGCCCAGCCAACAGCCACGCTAACACGTTGGCAACCGACAATGCCTGACAATAGAGCTGTACTGTTGTGAATATCCGTCTCCCCAGTACTCCATATACTCATACATCTTCCACGAGGAACGCATGTCACCCAATGTTGGCCGGCACTTCTGTACTTGGTAGCCACCGTAACACCTTCAAATCGCGCGCTGCTTCTGCGCTCCTGTCAGAATCACCTTGAAATCCACAGCCCGCCGTTGCCGTACACCCGATCCCTCATCGCGCCAGCCTCGGACCTCACGCCCGCCCAGTGCAGCGGGATCCGGTCCACGTGCTGCCGCACCCTGCCTGTCGCCCCGTCCAGCCTGTCCGAGAAGCTCCGCTCGCGCTCGAGCGTCTTGATGTGGGCGACGGCCTCATGGGGCGTCCAGTTGTCCCGCCCGAGGCTCGCCAGCGTCGTCACGACGTCGTGGGCGTGCTCGCCGGCTAGCTCCTCCGGGTCGTCGCTCGCCGCGGCCGGGTGCAGGTAACCCATCAGCAGGACCTTGAGTCTGGCGTCGAAGAATGCGCCGTCGAGGTCGTGCGCGATGTGGACCGCGACGCCGTTGTGCATGGCGACACGGAGCGGCGCCGCTCGCGGGGGCGCAATCGTCACGACAGCCTCGTGCCAGTCGTGGGACATGTCCTCGAGGCCTTTGGCGGGTAGGATCATGGCCCAGGCGGCAAAGACACCGCCGAGCCGCATCTTGATCGTCTCCGGGACGTCTCTGAGATTCGCAGTCGGGAAGCCCAGCTCGGCCGTGGACGCGCCGCTGGCCCTGGCCACCCTCCCCTCGAACTTGAGAGGAAACGGCGGCTTGGGGCCCGCGTCAGACCCGATCGTGGTCACGGCCGGCGGCAGCAGCCGCCCGTCGACGAGGGGGTCGTATCTCCCCGGCTTGTTCTTCCGCCAGCTCTCGCCCACAGCGTCGGCCAAGCCAGCATTGCGGTATCCCTGATGGACGGCCTGTCCAGCCCGCTTCACGGCGGCATTCTTAACCACCTTGGCGGCCCTGTTCTGCACAACCGCGCCGGCAATGCCCGTGTACTTCTTGGCGACCTGCTGGCCGATGGTGCTGGCGACTTTGACGCCGACCTCGAGCGGCATGGTGCTCAGGCTGGCCCCACGGACGACGGCCGCGTCCGTCGACGTGCTTGCGACCCGGAAGACCGGGCTCCCGCAGAGGACCTTTTTGCCGTCGGCGCCCGCACACAGCACCAGTCGAAAGTAGCCGTCGGTGGCCGTGGCGGGGATGCGGACAACGTGCGTCTCGCGCGGGACGTGGCCTTTCAGCCGCCCGGATGCCTTTTTGGCGAACCGTTTGAGATCTCGCTGGATGCCCCGTTCGTCCACCTCGGGCAGATGCTCCGGCTGGGCTCGCCTCGCGGGCGTCACGTCGAGCCAGCCCCCCGTCGACCCCATCAGCGCCTTGACTGTCATGCCCACGCCGCCCGAGTAGCCCTTCTCCTGCAGCCACAGCGTCCTGGTCGCCGGCAGCGGCGCGTCTGAGAGCACCGTGATGGACACGGCCGTCGACGGGCCGCGGTACCAGACGAGGGCGTGCGAGTGGCGGATGATGCTGTAGTGCCGCGTCGACTCGGCCGGTCGGCTGACGAGGCCGCCGGCGACATACTGGGCTTCTCCGAGAGCAGTCGTCCACTTGGAGGGCCTCGAGCCGGTAGATGCACCCGCGGACAGGGCCGACGAGCTTTGGACCCGGCGCAGCTCCCCTTGAGTGGAGCCCGGCGCGAACGGAGCGTCCGGAAGGGGGAGCTCGTCAACGACAAAGTCGACGGGCCATGCCTGCTGGTTCGCAGCCGCGTTGAATCTTGGAGGCTTCGGCTGCTCCTGGGTGTTGGGCCGCAGCTGCGTTGCTGATCTGCTTGGTCGCAGGGGCAATGGGGGAACCAGGTTGGATCCGAGCGGCCGCCGCCTCGCGTCCTGCATGGCTGCGGTTGCGCGGCAATGCAAGCATAACGCGGTGCCAAGTGAACAGACGAGAGACGAATGCAAATGGCAATTACTTCGACTCCGCACGGGTATTATAATTTAGTTTGGGCAAAGATCAAGCTCTATCCTTTCATGGAATGAGACGCTCGGGTAGCAAGCGGACAGTGCAAACTACTTGCACGGTACAGCTAATTTGGCGCTCATCTCACAATTCAGGAGGCGCATCGAGCCCCTGACTCCGGGCGCTTATACAGCCATTCAGCGTCATTTCTGCGGCTCTATTTATAGAGCATACGAGCATCGTTGCGGAATTCMTTCATTCTCACATTGTCTATGGACGCCTAGATGGTCTCGATCTCGCTGGCCTGCTTGACGGCCGGCGTCAGGTTTTCGTAGCCAGTCGCGGTGACGAGAATGTTGTCCTCGATGCTTAGATGGTCAGCCGCGGCGAGACAGTGCGCTTCCGTGATACGTACCGAACACCACCCACATCCCAGTACTTGTCCAGCACGGCAGCGTCAATGTACTTGCCGTGGACGGGGTCGTCGAGGTACGGCCTGATGATGAACTCGCAAAAGTACACCTGCAAAGTCAGCGAGTCCGGACAGCAGAACGCAGGGCGCTTACGCCTGGCTCGACGGTGACGACGCTGCCCGCGGGGATGCGGCCGCGCAGCCGCAGGTAGCGGAACAGCTTGTCCTCGTCGTGGCGGTTCGGGTTGCCTCCGACGTCGTGGGTCTCGAGGCCGAGGTAGTGGCCCAGGCCGTGGGGGAAGAAGGCGGCGCTCGTGCGGGCGGCGAGGATCTCCTTGGCGTCGCCCCTGAGGATGCCGAGCGCCAGCAGCCCGTCAATGGCAATCTTGTGCGCGTGCAGGTGGATGTCGTCCCAGAGCACGCCGGCCTTGATCAGCTCGGTGCAGTCCGCGTTCATCTTGTAGACGATGTCGTAGATCTGCCTCGACTCCTTGGTGAACTTGCCACCCAGCGGGAAGGTCCTGGTCTGGGACGCATCAGCAGAGTCGCGACGGGGGACACGCAACGGCAACTGACAATGTCGGACGCGTAGTTGTTCCACTCGGCGCCGGCGTCGATGAGGACGTTGTGCTTGCCGCTGAGCGGCGCGTTGTTGTCCACGTAGTGCAGCGTCGCGGCGGCCCTTCCGGCCGCGAGGATCGGGTGGTAGGCCATCTCCTTTGCGCCGTGGGCAACGCAGACGTCCAGGAAGGCCGCCTCCAGCTCGCGCTCGTTCTCGGCCGAGCGCGCGCGGCGGACGACGGCCCTGTGCGCCAGGCTCGAGACGTGGTTCGCCTTGCGCATCGTGGCGACCTCGAACTCGTCCTTGACGACGCGCGACAGCTCGATGGCGCGCTTGAGGGCCTCGAAGTCCTTGTCGGCGAACTCGAGGAAGGTGACGCTGTCGGAGACCTGGCCGGCGAGGGCGAAGACGGTCGACTGGGGGCTCTGGGCCGCGAGGCGGGCGAGGGTCGGGTTGATGTCGTTGGTGAACTTGACCTCGTCGACGTCGTAGAGCGCGAGGGCGTCGTCGATGCTGACGGGCAGGCCGGACCAGATGACGTCGTCGGGGTCGATGGGGGGGATGAAGAGGATGGACCGGGCGGACGCGATGTCGTAGGCGAAGTGGCAGTCGGCGAGGTTGCAGCCGGTGAGGTAGTAAAAGTAGCGTCGCTGGCTGTGGCCAGTGAGTCTGCCGTTGCAAGGGGCTCTTTGCAAGGGGAGGCGAGGACCTACCGGAAGTGCTCGGGAGAGTCATTGTCCTCCTGCAGCTTGGTCATGCGGCCCTCGAGGTAGAGGACGCCATGGGCGACGGGGGCCTCGCGGCGGAGGATGTCGACGACGCGCTTGGCGTGCGACTTGCCCGGGTATTTGCCCTTGAGGACGGCCTCGAAGTCTTGCGCGACCATCGTGGCGGCGGAGGCGGAGGCGGAGGCGGAGGCGGAAGCGGAGGGACGGCGGTGCTCCGGGTGTACGAGGCGGGATGAGCTCCAGAGACGGCGGCGCTCCGGATGTACGCAGAGGCGACAAGTCGAGCTCCAGAGACGGCACGAGCCACGGCAGCAGACTGGACGACGACCGTCCCGGGCCGTCGACGCAGGTGGGGGTCCTAATATAGCACTCGACGAGCAGAGACGCCGCGCCAGATGTGGCCCCCGATAAGCCGCCGCGCAGCCAGCCGCCCCGAGCCCGAGCCCAAGCCCGTGCCCAAGCCCGCAGGCCATCGACACAGCGACCAACCCGCTGCCCACCATCCGGCCCCTCGCCACTGGCCCCCAGCGACGGCGGATTGGACGGCGAGACGTGAACGACGCGATCCGCCGCGCCTGAGATGCAGACCCCCGCCGCGGGCTGATCAATCGCGGGTACGGTAGCAGTGAGGAGACGGGCTCTGCTTGATTGGGTCGAGATGGCG
Organism: Tolypocladium ophioglossoides CBS 100239; assembly: GCA_001189435.1. Taxonomy (NCBI): domain Eukaryota; kingdom Fungi; phylum Ascomycota; class Sordariomycetes; order Hypocreales; family Ophiocordycipitaceae; genus Tolypocladium; species Tolypocladium ophioglossoides. Next base: position 124,346 of record LFRF01000054.1, on the reverse strand, counting down.
GGTGGTCTCCGCAGCGGCTGTCGACGGCTGGAACTGTGAGGGTTCGAGCCCGACACGTCGCCTGCAATCTCTGCGTTGCTGTGGAGGGGCGCCGGCGGAGACGCGGCGGCCGGCGCCGTCGGAGCTCTGCCGGGGGAGCCGGTGCTGCGGCCGAATGGACGACACAACAGGACGATGCAGGACGGCAGCGACACAACATCATCTATTTCCCTGCCAATTACACAAGTCCCAGAAGAAACCAACTTCGACGCCATGCAACCAACGAACCTCCTTTCCATGTCATGTCCCACGCCCAACCAGAGCCATCCAACAGGACAGGCACCCATCAGCTTCCGCCCGTCAGAACTCCATCTCGAACCCATACGCCTCGTAGCACCCCGCCCCCCACATCCAGTCGACCATCGACCCGGGCACCGTCTCCGGCAGCACCTCGTCGACGCAACGCAGCCGCTCGCCGCCCCCGACGCGCAGCTCAAACGTCGCGACGAAGCCCTTCTCCCACAGCGGGTCCTTGCCGTCCGCGTCGCAGCCCACCCACTTGAGGTTCTCCTCGTAGGCCTCGGCGCGGCACCGCGCCTGGATGTAGCGCTCGGCCGTCTCGCACCAGTCGTCGTAGCGCAGGCCGCGCGACGCCATGAAGACGCGGAAGAGCTTGTAGTGGCGGCGGTCGCTGAGGTACGCGTAGCGGCAGCGCATGTCGACGCGCGA
>LFRF01000054.1:64759-123578 GCA_001189435.1 Tolypocladium ophioglossoides CBS 100239 | reverse complement strand
GTGGCATTGGCGGCCTGCGTCGTGTTGTGGTACGCAAAGGGGCTCAGCTGGCCTCTGACGGCCTGCACGCCGGCGCTGACGGCCAAGACAGAAGCCAATCTGGAAAACCCAGCGACCATGGTGCAATTGGGATGGCGCAGTCCAAGGAGAATTCCGTGGTTTCAGTTCAGCGTCCTCGGTGTGTGTAAGTCCGCATAGGCATGTGTCGTCCGACCGCCTGTTGACCGGGCAGCAATTTCTTCGTCGGCGAGTGCGCAAGAACGGCAGGTGCAGTGTACCAAACCGAACAAACCGAACAAAACGCGACTTTTATATCGCGGGTTTTAACCTTCATGGCTGCGGGCGCGCCGTGAGGCAACGACGCTTCGTGACTTGGACCGCCAAAACACAGCCAGCACGCATGCTGCCCAAACTCTAACCGCGACCGAATGCACCGGGCTGGAATATGAACCAGGTGATATTGAGGGATGGTAGCCCTCGGATGTGGTCAAATCGCCGCCTCGACGCCGCCTCGCAAGCATACCCGCAAAAAGCACAGATGCATGAACGTTGCTTTTGCCGCATTCTTCAACCCCCGAGTCCTCGCAGCCGCATTGGGCCGTCCAAGGTCCGCGCCGCGTCGCAACACCTCTCGCCTGCCATTCTTCGCGAGGCCCCTCCGGGCTGTCAGCTGTCAGCTCTCACAACTGAGCATCCAGGCGCTGTTTCGCCGAGACCCTCGAATTTTCTTGCTTGGGCCACGTTTCTCCAAGGGGTGGAAAATTCTGCCTGCCCAATCGCCGGCCACGGAAAGGGCTCCGTGAGACAGGCCTTGTTTATCTCGCCGCGCCACGGCCGGCGGGTAGCGAGACATCCGGCGAGTGCCGGTGGCACGGGAAACCGGAGCTCGGCGCTGGGCTGGGGCTGCCTCTGCCCTTTCGCTTATCTCGGTGGGGATCTCGCAGATGCAGCTGGCACCCGGCGGACGCAGTGCCTCGGCTGCGGCTCTGCGTGCAGCTCTGCGTGCAGAGGTCAGATGTACGGAGCAGGGAGGGCAGCATCGCCTCGTCGCCAAGCTCGACCAGCTGCCAGCCCGGAGATGACCGCCCCAAGGCCAGCGCCGTAATGACTTCCATGTTGGCCGCGGACAGGAATCAGAAGCAATCATTGACATCACCACAAAAAAGAAACACCCGGACGCCCAATCACAGCCACGGCCCTCCGGCCTGGCCATTGCTGCAGGGACCGGCACGCCGGACCAGATCCCAACCGCCTGCCCGCAGCCTGCCCGCAGCCTGCGAACCCCGGCGTGTGTATTACCACGCGTCACCCCAAGCAGCTGGGCCTTTGCATCCCGGCTGTCCTCGAGGCGGTGACTGGCCGGGCTGTAATTGTCTGCGCTGCGCCGAGACGGAGTCGAGCTGTGCCGAGCGCTGGACGTGCCTGGGGTTGCTTTTCCCAACCCTCATAGCCTCAATTTGCCGTTTCATTGGGTAGGCAAACGGGAGCCACGATCGAAACGAAGCCTCCAGGGCACGGCTGTGTCCTGTCCCCTCGCGAGACAAGAGCTGGCCGCAAGGGGCACGCATGCCATCTCTGCGCGCTCCAGCAGCTCGCTCGCCCGCTTGAGCCCGGCACATTGCAACTCGCCCCGAGCCCCGGCCGTGGAATGCCCTCCACCAGCCCTCGGCCGCCTCATTGTTGGCTCAACGCCCCGTCTCGCGCCTGAGACAGGCTCGCCGGGCCCCGGGCCCCCCCACATTGCGGGTCGGCCGTCCATCATGGAGATGCAACGCCTGAGATGGGGCGAGATTGCTGATCGTCTTCCGAGGTCTCGCTCAGAGTCAGAGTCAGTCCCGATCCGCTGGACTGGAACCCGTGCGTCGCTGCTCTCAACGCTGGTACGTACCGCCATTGGCCAGTCGCGGCAGAGGACGGCCCTTGGACGGGGGGGGCAGGGCCTGGCTCCGGCGCCCAAGACAAGGAAGAGACAACATCGAGAGGGCTGATGATGGCTTGGCTTCGTCTGTCCGCCGAGCACCGGTACGAGTCGTCTCCGGAGCATGGCTTCCGCCTGTCGACCAATACCGTGAGAGCAGGCTTCCCTTTCCGGGCATCTGGCCTGTTGGCCCGGACGCCTCGTGTTACACTCATATATACGCGGCCACCCCGTCGGCTCTCGCCTGACCGCTCGCCTCTCCAAGACGCAGGCCTTCGTGTCGTTCGTTCACATCGCAGACTCGCCTACCGCTCGTCGCCGGGAAGCCCACTCGCCGTGCCCTCTTCTACGTCACCACCAGGGGCTTCATCGCCGCTCGCTCGCTSGCGTCCATCACGCCCATCTTGCTTGCGAAAATCGTCCGATTAACGCGAGATCTCGCTGCTCCGCCATCGCAAACCGCTCTGCGGTGGACTGTCTGTGACTGAAGCGTTGCATTCGGCAAGGCCACCAGAGGCGCAAGCACGCACGGCGGCGCTTTCAGGACTATATCAAGGAGCCATGCAGACAAAAGTCAGCTACAGGTCCACAGCGAGGACTCACCGGCACCGCTCTCCCTGCATCATGGCAAACATCACGATTGGCGTTCAGCCCCCCAAGCGCACACGGGCCGGGGCACACCTGTATCCGCCTGTCGTAGCGGAGCAGTCGGTCGCGGGGAGCGACCCCAACGTCGACTACTTCGCCACCGCGGTGCTCCTCGATCAACAAGGCTCCGTGGCGGATGGTTTCCTCGAGGGCGCAAAGGCTGCCAGCCGGTTCGAACTTGCCCAGTCCAGTACGGCTCCGGCGTCGTTTGTGTTTCCCTTCCAAGGCCTGGCGATATCACAGCCGGGGACATACACGATCCGCGTGGACGTTTACCAGTTCCAGCCTGGCGATTTTGCGGGTGCGGCGCTGGTTCAGCAAGTCGTGACGAGGGTCGTTTCCGTCTTTGACGCGGACATCCCCCCTGAAAGCCCGGGTAAGACTGTTGGCAGGTTGGCATATTAGACGACCATGAAGTGCTGACAGATTCCAGCCTCCGAAGAGCGCTCCCTGATGCGTAGGGCTCGGGATGCCGGTGTCCCCATGCCCTCGTCTCCATGAGGCAGCATGTGACCACGGCCTTGGTTTGAGTTGTGTGGTTCTCAGCGTTGTTATAGATGGCATTGGGCGGGAGAGCGTCGGCTGGCGATGGTTTAAACAAGCCGTATGGCTCAGCTATCCACGAGCGTCAGACCTGTCGGCGGCCGAAGATAGAAGCAACTGTAGCATTGGGGCAACCTGACAAGAGACGGCGTTCTTGCAGATTCGGCCAATTCAGTGAGCGATGTCGTGAGCATTCTGTCGCAGATGAGCACGAGACTGCCGACATGTTCGGGCCGGAGGGCAACCCGTACAACGTTCCACTGAATCACTTGAGCCGAGAACCGAAACTGCTTGTCGGGGGACCTGACCCTCTGCCGGGACGGGTGGTGACCTCTGCTGGGTGGTGTCTCTGCTGGGGGTGTCTCTGCTGGGAACGGGTAGTGCCTCTGCTGGAAACGGGCGACCTCTGCTGCGAACGGGTGGTGACATGCGTCGGAGGCGAGGAAAGGGATGTTGAGACACCCGCAGTCGATAGACCGTCTTTCAAGTCTCAAGCCGCAAGTCTCAACAAAGTGACCATCTCCGGCTTCTCCCTCGGACCTGACAGAATCTGCCGCGATCGACCCCGAGGTGGACCATGGTCACGCGACAGGTCTCAACCAGCCAAGACAGAGACAGCGTCAACGCCACACTCGACGTCGCACAAACAAGTCCCGCTCTGGAGCAGCGACGTTGTTGAAGAAGCGCAGCGTTCCACTTGGTTGCCTACAGCGAAGACGCATATTGGGCAGCGGCCTACAATCACGTGGATCGGCTGGTACTTGCACGCCATCGCAGGAGCCCCACCCAGCACACGATTTGCACCATGCATGTTTGCCCTCTGCTAGCTGCCAAGTATCCCTCATCTAACGCTCAACCACCAATTTCTGCTCCACGATCCCTTGAAACGCCAGAGTTGCAGACGGCGTAAAGCGCAGCAATCCAAACCGCACGCTTCATCGCAATATCCTCGGCCTCATACCGCTCCAGCGTGGCTGGGCGAAGATCGGATAATGGTGTACTACTTTACGTCGAGCGTCGTCCAGCCGTCGGGCTTCATCTACGTCGGCAAGGACAAGTTTGAGAGTGAGCAACACGCACGCTGCGCCCTGTCCCCAGGCTGACATGTGCCAGATGAGGACCTGATCAAGTTCGGCTGGGAGGAGGATGTCTGGTGAGAGCCACCTGCGCCGGCCTGTCAGCTCTGCCCAACTGATCTCATCCAAGGGTACGGCATTCGCTGCATCTCATCTACGTCGGCTAACGCAGCCGCAGTTCCACGTCGACAAGCTCTCCAGCGCGCACATCTACCTCCGCATGCAAGAGGGCCAGTCCTGGGACGCCCTCCCCGAGGACCTCGTCACCGACCTCGCGCAGCTGACCAAGGCCAACTCCATCGAGGGTGCGAAGCTGTCCGCGCTCCCCGATTCCCACAGGAACTGACGTCCCCCAGGCAACAAGAAGGACAACGTCACCGTCATCTACACGCCCTGGTCGAACCTCAAGAAGGACGGCAGCATGGAGGTCGGCCAGGTCAGCTTCAAGGACCCGCGCAAGGTGCGTCAGCCCGCAGGCAGCTCTTCGTCCTCCCCGAGTCTGAACATGGGCAGGTCAAGCGCGTGCTGGTCGCCCAGCGGGAGAACCCCATCGTCAACCGCCTCAACAAGACCAAGGTCGAGAAGAAGCCCGACCTCAAGCTCGAGCGCGACGACCGCCTCAAGGACCTGCGCCGGCGCGACCAGGCAGCACAGCAACAACTGGTCAGTAGCCCTCCCCAGCTCTCGTTGCCTGCGAGTACCAGGCACCCGCAACTCGCCCGACGTCGGAGCGTGCGCTGACGTTGCCTCGCAGCGCAAAGAAGAGGCCAAGCAGGCGCAGGAGTGGAAGGAAAAGAAGTGGCAAAAGGACCATGCGTACGACGACCTGTTTACGGAGGAGAACATGGCGTCGACGAGCAACCAGGATCGGGACGCCAACTGGGAGGATGACTTCATGTAATCATCATTCAACGGTACATAAAACACTATCGACAAAGCAAACGCCGGCGTGTAGTCCCTCCGGGCAGCCCTTTTTAAACGCACACATCTAAATCCTAGCGTATTCAAGCATCGCCCTTTCCATTTCCTCCCAAGCAGCGTGAACGAACGGCTTGCACCCTCAGCTGACGCCAATCCGCCGGGTCCTGCCAATGTTCAAGTCCTCCAGTCTGCTGGCGAGCCCGCGGAGTTCGCTCGAGGTCTCGAGCCGCATCGGGCTGCAGGAGCCCTGGTTGCTCATGCTGAGGCTGTGGGTGCTCGACGAGCTGTTCGCTGGTGAGCGGCTCGCACGTGCCGGCGTCTCCGTCGGCGGCGGCAGCTCGTCGTCCTCCTCTTCCACGAGATCGGCCAGGTCTTCGTATTCCCCGGCTCTGGCGTCTCTTCCCAGTCTTGCGCACTCGAGCGAATCGCCGCCGGGGAGTCTGATCTGCGTAGCCTCGAGCGTCTGCGCGACGTCGAGGAGGAGCACGTCCATGGGGCAGATGTAGGCAACACGCTTCTGCGAGCTCCAGGCCAACACATGGCCGCAGAGCTGTCCGTGGTGGCGTTCAACCACCCAGGCACCGCTGTCCCCAGGAAAGCCCATGGGGATGCCACCCCTGCGATCCGCGTTCCCCTTGGTGGCCGGCGGCATGCTGGTGACCTGATACGAATGGCTCGGCGACGCGCGGCCGTGTATCTTGACACTGGCCAGCGCTGGCAGGATCCGGCCAGTCTGTAGCCCGCTCGTCCGGGCCATGCATTGCACCTCCATGCCGGGGAGGGATGCGGACGGCGCAACAGTCGTCGGACGCAGCAGCGCCGCATCGTCCTTGTTGCCAGGGCGGGCTCGCCGGGAGGATGCAGTCACCGAAGCCTGGGGAATGAGGTTGTCCTCTGGCAGCCGGCCGTCGGCAAACTCGAACAGGGCCCAGTCCACCTCGTGCACCATGCCGTTTGCCTGCTTGCGGCGGATGCCGCTCGAGGCAAACACCTCGCCCAAGCGGCAGGAATGAAGGTGGTCCGCGTCCTTAGTGTCCGCGCAGGGGTAGGAGACGTCGTCCAGGGCGGGCTGCGTGACGAAGTAGCCGTCAACGCCAGGCTCGATGCCTGGAATGTCTCCCGGCTCAAACTCGTCCTCGTCTTCGTCGTCGCCATAGTCGCTCGTGATATCGCTCTCCGAGTACGGCTCGGACTCGGTATCGGACAGCTCGTAGGCAAAGTCGCCGTCGCCGCTGCTCGCTTGGGCGAATTCGGCATCCCAATCGCGGTCGGCATCCCAATCGCGGTCGGCATCCCAGTCGCGGTCGGGCATGGCGCTGCTGCGCAAGGTTTCCGCCTGCCCAACGTCGCAATCCGGGTCGTCGAGCATGTGATGCACCGTCATGCCATAGGGCTTGTCGTCAACTATGACCAGCCCACCGAAGCTGACTGGATACAAGTGGCGATCCCCGATCCAGGCGCCGATGCTAGCTCCATTGCCAGGCTGCTTTTGGTACCCGGGGTTGGCGGCCTCGACATCGTCGTCGGCGTCGGGCTCGCCGGCCATGCATCTCTTGACAGCCTTTGTCTGCCTGCGCGATCGAAGAACGTGGCCTCTGCAGACCTTGAGAGCAAAGCCCGTGGTCCCGTCAAACAAGTCGCCCAGTCGCTTCTTCAAGATGGCGCGGACCTTGCCGACAGACGTGCAGACGACCAAGACGGTCGGCTGCGTCTTGTGGGGGCTCGGCCCGACGGACTCGAGCGAAATCTCAACGGACTCGGGGTGCTTGCGATAAAAGTGGCGCAGAGCCTGGTTGACCTGGGGCATGAGGATGGTATTCCACTTTTCAACCACGTCCGGCGCGAGGGGGACGTGGGGATAGAGGCGTATCTTGGTCTCCGACTTGGCCGCCTTGTCGAGGACATCTAGTGGGGTGTTAGTGCATGTTGTGACATGTTGCGTCTGGGAGACGGAGACTGTACCATCGACGTCGACGTCCGCTGCTGGGGCCACGTTCCTCGGCTCCTCGGGGATGGTGGACTCCATAGTCGACAGCTTCCTTTCGCTGGGAAAATTCAGCGGAGACTTGGCATCCTTGTCCGCGGACGGCCCGGCCGGCTGTCGCTTCTCAGAGCCCGATGCGTGCAGCTCCTGGGTCAGTCGCTCCTCCAGCCCGCTGACGCCGTCCAGGATACAGCAGGCCTCGAGGTATCGGCTCACGCGCACCTGCACGGCGGAGAGGAGGGCTTCCCCGCCAGCTCCGTCCGAGGCCTCCTCGTCGGTGGCCTGCCAGCATGCCTGGACAGCCTTCATGTACAGGCTGCCGCACTTTACAGCAAGCCGCTCGAAGAGGGAGCTGGCAACCGGAGCCGTCGCAAGTTCGGGGGCGAGCGTCTCGATCTTGGTCCACAGGCCAATCGACAGCAGAACCATGGCGAGCGAGTACAGCTCGAGGACGCGCTCGTCGGTCGACTTGGCCAGCGGCGACGCCTGGGCGGTGCGAGGGTCCAACGGGTGGCGCCAGAGCGAAAAGTCGACGACGGAGTCGCCCTCGGCGAACAGATCAAACGACGAGACGAGTGGGCGTCGAACGTCGACGGATGCGTCGGCGACACCATTCTCCCTGGTCGTGGCGTCGCAGAAGGAGACGTTCTTATCAGTCAAGTTGCCGTGGGTGACGCCGCGGGCGTGCATATCGAAGATGGTGTTTGTGAGGTTGTAGGCGAGTCTGAACTTGCACTCCAGCAGGGGCTCCGAGTCGGGGCAAGAGAGGAGATGGTGTAGAGTGGGAAGGTTGTAGAAGGGGTTGTGGGTGAGGGGCTCAACCGACAAGGCATTGAAGGTTGGCGGGAAGCGGTAGACGAGACCCAGCCGCGAGTTCTCCATGTCCTCAAAGTAGCCCAGAAGACGGGGCAAGCCGGTCCAGGTGCCGGGGGCGCGTTGGGGGTCCTGCTGAAGGCCGGCCGACAGCTTCTCGAAGCGAGCCATGGGAGGCATGATTCCCGTCGTGGCGTAGATGGAGTCGAAGGCGGCGTACTCGAGCAGAAGCGGCGCCCACGGCTCGCGAGTGGTGCCTCGGGTCAGCTCAGAGTAGGCCGTCTTGCTCATGACGACGACCTCTCTGGCGGGGACGCTGGTGTCGTCGCGCCTCACGGGCCTCAGGTGCTCCAGGGTCCGGGGATCGATTTGCTGCGGCGTCTGCATGCGAGTCGACTCGAAGGGCCGAAACTCGTCGGCCGGCGGCGTGGCCTTGTAGGCGGTCTTGGACGAGCGCCGCGGCACGGTGGCAGAGGAGCGGGTGCGCGACAGGTCGTGGAGGGTGTCGATGGAGGCAGTCAGGTCGTGGACGAGATCCTCGAAGCGGCCCTTGTCCCACTGGACCAGGGGCGGCTTCCGGTCGGGCGACGAGCGGGCGCCCTCGACGATGCGCTTGGAGCTCAGCCACAGCGGCTCGGCCTCGGCCAGGATGTCTTTGATGGTGGACATGATGCTGCCGACGACCTCGCTGAGGCCGGCCTTGGAGAGGGACTCGTCGATCTCGGCGGACTGGTTGGGGTCGGACCACTCGAGGCCCCAGCTGACGAGGCGGTCCTTTTGGATGCGCAGCTTGCGGTGCAGGCCCTTGATCTCGGGGTCCTCCTCGCTGGGGACGGGGTCCTTGACGAAGTCGCTCGACTTTTTGGTGTCGTTGTAGAGGCGGCTGAGGCGGCGCTGGAAGGGCAGCTGGAAGCCGCCCATGGGCAGGAAGGAGTCCATGGTGGTGATGGTGAGCGGCGGCGGCGGAGTGGTGGTGGTGGTGATGAGCGGGTGGTGAGCGGGTGGTGGTGAGCGGAGGTGCTGGTATTCGATGCGTGGTTTGGCCAGAGGGCGACGAGAGTAACGAGCCGCGATCTCTAGCGGTCGAGGGCTTCGCAGCAGCGCATCGCCCGTCGGCTCTCGATGGAGGAGCGAGGTGATGCAACGCGCAGCGGGTGAGTGGTGTTATCACGCCAAGAGGACACGTTGCCGCAGCCGCGGGCGGGTCCAGGTTGCAGTGACACTCGTAGGCAGACGAGGAGTCTCGCCGATGCTCGTGCAGCAAGTCGGATCGCTGAAGCTCGTTATCTGGCTGCCTGTGCGATGCAGCTCCGGCGATGGCTCCATCCATAACTCGGCCCCATTGTGGGCGTCGCGGCGCGGGGCTCGTCCCCGCGCAGAGAGAATGCTGCTGCCTGGCCGCGCTGGAGGCGGCGCGACGGTTCATTGGCGGGGCGCGGACGATGAGGCGCCCGCGAGCCGGGCCAATGAGGCTGCGCGATGCGCTGGTCGCCGAGGTCACGTGCCGTCCATTTGCCTTGCTCGGGGATCCAGGCGCCGTCATGTTTCACGCGGTCCACTGCTGGTCGTCGATTCGCGCACGTTGACGATAAGCTGCGGGACGAGGCAATTGGCGCCGAAGCTGCGCCGCTCGTAGCTACCCTGTACCCAGAAGGCCGGCTTGTCACGGGGTTGAAGGAGGTCCCAGTTCAATGGATACATAACCAAAAAGGACTCTCGTCTTATCGTTGGTAACTGATTTCTGTAGGTTGGCGCAAAAGACCACAGATTGAAGTATTAACTCCTCCCCCGATTAACGTAGCGGAGACGCTAGACCTTTCGTCTCTTACGCCCTGCTCTACCCGCGCCGCCCAAGAAGGAATGCCCGTGTTTCTCCGAGCGTGGATGCGATCGGTGCCCTCCGGAGACAGCACTTACACGGCCGCGCCGCGAGCCAATCTCGAGCGCCAGCTGCCGGCTTGGTCTGCTTGCTGCTTGCTGCTTGCTGCTTGTCCGCCTCAGCCCCGGCGCGGCAACGTGAACCCACACGGCGTCTCGGCCAGGACCGCGAGGTCCGACCGCATCTCCGGCGGCGGCGTGGGGCCGGCGTCGTCGATGCCGGAGGCGCTCGACGGGCGTTCCCCCTCCGACAGACGCGCGCCCGTCTGCCGGGGCAAGAGGGCGTGGAGCTTGGGCAGCGCGGCCGGGTTGAGGTGGACGGCCACGACGGGGGCCGCGAGGCCGAGGACGAGGGTGCTGGGGTACATGGCGGCCATATAGACTGGGAGAGATGCAGGTAACAGGACAGTCCGGATGGTGCTTGAATAACAAAGAATGTTAAGAATGCTGCAGTCCACCCGTTCATCCTACCCCGCAGCATCTGTCGCGCCGACGTCCAATCGCGGATGGATGCCACTCGCCATCTCACATGCCGGAATGTTTAAACAACTACGCTACGTACGTCAACTTTTCCGTGTCCTTGTGAACGCGTCCCTAGATCCGGCTCTGCGGCAAATGCACGGCATCTGACATCTGCAGAACACCGAGATGCCTCGTCTCGTAGGGGCACGACATTGCGTCAGCGCGACTCCAACCACACTACGAGTACGTCACATCAAACACCGGTCAGTTCGCCACGCCGGGACGATGTTTACAAAATGCTGACATGATAGTTGAACCGGCCATCTCGGCCAAATATCTACACGAACCGGAGCTCACGCTTCTATCATCCTCGCAGCCACCCCACCTACTCGTACTTGATCCTAAACGCCGACGACTCGCTCACGTCGTACTCGGCCTTGTCCTTGGCGTCGCCAAAGATCCTCAGCGCGCGGACGACAAACTTGTACTTGCCGGCGGGCGCGTAGCCGCCCGAGTCGAGGCGGCCGTCCCAGGGGTAGGGCCCGGCGCCGCGCGTGTTGAACTTGGCCGGGAAGCCGTACGGCTGGCCGATGGTCTTGACGCCCCACGCCTCGGTCGTCAGGTTCCCGGGCGGGCACGTGGTCAGGGGCACGATGTCGGCGCGCAGCAGCGGCGACCCGAGGGCCAGGTCGACGACGAGCGCGGGCAGGGCGCGGCCGGCGGTGGCGTTGCCGGGCGCGGGCAGCGTAAACGTGGCGTTGCCGCCCACGGGCTTGAGGGCCGTGTCCGTCGAGAGCGCGATCCAGGTGCCGTTGGCGGCCAGGACCTGCGAGTCGTGCAGCGAGCCCGTGAGGCCCTGGTAGGGGATGGACAGGCGCGTGCCGTCGGAGCCGTTGACGGCGACCCAGCCCGACCACAGGGCCAGGCGCCGGGCGTCGAGGCCGGCGGGCGGCGCGGCGGCGACGCGGACCGTGGCGGACGCGCCGGGGCCGATGCTGAGGGCGTCCTCGCTGAGCCAGAGGGTCGCGGCGGCGCCGTCGACGGGGTCGTTGGGGAAGGGCGCCGGGTAGATGGAGCCGGCGGCGAGCGTGTACATGGTGACGGCGGGCACGTGGGAGAGGCGGTACGGGACGGCCCGCTTGCCCGTGTTGCGGAGGCGGAAGGCCAGCTCGCCGGCGAAGTGGTCCGAGTCGTTGAAGGACAGGCCCGAGGGCTCGAGCAGCGTCGAGGCGTGGGCGGCGTCGTGGGCGCGCACCAGGCCGCCGCCCTGCTGGGCCGCCGGGGCGAGGAAGTCGTAGAAGCGGGTGCCGTCGTTGAAGCGCTGCGGGTCCGCGTTGGCCGCCAGCAGGCCGTCGATGGTGGCCGGGTCGAAGGTGCCGCGGACCTGGGCGACGAGGGCGACGATGGCGGCGGTGAGCGGGCAGGACATGGAGGTGCCCGACAGCACGGCGTAGCCGCCGAGGGCCAGCGGGTACGTGGACAGGATGTTGCCGCCGGGCGCGCCGACCTGCGGCTTGAGGTCCATCTCCCAGGTCGGGCCCCAGGTGGTGTAGCCGCTGAGGGCGCCGCCGGTGGCGTTGTTGGGCACGGCGATGACCTGGCTGTCCGTCTTCTCGCGGCTGGCCATCTTGAGCGTCACGGCGTGGCCGGCCGCGAGCGCCGCGACCCAGGCCTCGCCGACGGCCGCCGTCACCATGCCGCCGGCCAGCACGCCCGGCACGGCGGACAGGTCGATGGACAGCGCGCCGGCGGCGTTGTTGTACACGACCACGTAGCGCGCGCCGGCGGCGGCGGCGTTGGTGGCCTTTTGCACAAAGGTGCACGAGCCGCGGCGCACGAGCACGATCTTGTTGGCGAGGTCGGGCGTGCCCGGCGGCAGCGGGCTGCAGGCGTCGTCCTTGACGGTCGCGTCGCGGCTCGTGGCGTAGACACCGAGCGTCACGCCGTCCCAGGCCTCGGGCTGGGCGGGCACGTAGCCGAAGCGCACGTCGGCGGCGGCGTCGACGGCGTAGCGCGCGCTGTACAGCAGCGTGGGCGTCAGCGTGTTGTCGAACGAGGCCACGGCGGTGACGCCCTTGCCGTCGGCCGCGCCGCTGGCGTAGAAGAGGCCCTGGGCGCCCTCGTTGCCGGCCGAGACGGTGCACGGCACGCCCTTGGCGACGATGCGCGACACGGCGGCGGCCCACAGGTCGCCGGACCAGCCGCTGGGCCCGCCGATGGACGCGGTGATGATGTGCGCGCCGTCCTGGTAGGCGCGGTTGTAGGCCGCGATGAGCACGTCGTTGGCGGCCTGGCCCTTGCAGCCGAAGACGCGGTAGGCGCCGAGCACGGCGTCGGGCGCCGCGCCGGTGAAGCCGAAGGCGTTGGGCTGCGCCGCCACGATGCCCGCCACGTGCGACCCGTGGCCGGCGCAGTCCATGGGGTCGGGCCCGGGCCGCGGCGTGTTGGCGCCGTCGTAGGCGTCGCCCACGAGGTCCGTGCCGAACGCGACGAGGCAGCCGGGCCCGAAGCAGCCGCCGAGCGCCGGGTGCTTGTAGTCGATCTGGGGCAGCGTCAGCGGAGCCGAGCCTCACATGCGCCTCACATGCGCCTCACATGCGCCTCACGTGGGCGTCGCCGCCACTTACACCCGTGTCGATGACGGCAATCTTGATGCCCCGGCCCGTCACGCCCTCGGCCCGCAGCCGGTCCACCTGCGTCATGACGTGCGGCGAGAACACATCCGCGCTCGCATTGGCCGCGCGCCGCCTGGACGAGCCGCCAGAGTGCCGCTCGGGGTTGGTGCCGATCCACTCCACGCGCGGGTTGGGCATGCTGTACAGCTGCAGCGGCCACACGTTCTTGACGGCCGGCAGCTGCGCCATCTGGGCCACCCGCGCGTCGGCCCCCTCCACGTCGTGCAGCTGCACCGAGACGCCCTTGAAGAGCTCGTAGTCGAGCGTCATGCGCGTCGTGCCCTCCTTCTGCACCGCCTTGTAGAGCGTGTTGGGGTCCTGGGCCGTCAGCGAACGCACTCGGCCGTAGCTGCTGGGTCGTCGGGACTTACATGCCCGTCCTCGAGCTCAAAGATGAACGCCCCCGGGACGATGTTCTTGGACGCCCCGGCCGCAAGCGCCGTCGACGCCGCCGCAAGCGACACGAGCAGTGATGAGCGCATGGCGCCGGGCGATTTGCTTCCTCGGCTCGACTCGGAAACGAACGCGGGACAAGGGCGAGCAAAGACTGGGCGATGCGATCCCAGGACAGCCAGGAGTGGGAGCTCCTGGGCTCCTGGGCGCCTGGGCCCGAGGCGGGCTGCCACCGTTCTATATACCACCCTCGCCTCCGCTCCTCGCCGTCACCATCCCGGCTTCCCAATCCAAAATCAAAGCAGAGACAGAGACAGCATGCATAGCCCCGGTCGCCGGTCGCGTCCACGCCAACGCCGACGGACGCACCTCTCCGGAGCGTCGTATTACCGGCTCCCGGCGTGCCAGGCCCAGGGTCCCCCGTCTCTCATATGAAGAGCATCACCACGCGGTGCCTCGCGCACTTGTGCCGTCCGGGCAGGTCCCAGCGCAGCCATCGCAGCACGAGGAGATTACGGGGCACGGGATGGCGAGACATGCAGACAGAGTTAATTAGGAGCTTGTCGGCAGGTATCATATGCCAGGTACGGTGCTCATCGGGCGGGACCAATACGACCAGTCGTCGCATCGTCGGACGCGGCCCTGCCTTGCCAGCTTCCCTCCTCGGCAGAGCCGCGGGCAGCTCGAGGTCGGAGACGCGCCGTTCACCTACCGCATCGGGCAAGAGGCGCGGCCGCAGATCAGGCCCGGCTGCTGGGCCTGAGCCAGCAAGATTGGAGACAGGAGCCAGGGTACGGGAGACACGGAACAAGTGGATTGTTCTGCAGCAAGCGGTGGTCAAAGACAGGTACGAGTAATCTGTACGCTGCTGCAGCATGATCCATTCCATCCACCAACCATGATTAACCAGTCATCTCCACGTCTCAGATGTGGCACAATGAAAGCCCAGTGGGTTCGGAGGCGCACTGGATCGACGCCGGGCCCGAGCTTGAACAAAGAGCTGCAGACCCTTTGGGCCCGTCCAGCGCAGCTCACGGACATTGCCGGCTGCAACCCGCGCCTCCATTGGCGCAACAGGCGTCTGTCTTGTACTAATACCGTGTCTTCGTGTGGCGGACGATGCTCGCTGCTGCCACTTTGCGCACCCAACGCCGAGTCGATCGCCGGCTCCTCATCTCATGAGATGACCTCCTTTCGGCTTCATCACTGCGTCCCTGATCTCGAGCTGCGCATCCGTCAATGTCCTTCTGTAACACCATCTCGCAATCGCACCCCTGTCCGCCCGGGCTTGCGCGTCTTGCCATTGACTTTCCGCTGCCGCCATCGCGTTGCTCTGGTCCACTGCTTCGGGTCTTGGGATTGGCCATCGTTTTCTCTTGCGGTGCCCAATCACGCAAGAGGTGCAGCTGGCCAGAAGCCTTCGTCGCTCTCCATCCGTCCTCCGTAATCCGTACTCCGTAGTGCCATCCCAATCCCTGTCCTCGGCATGCACTCCGACACAGATCCTGGTCGCCATCGTCGCCAGCCAGATAAACGGCGGGGTTCCTTGCCTCGTTTAGTAAGGTGCATCGCTGTCCGGCCGGTTGTGTGCCGCGGCGGCAGTTCGCCAGCTCCTCAGCTTGTGCTCGCGCGACGGTGCACCGCATGTCTGGACGAGTACATGTACTCTTGCTCTTGCTGCGAGCAGCCGTTCGTCAATCACCTCTGTGGATGCGGAGTATACGGAGTACCGTCCCCTCAGTTCTCGGCCCTCCCTGTCTCACCTCGGCCGCGTGCACTGCAGCCCGACACCATGCATTCCCGAGCATCGAACTCTATCCAACGAGACGGCCGAGCTCCGTTCGCACACGGTACCGTCTGCCCCGCTGCGTGAGACACGTCAACAATTGCCTCGGCAATGCAAGAACATGTCTCAACTGTCTGAGACACAGCAATGCACGCGATAAATGCTGGGCTTCTCAGTTCGACGGCAATCTTGACAGTCGACTTGGCACTTCTGTAGCGCCGCCAGCAGTTCTAGCCTCCTGTCCCATTGACAGTGGGCCGGTGGCTGGCCCGGATTTGGCATCTCACAAGCCCTCTCTCCCTTGGCGCCTCCAACGTCAGGACCTTTGTTTCTCAGTCGCACAGGACCGGTTTGGCGAGCGATAAGGACCCCATCCGCTCAATATGCTTGTTATGCTTGTTATGCTTGGCGGAAGCGGGCCATGCCCCGAGCGTTGTACGGATTCTTGACAACCGACAGACAGCTCCCCATAAGCTTCACCGCCAATTACATTCGATGCCCTGGATCCATTGCTAACCCCTCTTTGGATCTGCCCATCATTAACCTTTCCCCAAAGAGTTGCACAACGACCATCCAATGTTGGTGCTGCATCCGAGGTCATCAACCGGCACAGCGACGTCCTCGATGACCCCTTGACAACATGTTCCCCTCTCCTCCGCAGTGGGAACGCCTTCCCCCACTCATACAGGCATCGCGATGACGGTTGGCCAAGCGGGCTGTTCGTAGCGGGAGGCAAAATAGCACCAGACCGCTCCATGCCTACCTGCGTGAGCGACGCCTGATGTCAAGTTCGCCCCCAATTGCCTGACTCGGCTCGGCTGGTCGCCGCCAGTATCCCTAGACCCTGGACGTGGCTCCGGCGAAACGAGCGTCCGCCAGGCACCTCTGTCCTCGCGAGCGTGGCGCGGCTGCTCGGTTTCTGAGGATGTTTGGTGCAACAAACATGAGGTTGGCTGAGACTGCTTCCCGCGTAGGACAGCTTGCGCTGTGTAATGTGGCACGGGCGGTGCTCTGAGCGGTGGTTCACTCGATCTTGGACTCCTGTTTCTAGGTTCGGTTCACGCTCCAAGATGCCTCAACAATTCAGAACCCTGCAAGTATACATGAAACTATGCAAGTTCGCCAACCATCTCCCCGCCCAACCGTCTCGGGGTGTTGATGGCTTGGAAGCCGAGTCTTCCCGCTCTCCGGGGAGGAGACAAATGGTGTTCAACACACGTTTCTGGCTGCGCCCGTTTCTTTTCCTTTCTTCAACAAGCCACCCTGTCTTCGAGGAGCATCCAATTGCCATGGGCTGTAATCCTTTGCTTTCCAACTGCTAACGCAACTGTTAGACTAGCTTTGCCCTCCACTTACACGGTGCTCACGCCTTCGAGTCAACACCAACACACACCTTCAACCCAACTCGACCTCTGCCACCCGTATACCGCATCGACCAAAATCCCACTCCATAATTAAATCTCCAAATACCCTGTGCATCTCGTTCGCCCAGTGTGGTGTGAGCCACATCGCGCCGGCAAATCCCCGGCCCGAGTCCACGATGTCATCTGCTGAATAATTCTCAACACCTCTCTCGTCAACACCACAGCATCACCAGCATCACCAGCATCACCAGCATCACCACCAGCCATCCCAGCTTCAGCACTCAATTGGACGCCCTCGCCGCGCCGCCTCGAGCCATGATCTGCCCCTCCTGTCGCGCCGCCCTACGCGCCCCGATTCTCCGCAGCGCGATGCGCCTCACCACCGCCCGCCAGCCCCGACTACAACCCCCCGCGTCACCATCCCGCCTCTTCTCCTCCAGCCGCCCCCTCCGCTCCGAGCTCCCAGCCGAAGAAGAGTCGTCCATGACCCCCGCCGAGCGCTCCATCGCCGCCCTCCTCTCCTCCGAGCTGCGGCCCACGCACGTCCTCGTGCAGGACGTCTCTGGCGGCTGCGGCTCCATGTACGCCATCCAGATCGCCTCGCCGCTGTTCCGCGGCCAGACGCTCCTCAAGCAGCAGCGCATGGTCAACGCCGCGCTGGGCGACGTCGTCAAGAGCTGGCACGGCGTGCAGATACGCACCGTGGTGCCGCCCGAGGACGGGCCGTAGGGGAACGGAACGGGACGAACGGGAACAAGGCTGCTTGAATACAGAGCGGATATAAACTTCCAAGACGAGAGATGGACGACATGAATGGACGCGGTCGTTGTACCACTACGGGGAGATGCAGTCAGCGAAGCGCGCTGTACGAGTGTACACCATCTGTATAAATTCCAAAGCCTTCAGGCTGCCTAGATCATCGGGAGCATACGGGTACAAGGAAAAACACCAAGGGGACCGAGAACCACACTTCACTGCTCAACATGAGTTAAAACCATTGTGCTCATAACATGCTCTATAAATTCCAAACTGCAACCAGACGCCATCATACACCCCGCGTTATAAGTATATATACGTGGCGCGAAAACAGCCACAGACAGCGTGCTTGCTGTTACTCCTTCAAGTACTTGAGGATCGCCTCCCGCTCCTCCACGGGCATGACCCTCAGCACGTCGCGCACTCCCTTGAAGCCCGACTCCTTGTGGCCCCGCACCACCTCCGACAGCTCGGCCGCGAGCTTCTCCGCCTTCATCACCTCCACCTTCTCGCCAATCGTCTTCCTCTCCTTCTCGTACCACTCGGCCACCTCCCTGTCGTTTTGCTCCCAGCCGACGATGTTGGACCAGCTCTCCAGCAGGTGCATGTTCCTGGCACGCACGTCGTTGGCCTTGGCGGTGCTCTGGTCCCTGGCCGACGACAGCACGCTGGCCGCCATGCGCCTGAGGATGTACTCCTCGTTGAGACGGCGGCGCAGGCGCCAGTAGAAGAAGCGACGCGCGTTGCTCCACTCCAGCACCTCCCGGATGACGCCCTTGGCCTTCATGCGTCCGGCGCGGTCGTGCAGGTCGGCAAACTGTACGGCAATCTGCGCGTAGACGGGCAGCAGCTGCTTCTCCCTCTCGACCAGCCGCTGCTTGATCGCCGCCGCCACGTCGGGCTTCAGGGCCTTGTTGCTGAGCTGCTTCTTCAGGTCGGCATACGTCGGGTCCATGCGCGCCATCGTCTCGAGCTGCTTCTCCTTGCGGTACTTGATGCCAATGATGCCCTCGGGCTCGAGGACGCCACCGCGCGCATCGACGTCGGCGTACATCTCCATGGCCGTGGGGTTGATGGTGGGATCGACCACGACCCACGAGCCGCCGCGCATCTCGCCGAACGGTGGAATGTACACAAAGATGGGCTGCTCAAACTTGACCAGGGCATCAACAATGTACGAACCGTACTTGAGAACCTCGTTGAACATGTCGCGCTGACCACCCGAGAAACCTCTCCAGTTGGCCAGGATCATCAGCGGCAGCTGCTCGCCGTTGTTGAAGTCGCTGATGGCCTGCGCCGTCTTGAACGCCGAGTTGGGGTACCACACGCCGCCGGCCTCGTTGCTGACCTGCTCCATCGAGTCGGGGTTGGCAGGGTCGGCGGGCGTAATGTTCTCCACCGAGCGCGTCTCGACGGCAATGACACCCATGGGGATGCCGCCCAGGCGGGCGCGGCCGACCACGACGGTTCGCGCCCAGCCGCCGAGCGTCTCGACAAACGAGTCCTTGTCGAAGAGGCCGCTCTGGAAGCTGCCGTCGTCGTCGCGTTTGCCGGAAATCATCCACCGCACGTCGTAGGGCTGCTTCTGCGGCGGACAGTACACGACATCGCGGTCCCAGTCGTCGGCGCTCGGGCTGACGGGGACGGGGCCGTTGCGCTTCTCGGGCACAAACGACATCCACTCGACGATCCTCGACACACCCTCAAAGTCGTCGTTGGCTGTCATGTGCGAAACGCCGTTGCGGTACATGATCTGCGTGCCGCCGAGCTGCAGGTTAGACGTGTAGACCTCGCGGCCCAGCAGGTTGTTCAGGGCCGGAGCACCAGTCAGGATGATGGGCTGGCCCTCGATCTGCACGGCACGCTGTCCAAGGCGGACGAGGTAGGCACCGATACCTGTGCCACGTTAGCTCATTATGCCCCAGCGTGGAGTTAAAAGTGTCCACTTACCGATGGATCGGCAGGTGACCAGAGTCACCGTGAAGATGTCGTTGTACGCCAGGCTCGTCGCGCCCGCAATGAGGCCAGAGCCCCTCAGGCACTCGACACCAAGGCCGTCCTCGCGCCCGATGATGGTGACAATCTTGTGGCGCTTCTCGCCGTCTTCGGAGACCTCCTCGGTGACGACGTCGCCCTTGAAGCTCTCTCTGGTCTTGTCGTCCAAATACAAGTACCGGAAGCCGCCGTCCTGCTTGGCCGGGTCGTTCCAGGCGACCTTGAAGTGCGGCATCAGCTCTTCGGCCAGGCCCAGGCGGGCACCAGAGTTGGCCGAGAGGTAGATGCGCGGGATGCCCAGCTTGCGCGCTAGCTCGGTGCACTTGTTGAAGAAGTTGTCTTCCTTGGGACCAAACGAGCCGATCTTGTAGGTGATGTCGTTGGCGACGACGATGAAGCGGCGGCCCGAGGGGTACTCGGGGGTGCGGGCCTTGAAGATCCAGCCGACCATGCCGCACGTGTTGGTGCCGGGCTCGCGGTTGACCTCGTCGAGGTTGTCCTTGTCGTCCAGGACGAGCTCCGTAAACGTGACGCACTCGCCCACCTTGGGCTGCTGCGACGCCAGCGCGGGCTGGGTCTTGACCACTTTGACCCAGGTGTTCTGGGTCGCCTGGCGGAACAGCTCGGGGAAGTCGTACACGTACTGGGTCCCCATGAGGTGGGCCTTGTACCGCTTGGGCTGGAGGGCGTTCTTGGTGGCGTACGGGGTCGCGACGGACATGAGATGCATGGGGCCCTTTTCCTTGGTGCCGCCGATGCTGTGGAAGACCCAGTCGCCCTTTTCCGACTTGCGCTCCGCGTACATGTCGACGTCGACGACGTATCCGGACGTGTTGGTGACGACGACGCGCAGGGGGTAGGGGGTGCCGGTCTTGGGCTCCGTGCAGATGATGCGGATCTCGACCTGGGCCACGCGCAGCCTCCAGCCGCGAGGGCCGAAGCGGTCGAGGAAGCCCTGGAGGCTGTGCTCGACCTCCTGGGGATCCAGCTGGAAGACGGGCGTAAAGTTCATGAAGATGTGGTTCAGGTCGGATGAGTTGTTGCCAATGATCTCGAGCGCGTCGAAGATGTCGTTGATGACGCGGTCGGCCTCGGAGATGAGGTACTCTGCGGTCGGGATCTCGTCGCGGAGGCGGCCGGGTCGGATCACGGCGCGGGTAAAGTAACGCTTGTCGGTGTCGACGGCCTTGCCGACGGCCTCGTAAACGTGAATGTTCTTGTTCTCCGTGAAGACGGGCTTGATGTGGAACTTGGTCAGACGCCCGAGCTCCAGCTGGAAGGCCAGGGCGGGCTCGCTGTGGCGGATGCTGTCGTCCTCCTCGTACTCGGGCCCGCGGAAGGTGTAGTGCCCGGGGTACGAGCCGTCGCCGTGGCCGCAGATAAAGGTCAGGCGTCGCACGCCGCGGACGAGCATCTCGCTCTTGAACTGCTGGACGATGGGTAGGATGCGGGCCATGATCTCCTGGTCATCGCCGCTCTCGGCGTCCCGCACCGCCACGTTGATGACGGCGGACAGCTCGTCGTCCTTCTTGACCTCCTTCCTGACGGCGCTGAACGGCTTCCGCTTGCCGTTGAGGTCCGCGAGGATGTGGGTACCGCTGTGCTGCCTCTTCTGCTTGTTGTGGAAGGCCAGCGTCTCCAGCGCCTTGGGGAGTAGCTCCTCGGCCTCGTCAATGTACTTGCAGGGGACGCTGATGCCCTTGCGCGTCGGCTCCTCCTCCCACTTGGTGGTGAGGTACGACATGTCGCTGATGGAGTAGATGCGCTTCATGTTGGGCTCGGAGCCGCTGGGCGTGCCAGGGGTGGACGGCGCGGCAGACTGCAGCGGGAGGCCAAACTCGGACTGGCCAATCTTGCGCAGCTGGAAGTCCCAGGACACGAACTGGGGGTTGTCCCTCTCGTCATTGTGGTACTCGACCTGCTTGAGGATGTAGGCACGGTACGCGCGGCGGACGTAGACCTCGAGCGCCGCCAGGCCCACCCAGGGGTCGTCGTGGGCGAAGAAGAGCGGGATGACGTCGAAGACGGTGTACTTGGAGTCGACGACCTCCTTGATGACCTCGAGGCTGGGCTCGCGGTGGTCCCATCCGCTCTCGCCGTACCGCGACTCGATCACCGACGAGCGCAGGATGTGCTCCATCTGGGCGGTGCGCTCCTCCATCGACGGCAGCGAGCACTGGATCATAATCTCACGGGCCTTGAGCGAGACCTTGGAGGTGACGCGCGACGACAGCTCCGTCAGCCGGCGTAGCGGCTCGCGTAGGAACTTGCCGACGTTGCCGACGCTGGGCTTGTTGGGGCGGTACTCGTCGAGGATGGCGAGCACGAGCGAGCTCTTGGCGCCGACGCGGCTGTGGGAGAGGACCGTCTGGACAACCTTGTCGATGCTATCCTTGTTCTGGTCACGCAGCTTGAGGACGACGCCGTCGTCCTGGGCCTGGCTCAGGAAGAGCTTCTCGACCTCCCAGTACGCGTCCAGCAGGCCCTCGATGAAGTGCAGCTCGCGCACCTTTTGGCCGTCGGCGTAGATGTCGAGGATCTCGGTGAGCGGGGCGAGCGTCGTCTTGAGCAGGGCGGAGTCGCCGTCGGCGACGCTCTCCTCGATGAACTTGTAAAAGGCCTTGTGCAGAGCCTTGGCCGGGAACTCGACGTGCCGCGCCTTGGCGCGCTCGACGATCTGGGAGAACTGGGCATCGAGCTTGGCGGGCATGCGGGCGTGCAGCGCCGAGAACTGCGCGTTCCACTCGCTGTAGGGGAGCTCGGGGTTCCGCAGCACCTCGATGAGCTCCTTGAGCGCGGGCGCCATGATGACGGAGTTGTCGAAGCCCATCAGGATGTTGGTGACGATGTTGCGCAGGACGGTGAAGCGCTGCGCGGGCTTGTTGCCGACCACGACGGGGTCGCCGTAGGGGGGCAGCTTGTCGACAAAGGCCTGGGCCTGCTTGACGCGGCTCGGGTCGTCCAGGGCGAGGATGCCCAGGATGTCGCCGGCCTCGAGCGTGGCACCGGGCTGCTTGATGAGCTGCACGATGCCGTCCTCCTGGGTGACCAGGGGCATGTACATCTTCATGACCTCGACCTCGGCAAAGGTCTGGCCGGCCTTGACGTGCGCGCCGTTCTCGACCGAGTACTTGACGAGCTTGCCGGGGCTGGGACTCCGCAGCTGGGTCGGGTCGTTTTCCTGCTCCAGCAGACACGTCTTGCTGTCGACGGACAGACGCGTCGCGCCAACCTCCTCCTTCCAGTAGATGTTGTGGCTGTGGCCGTCGAGCAGGATGAGGAGACCGCCGTCGCTGAGGGCGCGGACGCCGACGGAGCACTTGGAGCCGTTGATGAAGAGGTGGTAGCTATCGGCGCTGGCGCGGGTGGCCGTGAACTTGTAGCGGTAGCCCTCGTAGATGAAGTCGATGTTGAAGACGGTCTTGAGAATCTCCTTGGACGGGACCTGGCCCTTTTCCAGGCCGGCGCGGTACTCGGCCATGCACGACTCGCTGGCAATGTGCGCCTTGGTGGTGGCGCCGCAGACGACGGCGAGCATGGTGTCGGGGCGCTCGGCCGTCAGGCGCTTGGAGATGAGCTCGTCGAGCCACCCGGTCGAGATGGTGTTGTCCTCAAAGGCCTCCGTCTCCAGCAGCTTGATGAGGTACTCGACCGTCGTCCTGAAGTCGCCACGGATGCTCAGCTCCTTGAGGGCGACGACCATGTGCTTGCGCGATGCCTGTCGGTTCTCGCCGTAGGCGAAGATGTGGCCGAACTGGCTGTCGGAGAAGCTGTGGATGCCGCCCTGGGTGCCGACGGAGAAGTAGCCCCAGACGTTGGAGCTGCTCCTGAAGTTGAGCTCGTGCATGACGCCGTTGGACGGCTTGAAGCCCTCGCCCGGGTCCTCGGAGGTGATTCGGCAGGCCGTGGTGTGGCCGGTGGGGGTCGGTCGCCGCTGGGACTCGGAGGTGGCCTCGAGCTTGAACTCGAAGTCGATCTCGCTCGACGTCCTGGGGTCGACGCCGTACAGCAGCCTGATGTCGCGGATGCGGTGCAGGGGCAGGCCCATGGCGATCTGAAGCTGGGCGGCGGGCAAGTTAACGCCGCTGACCATCTCAGTCGTGGGATGCTCGACCTGCAGACGGGGGTTGAGCTCGAGGAAGTAGAACTTGTCGTCGGCGTGCGAGTACAGGTACTCGACGGTGCCGGCGGAGACGTAGCCGACGAGCTTGCCGAGGCGCACGGCGGCGTCCTCCATGGCCTTGAACGTGTCGGCCTTGGCGATGGTGACGGGGGCCTCCTCGATGATCTTCTGGTGCCGTCGCTGGACGGAGCAGTCGCGGCCGAAGAGGGAGATGTTGTTGCCGTACTGGTCGGCCAGCAGCTGGACCTCGAGATGCCTGGCGTTGCCGGCCAGCTTCATGATGAAGATGGGGGAGCCGGGGATCTCGCTGGCGGCCGCCTTGTACAGGGCCTCGAAGTCGTCGGAGCCAACGGCCTTGCGGATGCCCTTGCCGCCGCCGCCCTCGGAGGCCTTGATCATGACGGGGAAGCCAATCTCCTTGGCCTTTTCCAGGCCCTCTTGCCACGAGGTGACGCAGCCCTTGGCGTACACCTCGTCGGGGACGGTGACGATGTCGTCCTCGTCGATTTCGACCTGGTTGACGCCCGTCCCTGACCAGGGGATGCAGGGGACGGCGGCGTGCTGCGCGACGATGGTGGAGGAGATTTTGTCACCGAGCGACCGCATGGCGGAGCCGGGGGGGCCGATGAAGACGATCTTGTTGGGGGAGGCGGCCAGCGACTCGGGCAGCTTGGGGTTCTCGGAGGCGTGGCCCCTGGGGGGTCGTTAGTACAGTTCCGTCCGTGGCACAAGGGGAACTGCGGTGGTGACTTACCAGCCCGCCCAGACGGCGTGTACGTTCATGCGCTCGGCAATGTCGACAATCAGCTCGACGTTGGCGTAGTTGTGGTTGTTGGTGCCGCCCGGGACCTCGACATAGTGGTCGGCCATGCGGATGTAGTCGGCGTTGGCCTGGAGGTCCTCGGGGGTGGCCATGACGGTGAAATGGATGGCGCGCTCGTCGCCAAACGTCTCGTACGCCCATTTCCGCACGGAGCGGATCTCCTTGACGGCGGCGATGCCGTTGTTGGCGATGAGGACCTACCTCTGTCAGCCCAGTCCGTTGCCTCTCGATGTCAGGCCCGTACTCACGTTTGTGATGACCGTGTGGCCGTCATTTTGGGCCACAAAGTCCTTGACCTTGCTGGCGGGCGCATTGGCCAGCTTGTTGCCCCCGATGAAGTGGTCGGCGATTTTGTGCTTCTCGGCGTACGATGCCTTGCCGTTGACGACGGGCACTGTCCGCCCGCCGGCGCCGTTGGACGTTGCTTCCGGCATGGTCGCTGTGGCTGGTGCTCGTGAGGACGCGAGGAGGAGGGCGGAATCGAGACGAGGAGGGCGCTCAAGGCGTCATGAACCCCAAAGGGCACGGAGCTCTCGCGGAGCCTGGGACGTTGACAATGGAAGGGTACGCCACGCCCGATGACCGTTGGAAGGGGAAAGAAGTGAAGAAACGAAGAATTAGTAGGCGTGAGTGTGAATGCCCGTTGCAAGGAGGATCGCAGGCTCAAGGGAGGGAATCAAGGGTCAAGAAGAGGAGGGCTGGACGAGGTCGGGTGTGTTGTACAGTCGAGCTTTGCGCCGGCGGCGTTAGAAGAGCGGACGTACTTCGAACGAAGTCTCGTAATCCAATCTGTTGGGGTTCAGCGCGCCCGAGCTGGCACTGTCCTGACGGGTGTGGCAGAAAAAAAAGATGGAGCCCCAGGGTCTGTCGCGCAGCGTGAACAGGCGCCGTCCGAAATCCAGTTCCGGCACACACCCGCACAGTGCAGTGCGCGCGGCTCCAGCAGTGGATGCCGATGAACGGGTCAACTCCAGGCTGTTGTTCACTTTCACTTACACAAGGACGAGCTCGCCGTCAGTCGCCAGCACGCTGCCCAAACACGCTCCGGCTGATAGCGAGGTGGGAGGGGGACGAGGGAATTCACGGGCACCGCTAAGAAGGCGGAGAGGAGCAGAGCTGAGCGGACAGAAGAGGACGACAGCTGCGACATGTATGCAGTGAGATAGGATTGTACACCTCCAACTACCTTACCCAGTATCCCCGAATTCGACCCCCAGCGTCGATAAGACCAGGGTCAGCATAAGATGATCGTCTCGCATCCAGCAAAATCTCTGCCGGCGTCCGTCCCGTCCGCCAACGATTCGTTATCAGCCTGAAGCCGCAGCATATTCCCAGCTGAGCTGCAAGCGCCCCCCTCCCTCGCCGCAGCTTCCGCCTCCCGACTCCCGACGGATTCAGCAGACCTCCACCGGTCCTACAACGTTCGTGCTGCGTGACTCGGGGAAACGGGCCAATTCCCTCCAATCCAGGGTCGTGGGTTCGCCATCTTATTTTGCTGCTGCTGGAGCTCTGACATCGCCGCTCATGGTCGCGGACAGCTTTATCGATACTCACAGTGCGCCAGGGGTGGGCTCCTCGGAATGCTTCACCCGCGCAATTTACTACCTACCTTCGAGTCGGCATGGCCCAGAAAGGAATTGTCCCTGTTGTCGTCACAATGGGCGGCACCGCATGCTGACACAGTCCTTGACAGCGGCGGAATTGATCTCGGTGATGGATGGAATGGATGCATGCGGCCCCAACGCGCAGCACCTGCAAGCGCTTTGCAAAACTCCGTGCCGGCCTGGGTCCTCGGACACATCCAGGAATGCTAGGCTCCGTCTCAGAGCGCCTCGTCGCCGGTCTCAGTGACGTCCTTGTTTCCCATCATACCTTGCAGCGACGCATCACGTTCCAGGCCATGTACAGAGTAAAAGAACAATCATCGTAGGTACTCCGTACCTAAGTACCAACAGAGTTAGCCAGGCGAGAAGCGGCCGTCACCAAACAGGCTCTGCCAATCGCAGATTGGCTCCCCAATTGTTGAGCACCCCTCCATCCCCCCTAACAACGCCCCCAAACCACTGGGCCCATCCCCCCCGGCGCCGCCGACCCGAAGGTCGGGTCCCATCCCCAACATTGTCCGTCGCCAGCGGAGCAAATCGATCCCCAGGTTCCACCTTCTTACACCCGTCCAGAGAGTAAGCCCGAGCCGATGCTCACCACCATAAGGCAGTCCAAAGGGTCAGGCAGCCAGCCGCGAATGAAGTCGGCGACTTCTCCGTGACTTCTCCCGCCTTCTGCCACTCCCCACGGACCTCCGTCCCTCCACCTCCCGGGACCCGGACGCTCCAGATGCAGCCCTGAGCGCGCCAAATCAGGCACATGAATCCCTTCTCGTCTTGCACAAGCCGCCAGCTCAGCTCGCACCAACTCCTGCATGCCAGCATCGCCCGACCAAGGCTTCAACAGTCTGTTTGTGCATGTCACGGCTCAACGGTCTTTTCGTGCATGTCCAGCTCAACTGTCTGTTCGTGCATGTCACGGCTCAGCATCTCATCATACACCCCATGTCATCATATACCGCGTCCTCAACGCTTTATTATCTATCTACAACTTCCGACCCCCCCCTCATGACAAAAGAAATAGTGCGCAACGAGCAGGCACATAGTATAGACGTGCCTGGTTTATATCATGTCCCCTCAACAGCATTCTTTCGCCGGCCATCCGCCTCTGGCCCAGCTCTTCGCCGTCCATGTCCGCGAGCCAAAATAGCAGAACCCAGAGCCGAGTAAAACCTAAATGTGCTGTGAATCGACTTCGTAATCATCGTGAAGAACCCTTTCGCCTTCTCGTAACCGTGTCATCGCAAAAATGAAAGAAAAACTACAAGGGTATAGATAAGTGAGCAAACGCGCCGGCACTCTACCCACTGCGTCCAAAAATCCTTCAGCCAAGTCACGAGCGGCGGCATCAATACGTCTCGCCCAGGTCGCTCAGCTTCCTGCTGCCGGATGTGCTTGGTCGTCCCGTCGCCTCTCTGGGCGCCGGCACGCCTGTGCTCGGCCGCCGGCCTCCGCTCTGTCGCCGCAAGCCGGGCGTCGGGATCGCGCTGCCTGGGACCGGGATGCCGCTGACGGCCGTCTCCATCTCCAGCTTCGAGTATGTCCCTCGCCGGCTGGGCGTCCTATACTCGCCCTCAAACTCCTCGTCCATGCGGCTGATGCTCGCCGAGCGGCCATGCATCGACCCGCTCATCGACGACCGCGGCCGGCCGAGTGGCGTTCGGGTCCCTGACATGGACGTGCGCGACATGGGCCGCGGTGGAGCAACCATGTCGTTCCTGGACGCCGGCCTGGCGTACGAAGAGACGCTAGCTCTTGAGCTTGGCCGGCTAATGTCCGAGTCCGGTCCGCGGTTCGGCAGCGGCCCAAAGGAGAGGCGGCTTATCCCGGACGTACTAAGTCGCGGGACGTGGCTCTTGGACGACGTCGAGGCGCGGGGGTAGTAGTTGGTCGGTGTCGTGTCGTCCCCGACCACCGACGAAGCCGCGGACCCAGCAGTGCGTTTCCGGGACCGGATAGTAACCGACGCCGGCACGTTGGGTCCGGCGTTGGTAGACCTGGGGGATGCGCGAGGCGGCGTGTTGGTCGGGGCGGGGAGCTTGGACCGGACGGACTGGACCCTGGCCTCGAGGCGCTGCATCTGCGCCGTGAGCGAGCGGATGTGGGAGAGCGAGTTGGAGGCGGGCAGCTTGTGCGTGGCCGGCCGGCCCTTGCTCGGTCGGTTCGCGGGCGTCCGCAGGGGCACGCCTCCGCCCGAGATGCGGCTGCCGGCAGCGCGGGTGAGCGTCCCCGTGCTGGGGTGGGACCGCGGCTTGGGCGTGACGCTGCTGTCGAGCGAGGGCAGCCGAGACTTGCGCAATCCGCCGGCGTTACTGGTCACCTTGGCTGCCGCCGTCGACTTGGGCATGGGGGCCGAGGCGTCCGACATGGGCGGCGACGGCGGGTCGTGCACCTCGGAGACGGTGTCGGCCGTGGACAGGGACTTGGTGTCGGGGGGGGTCGTGATGAGCGGCGAGCTGGCCGTCGAGTTGGGCGACGCCTCGACGTTCTTATCAAACGTCGGCGAGCCCAGCACCGACAGGTCCGTCGAGATGGTCGACAGGTGCCGCGACTCCTGCTTCTTGATCTTGTCCTGCATCAGTTCCGCCTCAATCTTCAGCTCGGCCAGCTCCTCGCGCAGCCGCTGCGATTCGATGCGGAGCTTCTCGCGCTCCTGCTCGCCCGACTTGATTTCCTCCTCCATCATGACGCCGCGCTCGATGGCCTGGTTGTACTTGGACTCCATGTCCTCGAGCGACGACGTCGTGTTGCGCGCCTGACGCTCAAAGTCGTCGTTGGCCACCTCAATGTCGCGCAGCTTGAGCTGCAGCGACCGGTTCGAGTCGCGGAGGGTCGTAATCTCCTTTTCAAGTCCGTTTTGTGCCGCGCTGGCCTCGGCCTTGGACTCCTTATACTTCCTCTGCGCAGCGGGTCAGCCAGCGTCTCCCCGGGCCCGGCTGCGGGAAAGGCTACACGTACCTTCCATTCCTGTACCTCGAATCCCAGCGTCTCGGCCCTCTCTTGCAGGACCCGCTCCTGTTTCTCTGCGCGATCAATGTCCTTTTCCAGCTCCTGCTCCAGCTCGCGGCTCGACTCTCGAAACTCGGCCAGCTCGCCTTCGAGCAGCTCGTACTGCGCCTTGTACCACGACAGGGCGTCTTCGGTACCGGTGGCCTCGCTGGGAGGCGAGGACGGGGGCTCGGCCATGGCGTGTGTCGTGTCGGTCGCGCCTAGAATGGGGTGTTGCAATGTTTATCCCATGGGGAGATTGGTGTTTGCGGACAAAAGAGAGCAGTCGTGGTTGCGTCGCCGAAAGGAGCGTGGGCGTCGTGATGGACGGGCCAGACGCCAGACGGTGAAGATGAAAGATGGGAATGAAAGGGACCAAGTCGTCCGTCGCAAGTCGAGCAAACCCGTCGGCTAATTCCGCGCCGCCTGTGTCTCACGCGTGCGTCAGTTGCGCCGTCGCCGTCGTCGTCGCCATCAGCAGGAGCATCGCGGCGTCACTCACCAGTACGTCAAAGGGGCCTCGTCCTCGGCGCCCAACAGCTTCCCCGCTGTCGAGAGAGAGGCTGCGCGTCTCTGAGGAGAAACGAGCTGCTGCTGCGCTGGCTACGAGCGCAGCCAGACTTACCTTGTGCCTTACCTGCGGCGAGAGGCTGCGAAGCCAGTGTCGTCGTCGTTGTCGTCGTCGGATGGTGGTTGTTTCATGTTTTCGCTCGTGACGCCCGCTGTTGATGCGACGCACTAAAGGCCACTGGGCTGAACGCGGCAGCCGGTGAGTGCTATGCCGTTTTGGGCTTAGCGCTTGGCGTCATGGGCAACCGACTTGCTCCCTCCAAGTCACGTGCCCGAAGCAAACAATAGCAAACAATGTCGCGAGACCGGCTGGTTGTGAGAATGTAACGGAGTAATTAGGATCATTGGAGAATTTCTAGATTCTGTATCGCTTTTCTGAAACAGTGTTTTGAAGCGACAGCGTCTAGTGGGAACACAGAAGCAAATTTGCATGAATGAATGTGCTATTTATAGCGTCGTACTGCAACTGCCCTTCAACCATTCAAAAAAAAAACCACCATCGCAAAAACCGATACACTAATGGACTTCTAGAAATACGCTATTGCTTGTAATCCAATGGACTTGACCTATGGCCTCGGAGAAGCCGGCATGGTAATAGCCGTTCATACCGCCCTGAGCTCTAGGGTAGCCAACCAAGCAACCGCTGCAACGAAGCCCGGTACTACGTATGGTAGGTAAGCTATAAATGTCACTTCGGGCTGCCGCCCAGGTATCATACACACTCATAACACATGATTTACACTCAAAGTCTCGGCCTTCCAGCTCCCCATGCCTTCTTCGCTCTCCGCCCTCCCGCCGTGGCAGCCCCAAAGTTGTGCAGCCGCTCCCCTATCAGGTACGCCTCGTCGCGGATCCCGGCCTTCCAGCCATTAAACACCTTGGCCATGCCGACGGCGTGCTTCACCGCGACGGCCGCGATCGCTGCCGCTGGATACGAGAGCCGGTACACCACTGCTAGACCGACGGCATCGACGCCTGTGCTGCCCAAGGCATCCATCTTGATCAAGAAACTCGCCATCAGCGGCGGCCCGAACGTGGCCACCGCTGCAATGGCCATGCACGGGATGACAAACGCCCTGGTCAGGATCCCAATGTCCGGCCGTAGCCATCCGCGACGCACGACGGTTCGTACAGCCATGGCCGCGCGGCTGTCGGGGAAGAGAGACGTTATCATTCTTGTCCCGAGATTCAGGTAAAGCAGCCCCAGAGTCCAAGCCTGGATGACGCGGACGGTGTGGCGGCCACCCTCGTCGGTTTGCTCCGCCGCCGGCTGAGCCGCTGCTGCTGGCGGGTTCATGTACGTGTGGAGCGGAATGGTAATGTACAGCTCCATCATGGTCGAAAATAGC
The DNA here is from genome assembly GCA_001189435.1 of Tolypocladium ophioglossoides CBS 100239. Lineage (NCBI taxonomy): Eukaryota > Fungi > Ascomycota > Sordariomycetes > Hypocreales > Ophiocordycipitaceae > Tolypocladium > Tolypocladium ophioglossoides. The sequence continues at coordinate 92,909 of LFRF01000054.1, read as the reverse complement.
AGCGGGAACACGACGAGGAGGAACAGATAGGCGTAGGCGAGCTTCAAGCCGCGAAGGATGCCAGACATGACGCGTCGGCCAGCGTGGCCCTCCGCAACCTCCCCCCACGCTTTGCTTGTCCAGCTCCGCACCCGGGCCGTGATGCTCCGCAGGCGCAACACGGAGTGGGCGACGGTACCGAGGATGTATATCCCAATGCTAAAGGCATAGATGTCGTTTGTCCGGATGCCCTCTGGAATCAGCGCCTTGAACATGGTCCTCCCGAGCGCGAGCGGGGCGATTGTGATGCCCACGCCCGTCACGGCTGCGAACAGCCAGATGAACAGGATAAACAAGAAGACCCTGGCTTTGAAGTTGGGCGGAACATGGACCATCTGGTACTGGCTGGACGCGTAGATGTCGCTGTCGGGCTTGCCGTCCTTGCGCCGATTGAGCTCACTCACGGCGAGAAAGACTCGCTTGCCCTTGGGAATCTTGACGCGGTCAGATGCCGGCGCCCGTACGAAGCGTCCGCTCTTGATGAGCTGCCCGGAGGCCACGAGGTGCTGTTTTCTGTGCCTCAGGATCCTCTCTTCGCGGTTTGAAATGGGGGGATTGGGCTTGGCGTCGCCCCCTTCAAATGTGTCACGCCAGGTCTTGGGAATGACTTGGTTGTGCTCGTCCAGCTCGAGCAGTAGAGACTTGTACCGCGACTGGTGGTCTGGCGAATCGGGGCCGAGCCGCAGGGTGCCCTCCTCGTCGATCCGGCGCTCGCCAAACAGGAAATAGGTGAGCCGCAGGCCGCGGGCGCACTTGCGGAACCACCACGTGTACATGGCGTGCAGCCCGTCGCTCGGCTTGAATATCTTGACGGCCTGGGGCATCAGGAAGTTGTAGAACAGGAGATCGACGGGAAATTCCAACACCGGCTCGTTGGATGAATAGTGAATCGGCAACACACCGGGCATGGCAAAGGACAGCCCCCAGACGACGCCGCCGAGGCACACGATGACCAGAGCGCCGTAGACAAACGCAGAACAGAGGATTTTCCGGAGCTGCGTCGTGAGATTCCGCTCGAGCACGTCACGTACGGGGTGGAACTCGGGGTCGTCGGGGTCTCGAATAAAGTCTGTCGAGGCCGGTTAGCAAGAAGTCTGAGGAATATGTCACTCGGGGGCCACGTACACAATACACCTGGCCGCATGATTTTGCGGCACATAGACACAAATAGCGCGAAGTGGAACATGTATCCCGTGCCCACGAACCAGTGGACAAAGACCGACGTCAGAGGAAAGTTGCACGTGAAGAGTATCCGAGACTTGACCGTCGCGTTCTCGAACAGGGGCATCAGGGCGGCGTCGAGAAGGAGCCCGCAGTACAGGGGAAATACCAGCATCTCGATGCTGATGATGAKGATGACCTTCATGATGCCGCTGGCCTGGTGCAGCGTGTCGATCACACCGGCTTCCCACACCTGCATCATGTTGCCCCTCGAAAAGGGCGTGCCTCTCCTCAGGTACATGGCGCTGATGGCAAAGATGGTCAGGTACCCTGCGAGAATGGCCCAGAAACGGTCGAGGCCTGGCCAGTATGCCAACTTCGGGTCAACGGGTGGGCGCGTCTCCGTTCCACTCAGGTCGATGACCCACGAGCTGGGATCGAGAAGCAGCGAGAAGACGGTCCGGGCATTCCCCATGGCCGAGCTCGCGGTGCTGCCAATTGCCGCCAAAAGCTTGCCGTCGGCGAGGTTAAGGCTGACGGCGGTGATGGAGGCGAGCCCGGCATCGATTCTGCCAAAGATTGACGCAATGTTTCCCTTGACGACGAGGAGAGCCTCGTGGCTGATTGCAGAGAAGTTTTGCATCTCTGAGGCCGACATGGGAAAGTCCATCAGGGCGTATTCCATGACACGCTTCCCGGCTCCCGCCCACACGCCCCAAGAGGCCTTTCTCGCAGAGACAACCTGGGCGCCCAAGGGTCCGCCGATGAGTCCGGTGAACATGTCCACGAGATTTAGGACACACCACGAACCCAGCCCGCCGAGCATGACCCCGGCGTCTTGCACGACTTTGGAGAACTCGAAGAGGATGCGAACAAGCTGCATCGGGTTCGCGACGGTCCAGACGGTGACCCGGCCGATGTTGTACGGGATGAAGACGCAGGCAAAGATGGTGACCGACACCAAGACGGCGCAAAAGATGGCATTCTGGAACAGGCCCGCGATGGGCCCGCGCATGCCAATGAGCTCCATGACGCCCTCAAAGTCCTCTAGGTCTTCCATGGCCTCGGGATCCAGTCCTGCCCCCGCGGCGCCGTCAATGTCTCCGACATCAGCGTCGGCATTGTCGTCAGCGCCTTCACCCATTGGGACATCGACCCAGGCGTCATCATCGCCGCCGGCGTGGTCCTCGTCGATATTAGCATGTTGGTGGTCGTCCAGGTCGCCCCACATGAAATGCGCGACACGGCCTACCAAGCCTGCTGGTTCCTGATGGCCGTGAGGAGCATGTTCCTCGGCCGGGTCGTGCTCCATCGCTGGGATGTCGTGAAGCAGCAGCTCATCGGCCTCGTCTTCTGAGTGGTGGTGGGCTTGAGCCGTCCCGTTTTGATGCAGGGCGGCGTGGCCACTATTGGTATTGTCGACCGGCAAGTCGTCGCCCTGAGGTGAAGACGTGCCAGCGGTAGTGGGGGCGGATGGCATCTTCGGTTCTGAATTGTAGACACCGCCATCATATTGCAAGCCAGCAAAAGACCAGTTATTGCTCCCTAGGGGGTTGACTGAACCGTGATGACGAGGGCCATCGGAGACGGCGCGCGGCCTCGATGGGCCACTCTCGGCCAGCGGTTCTGGAGTCGGCTCGGGCGATACTGGCAGCCATGCCGTCTCTTTCCCCTTTGATGTAGTGCTTGACGGGGAGGAGGCGTCCAAGTCGGCATTGGAGGCTGAGTTGAACGTCTCACCGGCGCGGCGAGGTTCTTCACCCAAGAGCGGGCGTATGACTGGCGCCGCGTCAAAGGACTTGGCGAACTCGCGGGCCACGTCCTCGCGCTTCGTGATGGACCGTCGGGTGACATCGACCCAGTAGCTGAGCTTCTCCTCGAGGCCCTCTTCCTCGACAATTTGTAGGATCTGCTCTGAATCTCCTCCCGCTCGGCGATATATTCGAAGATAGTCGATGACGCTGGCGCGCTCGTCCAAGCTTTCGTCTCCCGCTGGTCGAGAGTCGGTGGGCTGGCTCGGGCCGGGTTTCGGAGGCCGTGATGCTCCATGCTCACTAGAATCGGTGTCGACTTGACTGGAAGGAGGTTCGTCTACTTTCCGTGTGTTGGATCCTGTCTCATCGACGTCCGCCACAGGCTCCCAGCGCGTGTGCCCACCTTGTTGATTGCCGTCGTCCAGCGTCTCATCGTCCGAGTCCGACTCGACGGGCGCTCGCAAAAGCTCCACTGCCGCCACACCACTGTCAGCCTGCTCCTCGGGGGGCGGGTTGTTTTCCGGCTCTTCGAAAGCAGCACGCATATTGATCTCCGGCTGCTGCTGTACCACGTAATCCCGCACCAATATGACGAGGATGAAGCACACAATGACTAGGATCGTGATGATCTGCCCCTCGAGAACGGTGACGATGGCTCTGTTCAAAGTCGGGCTTCGCGTTAGGTTGCGAAGGAAGCTCACGTCGCCGAGGAGGGACGAAGCCGCGGGAGTGGTGAGGGTCCCGTTTGACGAGAGGGAGGTGTTGGTGGAGGATTCAACGCCCATGTCAGAGCGGCCGACTTTCATGGGCATACCGAGCGAGCCGAGCAGGATGCGAACGAGAAACTCGGAGATATCCTCGCCGTCCAAGCCCTTGAGCATCGCGGCGGCTTCGGCGGCCGAGGTGGTGGCGGAAGCCAGGAGAGGGCTGGCTGGGCATGTGCCAACGTCTGCCATGGACGCCGACAGCCACAACCCGCCGTCAGTCTCGTTTGCGCGGGAGAGGATCGAGCTGCTGCCCAAGCCTTCGTCGCTGACCCAGAACATAAAGGACCAGACGGAGCGCATAAAGTAGGGCAGCCAGCACACCCAGACGCTGATGGTGACGGCGGCGCGCAGCCAGACCATCAGGTGCCGCAGCACGAACCTGGCCATGTGCTCGACGCAGATGTGGACAGGCAGCGTCTTGGGCATGTCGGGGGCGTAGAGCTTGGTGAAGCGGAAGGACGTCTTGCAGAGCTCGCAGTACTTCTTCTGAGAGTGCGAGAGCCACTCCATCAAGCAGTCTTGGTGGACGTACTTGATGCTGCCGCTGCATTTGCACGGATAGAAGAGCGGCTCGGTGGCGGTGCCTTCGCCACGGCATATTCGGCAGATGCCCGGCGCGGCATCGTGGGCTTGGATGGGGGGTTTTGGACGTTCGGTGCGTGGCGTCGGTCGTAGAAAGGAGAGGTCTGAAGCCAGGTTGGTGGCCGGCAGGAAGTCGTCATCCATGATGCGTGACCGCCGATGCGGCGAGAGTCGAGGATCCCGCAGCGGGGAGGGGACGGGCTATCGCAGGACGGGCGTCGGAGGAATCATGAGGGTGTCAACCGAGTGGCCGCTGGAAGGAGCACAGGTGTTCTCGGGTCGTTGGTGCACGCTGCGGTCGGCTCGACGAGGGAGGTGGCCTGGTGTCGTCACTGGTCGATGACGGCTCGCTGTGGGTGGCGGCAGAATGAAGCGGTCGAATTAGGTGGCTCTGTAGGGGTGCGTGTTCGGATCGCGAGGCGAGGAGGTTCGTGATGCGATGAGAGAGGGAGAAGCTGTTGCGTTGCGCGGGACGGAGACAGAGAAAGGTCGCCGCATCCACGAGGACGCCTGCCACTAACAGCGTTTGGAAGGGTGTTGAAGGTGGTGGGGTTGGGGTGTAAAAAATACTTTGGCTGTACCATAGTTGTGGCGGTATGGGGCAACGTTTTAAGGTATATTATGAGTTACGTGAACATATGGCCGCTGGGTGGGCGAACCTTAATACCTACCTCGGTACGGAGTACTTCGTAGGCCTCGCCTGTCTCACTCCTGTGTACTATCACTTCGTCCAGTAGCGCAATTGCCGGCCTCTAGTCCTGCAGGCATCGATTCAAGTGAGACTGAGCGAAGGAATTCTTGGAGGCATCGCGAAGCTGATCCCTTTTTACTAGGTAGAAGACATCAAAGGGCATGAATTGAGCCTCGCCAGAACGACGGCAACCGTATTCGCGAACGAAGCATCGACGGCCCCAATCTACCCCTATATCTCCCGCCTAGCAGAGTTCGTCACCGATCCTACCCGATTTCCTGCAAATCACGAGTTATCGCCCATTATCAATATGTCGGATGAGATTCAATGGCCATCTGGATTTGGGCTATAAGACCTTGTCAGCTACGGTAGCACTGGCCTTGTTGTACTCGATGCATCCTCGAACACGGTTATCAAGAAACCCATCGATCAGGAGTCCGCTCGTCATGTCGATCTTGAACGACAGATCTATGAATGATTTACAGAGCGGAGAGGTTACGATGGAGTTCTATTCTACCATGGCGTCGTTGAAAATGGGATCCGCCTGGAAAATGCTCCCCATCAAAATCTCAAGTCGTTCATCAACAAACAAGAGCCCAACAGACWAGAGCCCAACAGACAAGAGCCCAACAGACAAGAGCCCAAGCGGCTGCGCTGGATTATGCAGATCGCCGAGGCCCTTCACTTCATCCATGATGCTGGCATCATACATGGGGACCTGACTAGTGCAAATGCTTTCTTGGACAGCAACTTAAACGCTAAGGTTGCTGACTTTGCTGGGTCATCGCTCGATAGGTCGCCTGTCCTCGTTGAGACCCCGGCCGCCTATCGGTGTCCCGAGCCAACTTCATCGACCAAGGGGGACATGTTTGCATTTGGATCCCTGGCTTACGAGATAATGACTGAGCGTGAACCGTATCACGGATCTGACGAAAACGAAATTCGAGTCTTGTTTGCAAGCAAAAAGTTTCCCGAAATCACACCTCTAGGTCCCCTAGGGCGGGTGATAGAGCTGTGTTGGCACGGTAGATACAATGGATGCGATGGTCTCCTGAGAGACCTCAAAGATAATGGGTCAGCCGGGCCTGGTTCTCTGTGAGAGACTGACATCTCGGGGACTTTCCCTCTGTGCGGTATGTGCCTGTTTGGATCACTTCGCCATTCAGTCGGCTTTATCGTAGCGCCGGGTCCATTCCCTCGACTCCTGCATCGTCATCTCAATCGATAGGGGCCGGTGGCATACATGGATACTGTCGGGGTCGCACGTGTATGACGGTTTCCCGTCTATAACGGGGAGGCCAAGGGCGCCTATCTTGGGGAATTCGCCGGCTGGGTTCGTCATGTCGCCTTGTGTAGTTAGGGAACGGTCACTACTTCGAAGTTGAGCGAGTGATGAATCTCAAGATACTGGTGAAGCGTCAGGGGCTTTGATGTTGATGTTGATGTTGTTCTTTGACGACGCGATCTTCGAACTGTTGGCGCTGGCGCGCTCTTCTTGGAGCTGCCGCCGTAGCGTTTCGAGTTCTTCCATGACAGAATGGGAAAATCAAGACTGAGAAGGCCAACCTCAGACGGTTGTTTTGCTGGGAAAGCGTCGGCATTATGTAAGTGTGAATACTACATGTAGATCCAGTGCGATTTTCTTTTCTAACATTCAAATAGCTAGCTAATAGAGAAGATCCCTTGTAGAGTTAAAGGCCCTCATCGCAATACACGCCTTTGATGCCCCCTCACGTTGTCTGTGACAGGTGTGCAAGAACAGGGCGTCTAGGATATGGAAGCTGTGGCGGTTTGGAGTGCATGCATGACGAATGGTACATATGACCTGCCGTCAAGGCGTTCCGTCTGACAGCCAATGGCACCGCGGCATGGCCTGTATTCCAGATATGTGCGGGAGTGGAGCGGCCACAGGCGGCCAAAAGCAAGCTTTCCAAACGCGTGCATGACGTGCCTCGAACCAAGGTCGGCGGCGCCGCGGACAAACGTCACCGCCGCCCTGACGTCGCTGCCTCTTCCTTCATCTGCAATCCCCCCAAACAATCGCCGCATGATACCACGCACGGCTTCTCACATGGTGAGATTGCTGAGATTGCTGAGATTGCTGAGATTGCTGAGCGGTTCGTCACGAGCTGCCACTGCTGTGGATCCGCCCTTGTCGCAGATACCTACCAATAACCCCCGTTCTTTACGCTGCTGCGCTGCGACAAGCCCCTGCAGCACCAACACCAGCGCTAGGCAGGCCAGAAACTCCGGGCTGCCTCAGAAGAACCGTCGCCTTGGCCGTGCCTCGGCGACCAACATCTCCAGCTAACATTCTCGGGGGCTGCAGCTTCACTTTACTCGTCCCGCTTCCATTCTCTTTGAGGCACTGGTAGTTGCGGCGTGTCTGCTATTCTCCAATCCTCCCTCTCCGTACCCTTGCCGCGGCCGGATCTCGCCATCTCGCGCCAACGCCGTCGACGTTTGCCCTGCCTGGTTCGAAAGGATCACGACCACGGCGGCGCTGCTTGCTCCGATAAATACCCTTCGCCATGGCCCAGTCCAGCGGCTCCATCAAGCCCGGCAATGGCTCTGTCATTGTCAATGGCAAGCTGAGCGGGCAACCAGCAGTCAGAAGGAGGACGGCCAAGCAAAGACGTGGCTTTTTTGCCTGGGCCCTGAGCCTCGTCGCAAGGTTTGTCATCGCCTCGCCTCTTGCTGTGGAACGCTGATTTGGCGCTCTGGTTATTCTAACTTGGAGCTGACACGCGCTTAGACTTGCGACCTGGGCTGCCATCTTCACAGTCCTCTTCCGATGCCCCTCGTCGCTCGAAGCGTGCGACGAAACCTCGCCGTTTATCTGCCAGCACTACTTCCGAGCCAAAAATGCCGTGTCACCGCACGTCGAGCCGTACTATGATCAATACGCCGCGCCCTACGTAGACGTCGCTAAGCCATACTACGACGCAGTCAACAGCCGCGTCCTGACGCCGTCTCGTGTGTACGTTGTTCAGTACGGCGCGCCTTGGGTCAAAAAGGGACAGGACTACGTCTGGTCCCAGTGGGAGGCAAACGGCCAGCCTCAGCTGGCTCGGCTTCGACAAGCGTCGCAGGCGCAGTACGACCAGTCGATTGCGCCCCATCTGACCAAAGCCGGCGATGCCATCGGGCCATACTACGATATTGCGCGGACAAACTCGCTGCAGCTGTTCTACGAGTACGCGCTGCCGAGTTACGAATTCGTCCGCCCGTATGCCGCACAAGGCTACGACGCCGCCTCCGGCTTTGCCACCGGCACGGCGCTGCCAGCTTCGTACTGGGCCTGGAACAAGGCGAACAACTTCCTCGACACCGCCGTGTGGCCGCAGCTGCGCGCCGTTTACGTGGAGAATGTCGAGCCGCAGCTGGTCCGCATTGGCGAGCGCCTCGGGCGATACAAGAACCAGGCAAAGACCAAGGTTCTCCCGGTACGGCCTTCGTCGGATGGGTAAGTGAGCGCTATTGTGTGTTGCGCAACTTTCGCTGACGTTGGGTAGGAATACCATCTCCGAGACTGTTCAATCATCCTTTAGCAAGCCTTCGCCCCAAAGCTCGACCATGGCTTCTACAACCGTGGAGGAGAGCGCCACCTCTGTCGCCGATGCCACAAAGCCCCAGGAGACGGGTGGAGAATACTGGAACCCCGTGGAGGCTCCTCCGGCCGCCGAGAACGAGAGCGAGAAGAGACGAAAGGCTCGCGAGATGGTCGCCCAAGACCTGGAGCTGTGGCAGAACAAGTTCGCAGCACAGGCGGACGAAGGCGCTACTGATATTGAAGACCGTGTCGATGAGATTGCGCGGCTCATGATTGAGGAAAACGCCAAGGTTACTGGAAAGGGCCTCGTGGAGCAGCTCGAAGCAACGATCGAATCCGAGCTCGCCGACCTCAGGACCAAGATTTCGTCCACTGTGGCAGACGGCTCCGACGGTGCCGAGGACAAGGCTGTCAACGCCATCCGATCAGCAGGTGTGGCTATTAAGAAGAGAGCCCAGGTGATTCGGGGTTGGCGCGAGGACTATGATGCCGAGCTGCAGGAAACCGTCGTTGGCGCCGCCGACGTGCATTTCCAGATTCTCGACGAGACTAGGGGTCTCGCCCTCCAGCAGATTGGCATGAGGTGGGCTTGGACCGACGGCGTCACTTACAAGGACTGGGCCAAGTATCACGAGCTGAAGAGCACGCTCACCCAGTGGACGGAGGAGCTCAAGCAGCTGGTTGTCTCGCACCCTACCCTGCTCGAGGCACAGGACGCGTCGGCCCAGGTCGAGGACGAGGGCATGACGATCGCCTCTGCTGCTGCAAAGGAACTCGCTCGTCTGAAGCAGGTCGCGCACTGGAAGATCCTGGCCAAGGACTCTACTGACAGCTTCGACTCTGAGGAAATGCAGCTAGCTGCGGAAGCTGCAGAGGCTGCACAGAAAGCTGCACAGAAAGAGCCTGAGGTTGAAGAGACTGTTGCTGAGCATGTCGACGAGGCTGAGTCGGTCTTGAAAGATGCGGCTGAGCAAGGGTCTTTCTCTGCCGAGGAGATCTCCAGTGCCGTCGAAGAAACTGTTCTGGAGACGGTTTCGGCCGTGACTGAGGCTGCAGCGGAGGCAACATCGTCCGTTGTTGATGCAGCTAGCGAGGCCAAATTGGCAGTTGAGGACCAGATCAGCGCCGCTGGTGGAGCAGCGTCCAGCGTCGTGCTTGATACCGTGGAGGAAGCCGTCTCGAGCTCTACAGGCGCGGCCGAGCCCATCATCCTAGGTACGTTCTACGTAATTTTCCCAGCCCGGTCATCTCAATGTGACGACTAACCGACCATCAGGGGCGGCCGAGGAAGTGCCAGAGGATGCAGAGCCGACCACCTCTCTCGCTGCGGAAGCCTCCGAGGCACCGAAGGCGAAACCCGCCGCCGTGCCTGAAGATATTGGCCAAGACGGCGCTGTCTCCGCGGAAGACGACTCGGATGACACCAAAGAGGCTAGTGAATCTGGCGAGGAGAAGTCTCGGGCGACGGATACGACTACTGTTCATTCTGCCATGTTCGGTGCTGTCGCTCAGTCCGTCTCCGACCGTCGACCCGTCTTGGACGATTATGTGGACTCGGACATGATTGGGAGCGCCACAGCCGCCGCGCAAGCTGCGTACTCAAGCGCAGTGTCACTGGCATCCGATCGATACTTGAGCGCCGTATCTGTTGTTTCTGCACAAATCCACGGCACCCCGAAGCCCGTGCACGAGCAACTCTTTTCGTCTGTTTCAGCTGCATACGGCAATGCTGTTGCTGGAGCTAGCCGCAAGCTTCACGAGGCTGTTGAAGCTGCCTCAACCGGTGTCTACGGCAAGCCCACGCCAACCAGCGGCTCTGAGCCTCTTAACTGGGAAAAGGTCGAGTCCATTGCAGCGCAGCGCCTCAACGAAGGCAGGCTGTGGGCTGAGATCCAGTACCAAAGCGCGTTGATTGCGCTGGGAGTAGCAACACCCACGCCCACATCGCCAACGGAGAAGTTTGTCAACCAAGCCAAGGTCAACTACTACGCTGGGCTTGGCCTCGCTCAAGATCGATACATGAGCTTCATCTCGGCTGCCTCGGCTGCTTGGTCCTCGGTCACCGCGACTCCAACACCGACCGACTTCGTCGGTTCCGCATCCTCCGTAGCCTCTGTGGCAAGCGAGTCTGCCTCATCGGTGGCCCACGCGGCGGGCGATGCGGCTCACTCTGCCTACTCTGCTGCGACCGAGGGCGTCTTCTCAGCTGCGGAAGCTGTCGAGGATACCTTGTCCGCTGCCGCAGACGCAGCTGGGGAGCAGATTTACATTGCCGGCGTCGCCATCGCTGAGACGTGGGACAATGTGGTGTCTGAGCTCAGCGCCCGGGTATACGGAGAGCCAACGGCCATTGGATGGTGCGACAGCGTGATTGAGAGCGCTGGCTCCTACGCATCCGCCGCGACGCGAACTGCGCACGACGCTGCCAGCACGGCCACGCCCAACGCGGTGAAGCAGTACGAGGCCGTCAGCGAGATTGTGTCGGAGCTGGTGAGCGGCAAGGAGCCGGCCTTTAGTGAGAGCGTGCTGTCCCGGCTTAGTGCTGTCTACGCTACCGCCGCTGCGAGCGTGGGAAGCCTCGCGAGTGAGGCCAGCGCTGCCGCGGCGTCGGTCGGAGACAAGGTGGGCAGCGCGGCGAGTCACGCGACGGATGCTGTCAAGGACTCTGTTCAGCATGAAAAGGATGAGTTGTAAGCGCGTGCAGGAACGGGAGGTGATGTAGCGGTCTTTTTGGACGATACCCACTGTTAATGAAACGATCGTTTGATGACAAAATGGCTTCGAGAACGCTGAACTTGGGTTGCGTTGTGATGGAGCGATCTGGATGTCACTCTACTTGGGGAAGTGGAGTCCTGCCCTATGCAGAGCAGCCTTAGCTAAAGTTTAGGTACTAATTGTAATAAGTTGGATGGAGTGTATCCCAACACGACACAAGGTACGGTGACTTTGTAAGTCTAAAGGGGTTCTGCCTCTTGGCCTCGGGATACATGTCAGCGCCAACACACCACAAGTTGGTGTATATATAGCGCTGGGAACCGTATCTAGTAGACAAACTTTCCCGATCGACTAGGCGCGGTGCGAATATCCCAATTCAATTGTTGCTTATATGCATCTGTCATTGTGCGGCTATCAGTGACAGGAACGTGAGCCATTGTTCATGGCGAGAGTTGTTTAATTTTTTAACACACTATCTACAAAAAATGTGTAACCACCGCACCTTGGCCATTATATGCTGGTTTAACTACTCCCTGTTCCCTTGCCCCTTTGGCCACTTACGTGAGGACCATTGCTGCGCCAGACTGAAGGCACCCGGCTAACTTACCAACACAACATCCCTGCTGCGTCCGGACAATCGATGGTAATGGATGCTACCCGATACATGCAGCCTGTATGCAGCCGCCTGCATTCGGAGTCAGAACCAGCAGGCGGAGCTCACCGGTGTCAGAGGAACACCTCTCCGCACATCTCCTACCTTCCCCTCCACGGAATTCTTTCTCCTTCACACTTGTAAATGCACCCACGAGCCTGAAGGGCGAAGCAGTATTCACCTTATCACCCAACCGAATCTCCCTGGGAATCACTGGCATTCCCAACAATGTCGACCAACAATATGACTGAAGCAATCCTCCTGATGAACCAGGGACCGACGGATGTCCCACTCAAGGTCAACTGCTTCCAACTCCAGGCACGCTCGTTGAGTTGCGAGAGAAGTACCTATCTGCACTCGACGTCGCTTCAATCTTGGAGATTCAATCTCGTCCTTCGTATTTCGGGCAACAATTATGACGCGGATCCTCGTATAACGGTACATCTCCCGGCTTGGGGTTCCAAGCTGAACGAGGCTGGGTCTCAGCTCTTGATTGTCCTATTGAACCATATCAGCGACCACCCCGACCCCGGACCAGGCGGTATCAAGAAGGTAAAAGAGTCGGCAGAGTTAATCCGCGAATTGTGGCCAGATGCCTCGATCGGGCGACCGTGACGCCGCCATATAGACTGGCCGTGGACCACAGCACAGGAGTACCACATTTTTCACTGGCTTGCGTCGAAAAAGTTGAATGGAGAAGGGGTTGCTTTACAGCTACGTCCACTTGCTTCCAGTGGCCGTTTCGCGGGTTTGACGTTGGTGATGTGAGTGGATATTGTGATGTGGTTGACATGTTTGAACTACCGGTGACTATCTGCTGACACGGATAGCAGACATATACGGCTGTGGGAGACTGGCCTGACGAAGAAATTAACGATGCTCCAATGCCATCTCCTTCAAACACTCGCCTCTACGAGCTGTCTTCGTCTGCACAAATCTGCTACGCATTGCTGGCCACGTTGTGTGTAGAGTCACTTCTGACTCTGTTGTATATAAGGTCCTTTACTCGTGCTCCCCTTTGCGACCCGAATAAGCGAAACTATACAGCTCAGGGACCTGCCTTGGCGGACAAGTTTGCTGATAGAGAGTTTCGCGGTATTTGGACTCTTTTACCGACTAGATGCAACATACAAGGCCTGGGAGGAGCGCGGATACATTCTCCACCGAGCGGTTGAGGGGTTGCTCTGTTCCAGATGGCGCTTTGGACCTCTTGAACTACTGGGAGATTTGTTGGAATCGCTGTCTCGATTTTGTCGAGCAGACCTTCAAGATCAGAGTACGTGGTTCGAACTTGCCTTGAATGCCTATTGATTATTCTCACTTTGCGAGTAGCTTGAGAGCCAAGATGACTTTGATCAGCTCGAGAAGCCTGTATCCGACTCATCGTCTGGGCGCTCCAAGACTTGCACTAGGATTATGATGCTTCTCTCTAGCTTCCGCAACCACATTAATCTTGTAGCCGAGTCGGTTCGGAAGATGGAGGATGAATGGGCTAGGATGTACCCGGGAAAGTACTCTGGGAGATTTGGGCGATTCGACGTCAATACCCAGGACACCCTCCTCGAGAACTGGACCAAAATATTGTCGCACCTTGATCAAGTAGGGGGGAACTCCACGGTCGCATCCAGGGGTCTGTCGATGAGCTCAGGAGCATCCAGGAAGGGGGAGATTGGGTTCAGATTTCGCAGTTGAACGATGCTGACCCGTGTACAGATCCACTGTATCGCGCACTTGCCTACTGGTAGCTAGGTACGGAGTAGCTCAATCGGAGCTACCAGCTCTGCAATGGCACGAATGCATGGCGATTCTCTTGTGCTCGGGAGACGTGGGGGGAATGCACCCATGGGTAAGACAACACCGCTCCACTGCATGGGCGCGCCATAAACAAGCAGCGCAATTACGATATTCATCGCGCGTCCCGCAGGCTAACAACGGAGTTACCGTGAGTTCACGGCGACTCTGTTCAAGGCCTCTCGTCGCCTCGGTAGCGTGCGTTCCATGACCCCAACCCGTCTGGGCGCTTTCTGGCAGAGCCTCCCACTTTTTATGGTGTGCTGACGTGAGGCTCTTTCGGCGTCTGCTGAAACCATGCTGGGTGGCTTGTGGCTGCCGACGTGACGGGCCGTGACGCAGAGGGCGAAGAGCGTCGAGGTTGATATAGCTTGTTTGACAAGCATCGTCGGCAATTGCATCCAGCTCCCTCGGGTACGGATTGCTTCATTTGATGCCGTCATCTCTCACGTGCTTGAGCGACAACCTCGCGAGTTCCGAAGCAACCCCATCGAGCCTTTTTCTTCGTCATGCAGGATCGTGCCAACGAGCAGAGCAGACCCAGCACCCAGTGGGCTAGCGAGGTTTTACTCAGGCACCTTTTTCTCTCGCCTCCCCATTGGCGTCCACCGAACGATGGCTAGCTTATTGGTTGTATGGAGCAATTCCTCCCAGCCAGCCCCAATTCCTGTCCGGTTTTCCCCTGTATGAAGTATGGATGGTGGGCGAGACCAACGACGATCTGCAAGCAGGTTTCACCAGGACCCGCCGCCTTCGTTGCCCTAATACGTCTTGACGGCCTTTGGCAATTTTGAGGCTTGGCTTTTTCTCGTCCTCTTCCTTTCCATACGATCGATTGAGGCCCGCGACACATGGCAGACCGGATTGCCAGTTCCGCTTTCGTCCTCGCAACGACGATTTGAAGTCGGTACCTCACAGCTGCCTCAACCTGGCGTGCGTCCTCGTCAATTGGGTTGCCTCCAACTTGTTTACCGCGCACCTATACTCTGTGACGATCGCAAGGTTTCCTGTGAGCCAAATACTGCCACGAGCCCTGAAACTCGGGTACAATGGGCTCAAGCGGCGTCCAGGCCTCGCCCAGCCTTCCGGCCTACTCTTCAGACCAGGAAAAGGGCATCGGCGCCGGCGAGCTCAAGGATGCGGCCCTCGCCGAGCCCGTAGCATCCCGCGAGGGCATCCGAGGCTCCCTGTCCAGCGAGCCGACCCATGATTCCACTCACCGGAAGCTCAAGTCGCGGCATATCCAGCTCATCGGCATCGGTGGCACCATCGGCACTGCTCTCTATGTGCGTAACAAGTGAACCCTGTACAGTTCTCCTTCATATCGTCGTCAAGTGCTTATGGCCACGCCCTTCGTATAGGTCCAAATCGGCAAAGGTCTCCTCCATGGCGGCCCGGCGAGCCTGTTTCTGGCCTTTAGCTTCTGGTGCACATTTATCCTCGCCGTCACGCTGTGCATGGCGGAGATGGTGACCTACCTGCCCATCTCCTCGCCCTTTATCCGGTTTGCCGGCCGCTATGTCGACGAGGCGTTTGGCTTCGCCGCCGGCTGGAACTTCTTCGTCTTCGAGGCCGCGCTCGTGCCCTTTGAGGTAGTTGCTTGTAATCTCATCCTCCATTTTTGGACCGACGCGATCCCGACTGCTGCCGTCATCATCGTCATCATCATTCTGTATGCCCTCATCAACGCCCTGGCTGTGCAGTGGTACGGCGAGACCGAGTTCTGGGCCGCCGTGGGCAAGGTTCTGCTGGCTATTGGCCTCATCATCTTCACCTTCATCGTGATGCTTGGAGGAAACCCCCAGGGCGATCGCTTCGGCTTTCGGTTCTGGAACGAGCCGGGGGCGTTTGCAGAGCTCTACTACGACGGCGCTCTGGGCAAGTGGCTGGGCTTCCTGCAGTGCCTCATCCAGGCCGCCTTTACGATTGCCGGTCCCGACTACGTCTCCATGGCGGCTGGTGAGGCCGAGAACCCCCGTTCGGTCATGCCCCGAGCATACAACGCCGTGTTCTACAGGTTGACGGCCTTTTTCGTGCTGGGATCGCTGTGCGTCGGCATCCTTGTTCCCTACAACGACAGGGAATTGACTGCCGCCTTCAAGGACTCCAAGCCCGGTGCTGCTGCTTCCCCCTACGTCGTCGCCATGAACCGTCTCGGCATCCAGGTCTTGCCGCACATTGTCAACGCTATGGTACTGACCGCTGCCTTTTCCGCCGGCAACTCGTACGTTTACTGCGCCTCGCGATCGCTGTACGGATTGGCCCTCGAGGGCAAGGCGCCAAAGTTCATGACGACGTGCACCAAAAAGGGGGTGCCCGTCTTTTGCGTCGCCTTCGTCCTCTTGTTTGCTCTGCTGGCCTTTCTCCAGCTCGAGTCCAACGCCGCCGTCGTCCTCGACTGGCTCGTCTCGCTGGTCACGGCCTCGCAGCTGATCAACTTCTCCGTGGTCTGCACGACGTACCTCTGCTTCTACAAGGCGCTCCAGGCGCAGGGCATCAGCCGCGACACTTTGCCGTACAAGGCGTGGTTCATGCCGTACGCTGCGTGGTACGGGCTGGTTGGGACGTTTATCATGGCGTTTGTGGGAGGATACACGGTGTTTCTGCCGCTGCCTGGGTACAGGACGGTTGCCGACTTTCTGTTCTCGTGAGTTATTCCCTCTGGCGTTGGCTTAACGGAAGTCTAACACTGTCAAGGTATACCATGATTCCTGTGTTTCCGATACTCTACGTCGGCTGGAAGTTGATCCACAAGACGCACATTTACAAAGCCAGCGAGGTGGACTTGCAGAAAGACATGGCCGGCATAGAAGAGTATGAGCGGAACTTTATACCCCAGCCGCCCAAGTACGTACCCTTTCGTTTCTTCACATGAGGATGCTTGCTGACTTGCTCCGCAGGAGCTTTTTTGAGAAGGTGCTAGATAAGCTGTTTGGCTAGAGAGGATACCCCACCGAATTGACGACAAATGGAACGAGTATCGATTGCTAGAGACCGTGAGCGCAACACCAAACAGAGGAGTGGAAACTCAAGAGAGGGCAATGATGTCGAGAGCGGTGGTGCCACGGGTTTTCGTGAGAGTCGCGTCTGCAAGCGTGAGAGCGTTGAATCTTGTTTATCCGTCCCAGTCCTGCATGCCCTCACCTGATTCCAGCAGCATATCCTCCATCGTCCATTACTCCATCCTCCACTCTCTGAATCCCTTCTCGATGGCTTGTTCGCTGTGTCTCACGACTTTAGCTTCTTGGCCTTGCGGGCAGCGACCCGCGCCTTTTTCTTCAGGCATTTCTCACAGTAGTTCCTCTCGCCCTGGCCGGGCCAGGGGACATCCATCATCTTGCTGCGCGGCACATGGGCTGGCAGCCAGCACGCAAAGCCCGTGGCATGCGCCTTGGGGCAGAGGACGGGGAGCCAGGCGCGCGCGGGGCCCACGCCGTGGCGACATTTGTGGTAGACGTAACGGGTGGGCTGGCACATCGTGGGCGCTGTTGAGGTGTCAGTTGCGACTCTTTGCAACTGGGGTTGCTTCAGCAGGAGCCGTTGCAGGAGAAGGGAGGAGACATACCTTTACGAGGCGATGCTGATGACTGCAGTTGGGTTTAGAGCTGGGGGCTGATGTTGTGAGATGGAATGGATGTGCGGCAGAGTGGCATGGCAAAAGGGGAAGAGGAGAAATAAACAGTATTTCTGCTGGCGACGCGGAGGCTGTTGACAACTGCCAGGCGGTGCTGCTGAACAGCTGGTGGGCTGACGTGACGGTTCTGCCAGCTGTTGATTACTGGGCAACGGGCCAGCACTTGCGGGTGTTCAATCTTGATTCACTGTTGGCGTCATGGGCGACCGCAGGCGGTTGGGCTGTGATCAGAGACCATGGGCTTTAACTGGAGGTGGATGTGTTGGACTGAGTGCTGTTAATCGCGTTCAAGGCCCAGTTGTTCTTGGTTGAAGCAGCCGGATATTGCTCCCGCAGCCAAAACAACATAAAGATTGCATCCAGGACGCAGTTGCACGAGCGCTTGTTTTATTCTTAAACTCATAGTCTGGTCATTGCCATTCAGCCGGGCACATACACTTGATGAGAGAACTGATGGTGCACTGCACGTTGGCACACGTATCGGACATGCTTTGGGCATCGATCCCGCGTCAGGAGCGTCCAACGAGGCGTGGCATCTGGACGAAGCACTCGGCGAGGCGGACGCGGACCCTTCTTCGACCACGGCCCGACGGCCCCGACGGCCTCGAACCGGAGTGTCCCTCGGCTGACGTAGCACGTATTTCACATAGCCCAAAGAGGCGACTCTGTATTTCGTACTTTTATGGAGAATCTAGCATCTTGGTTACGCGCTGTGTCGCGGCGTCTATGTTGCGAGTCGTCCGTCGTCGGGATCCCAAACATAGGATCAGACAGGTCTGTTGGTCGAGTCTTCGTCCATGATGCCCGGGACACCGAAACACGTCTGGCCGGCGCTGGATTAACTATACCCCTGATTAAAAAGAAAGTCCAATTTATGTCTCCTTCACGCAGCCGCGCACGACTTCTTCCTTCTCAACACGCTTGTAACGATCGATTACACAATGGCCACGACCGACCCTGAATACCATATTGCCGGCTTCTGTTCTGCCGCTCGCCTGGCATGCGACTCGTCAGACTCGTGGACTCTTGCCTTTACGCGTCGGAGCTACCATGAATATTCAGCGAAAGGAGCAGAGCCTTGGAAACGATGGCTCAGCTTCGTCGTGCAGTTCTCTCACTCAAAGTGGCATGTCAGACTTGCTTTTCACGGCACGCTTCAATCGGCCCAGAGCGCTGCACCATTCGCCGAAAGACCAAAACGGCGACAAGACCTGCGGAACCTTTGCCTTTGCATCGATTTCGACCATATACGACTCTTGGACGATACGGTTACAGAGCTTATCGTTGCGCGCGACCACGAGACCCAAACCCAGAGACTCCCTTTGAAGATACAGCCGCACACAGATAGCGGATATGCCTCTATCGCCGGCCATCTCTGGGTTAGTCGTCGAGAAGACCCGTCCCGAGTACTATTTCCCCTCTACCTTGGCGGCAGCGACACACTCACCAAAGATTTGTCGGCAATCAGGAAGGAAGAGGAACTTAGTCCAGGCGTCTACAGGGTACGCGTCGCTGGCGACGAGAGTTCATACGTCTATAATCAGGTAGAGATACCCTTTTACGTCCCAGGGGATAGTCAAGTATTAGAGCAAGAGCTGCGGAACTTGGAACTGTTACGCGGCACGGAAGCTCTTGTACAGCTGGTTGCTGCAGTTGTCTCCAAGAACCCATATCAAACCGCCGAAACCGATGGAGACGACAGTCCGGCCGTCCTACGAGGGCTTCTTCTCGAGCATCATCCGAACGGCACATTACAAGATGCATTACGGTCACCAAAAACACATATGCATGGGCGGTGGCGAGAATGGGGCTTCCAGATCACCAGATCACTGGCTCGCCTTCACGAGAGCGGCGTGACGCATATGGACCTCAAGCCATCAAACGTCGTCGTCAGCGCAGACTGGAATGCTGTGCTGATCGATGTTAGTGGGATTGGAGGCGTAACTCGCGACTGGCTGTCGCCAGAGATGCTCGGCAAAGACGACCCGCTGTCTTATGACATGGAAGCGCGCAAGCAGAACGATATATGGGCACTTGGGAAAATGTTATCTCTGATGGCTGATGTCTCGCCCAATGGCAAGGAAAAGGAGCTAATGGTGAGTGTCGCACGGGATGCTACACGAGTTCCCCCACGTATCTCTCTGCACGATGCGATTCAGACTTTGAAGCCAGTTCTTTCAATGGCCTCTCCGTGAGAAATCGCTCCAGCCAACATCACCGGCGTCTATCAGCCTCTGTGATGCCGGCTATGCACCATGTCCCTAGTTATACACTGCATTGAGACACTGAACAATGTCTTTGCACCTCAAAGTTCCTAGTCTTGTCCGGTCTAGTGCACCATGACTCTCGTTCCCCGTGTATCTAGCTTTGGCACCGGCATGAGAAAGTCAACGGCCTGTTTCACATCTGACTCGTCCGTCTCGAAGAGAGATAGGTCGGGGCCTCCGAGGCGCAAGAGGGTGGCCAGCGCCAGATTCATCTCGGCGTACGCGAGGCTGCGGCGGATTTGGCGTTAGCTAGCTGGCTGCCAGGACACCTGCAACCGCAGGCACTTACTTGATTCCCAGGCAGTTCCGGGATCCCTTGGAAAAGGGCACAAAGTTCCTGTTCATCAATGGGTTGTAGTCTCCCAGCCAGCGCTCTGGACTAAACTTGAATGGCTCGAGGTAGACCTCGGGGTCAGTGTGCATCAAGTATGCGCCCATGTCGACTGGAGTCTAGATGTTCACATCAGGACTGCTGCATCTCAGGATCAAAGGCTTCCGGGTTAAACTCACATTCTTTGGAATCGAGTACTGTTTATATTCAAGTACAACATCTGGTGAGCATCGGGGCAAACGACGCATGACTCCGAAGCTCACGCTGATGTAGTGAAACGCAGTACACAATCAGTACCGTAAAGATGCAAAGTGGGTAACGAGAACTTACCGCAGCCCCTCCTTGATGCAAGCCTGAAGATAGGGGACCTTTTCGACATCTGCCCACCTCGGTACTTTGTTAGGGTAGCAGGCAGTCAACTCTCTCAACTCCTCGCGCAGTCTCTCTCTGATGCGAGGGTTTGCTAGAACGTAGTACGAGACAAATCCCATTGTGCGGGCCGTCGTAGCGGTACCTGCCCAAAGCAGGACCATGGCCTCGCGACTAAAGCGCTCGCTGGACTTTTCCGGCTCTGGGAGGTCGCTGGAGATGAGGTGGCGGAAGATGGAGCTCTTGGAGTTCTCTCGATCGACTCGGCTGTGAGGTTTTCTTTCTTGGCTTTTTCAATGTGGTCGAGCGCAATCTGCAGCACGATCAGCGAATTTTGCGCTACTGGTGTGGTCAAGTCAGGTCTTACGAGTCGATACCTGTTGAACCCGGCGCCCCCAGGGTAGAGTGGAAGTAAAAAGCCAATGGGTATCATGCGCACGAGCCTATCAAGTTAGCTACGTCGACTCCTCCATGACACCAATGGCATACGTACGCGATCAGCCACGGAACGTGCATAAACAACAGAATTTGAGAGACGACCTTGTCAATGAGGTTGTGCCTAGGTGAGAATTTATCAGTACGTTGTCTAAGAATAACGAAGGACCGGGCATAACCACCAGTAGGGCGCAAAGTTTGCGTCTTCCAGGAACTTCGGTGGCTCCTCGCAGCATATTTTACCAATGACATCGCCGGCAAATGCGGAGAAGGCGTGGTCGAGGCGGATTACCGCGTTCGAGCCCCTCAATGCCTGGATTCGATCGTCGAGGAGCCTTGTTTCTTCCGCAACAGAAGATTCAATGCGCTCAATTCCCTGCCGAGAAAAGAATGGCTCCAGCGGCTTCCTTCGCTTGCGGTGAAGTTCGTGGGTTTCTGACATGGTGTGTGAGCCTGTGATCTCGTTAGCGATGGTCTGACGTGGCGGATTTCACTTCTGAATCGACCATCAAAACCGATACCGGTCCTATATCGTGGCCAAATTCCAGTTCGGCGGGTCGAGCCAGTAACGTAGAGCTCATTGTAAAAGTCGCATCGTTGACGCAGAGCCCCCAAGGGTTGAGTCGCACGATAGGTCCTGTTGACAAGGCATAGTTAGCACTTCACTCTCTCAGTATTGAACATGCAAATCCTCAACTGACCATATTCCTGGTGCATCTTTTCGATCACGTAGACATACTGGCCCCTCTTGATAACATCGTAGTAGAACTCGTACCAGCCAGTTGCAGCCGCAAGCTTGGGTCCAGGGAAGCCCGCGAGAGGGTGAAAGTACAGGCGGTAGACGGCTAGGATGACTCTGTACAAGAGAAATGAAGCAACAAGTCCGAGAAGAAGTGGCCCATAGCTCGCGTGACACAAAGCCTGACCCAAAGATGAACCCTTGGACAACACTTCATCCCCGAGGCGGACCTTTGAGACAAGGCCTATGACGGTTCGGTGGAAAGACTCCAAGCTGCGATGCAAAGGAAAATTTTCTCACCTCTTCAGAACTTGTGAATTAAGGGGAAGATGGCGAGTGAAAGACGGCCACGGTGTGCTACTGTTAAAGAATACGTCGAGAAAATGGGCCACCGGACCGTCCCTAAGGCCGTGCTTCAGTTTCTCTTGTTATAACTCCCTGCTATCAAAAAAGGAGTAATATTTCCTCCGCTTCATCTGACAGTCAGCCCATATTTGCAAATGCCTCCAACCCAACATGTTGGTCATCCATGGAACGAAAAAATCGGTTGGTTGCATACCACGCTGCCAACACTCGGAGAGCTAACGTCCGGTCATCAAATGTAAGCGCCGGTTTCCTCTCATCTCACCGGAACGTACCCCTGTCAGATATGCGGGTAATACTTGTGGCAGAATATAGCACGAGCAGTAATTCTGACAGCAGTACCGGAATGGAGGGGCGAGGGGTTTTCTTCTGCGGTGACGAAACCCCGAGAATGCCTGCACGGAGAGCAAGAATGTTACCTCGGCATCTTCCTAATTTGATTGAGTTGGGGGCATGAATAATGGTCATAAGCCAACTGATCAGTCCATGTGCTTCGGACGCTTCAGCGTTGCCGTTGATGAGGTTGACAAAGTGAAAGTATAACCGTGTGGAACGAACCCCCGAGGGCCAAATTCACAGCACCGGCCAATTTGCAAACTCTTTTCGCGCCAAGAGGTGCCGTGCAACTGCGTACATGACCAATGCCAGGAACGAGCGCTTCAATTTCCCTTTCTCGGACAGGAGCTCAATATAATACTAAATATGCGTGCTCCGGCCTGCGATACACCGAAAATAAGACAATAAGCGAGTGGCTGTAGATAATCGGGCAACAATATGTACGGAATGATCTGCAGAGCACGTTGGACAGTGGCTGCCTGTGGGAGGCTACTACAGACCTGGACCTAGGGTTCCATAGCGCCACTGTGACGCTGACTACATGTACAAAGTAGACGCGCTTACCTCTGCATAGAACTTTGGGCCTTGGATTTACGAGAGTTGAGACCGCAATGAAGCTTTCTGACTCCCTATCCGACGAGGCGCCTGCATGTCGGGCAGTCATTTTCTTGGAATTCGACGCTGATGTGACGCGTGACTGAATAAACCTACTAGAGACGTAGCAGAGCTTCGCCTATCCCCTTTGCAAGGCCGGATTCTGGCCAGTATTGATTTGACCTTGGCTCCTTCACTCTAGGGGATTGGGGCATAACCACTTCGTAGAACGGTTCATCAGCCAGTCGCGGCATTGTTGCACATGGTCTTACTCCCCTTCAAGTGCCACACTAGGCGGGCGCTTCTAGGGAGGTTTTGCGAACCATTCGGGCCAGAACCCACCGAATTCCTAGTCAATGATCGCTTTTATCTTGGGTGTGCGGGAATCCAGAATCCAATACCACGTTGCGTTGCCCCAGGTCGTTGTGACAAAACACACATTCCCCCTTTCCTGGTTGCTAGCTGCCGTTGATCTTCTATTGACTGTTGAGGACGCAGAAGAGATTTACCGAGACTCTAGGGGTATCCGATCAGAGACTGCAACGTTGCTATATGTTATTCTAGCCGTCATCACCACCTCCTTTTCTTGCTTCAGCTCCTTCATGCTAACCCCCTCTACAAATTGGGTTTGGAAATAAATGGCCCCGTCGTCTCCGAAGCGTGCTTCATGAACCAGTATCTGTATTTATCCGCGAGAACAGCTGAGCAGCCAGGCTCTCGACGGTCGTTCAGTTCTTGGTTCATAAACATTCTTGAGATTGTGCGTAGGCTTAGTTGGGAGATTGCGTGGCTGTTGGTGGCAAGGGGCATTTCATAGAAATTTTGTAAGCGCATGGTCTGACTGGTGATCTCAGGTGTGAAGGTAGGAGGAGATGAGCTTGAGACTCTTACGACGTTGGGGGATCTGGGAATTTATCTAGGCCAACTAATACAGAATTACCGCGGCAGGGAACACAGGTGCGTGCTGTGAGACTGGGGGGTGTGGCCGACCTACGCCATGGGCGGTGCGTTCAGGATTAAGTCTATTAAACTATTTGAACCGCCATTACTATGTCTAAAGCACACTCTATTACCGTCTCAAGCCCAAGGAAGAATTCGGCAAACAGCCTTGCCCTAGCCCTAAATAACATCCGGCCGTGATTGTGTGTCTCCTCCGCCTTGTGCTCCCGCGAGGTGCTGATAAGCCTCAAGGAAGAATTGGGTAAAGGCCTTCGCCCCATCCTCCCCAAACAACATCTGGCCGTTGCTGTACGTCTCCTCGGCCTTCTCCTTGGCGCGCGCCGCCATGTCTACCTCGAACTCCTTCATCAACGGATCTAGCGCGCTCTGGAACGAGGCGGCATCCTGCCCGGCGGCTTCGCGGGCCTCGGTGATGGCATGGGCTAGCAATAGTGAGTCCCACATGGCCAGGTTGACTCCCTCGCCGGCCCACGGACACATCAAGTGCGCCGCGTCGCCGATGAGCGTCGCGCCGGCCTTGTGCTCCCACGAGGTGCCGATCGGCAGTGTGTACAGCGGCTTGATATCCACGGCGGCACCCGGGTTGTCGGCCGACTCCTCGTCGCATGCGACGGTCACCAGCTCCTTGACGGGGGGGCCCCAGCGGCCGAGCAGCGCGTCGTCGTCCAGGAGCCGGTCCTTGGCGGCGGCGGCGGTCCGGCCTGCCAGGCCCGACGAGACGGCGAAGCACTCGTCTGCCGTGGTCAGGAAGACACAGACGCGGACTGAGTCCTGCGGCCCGCGTTGCGTCATGACGCCGTGCCGGAGGCCGAGCGCTGAGAAGGTGCCGCGGCCGACAAACGCCGCCAGGCGCGGGTACTTGGCCGTGGCCTGCCGCACAGTTGCGGTGATGCTCTGCGTCCCCGAGTAGTGCGGCTTCACGTCCGTCAGCAGGCTGCGGACCTTGGACCACGCGCCATCGGCGCCAACGACCAGGTCAAAGGCCTGCTTGCCGTGGGGGCCAAAGTCGAGCTCGGTCTCGGTACCTCTCGGTGTGGTGGAGCTGGCAGCCGAGAGGAGCTTGTGGCCCCATTTGATGGCCTCGGCCGGTAGGTGAGAGCTCAGGAGCCTCGTGAGTGCGTGGCGGGAGATCTCTGGGCGCTCGCTCAACTCCCCCTCGTCCGTGTAGAGGATGTTGCCATCCTTGTCGGAGACCTTTTGCGTCTCGGCACAGTCGCCCGTGAGCTGGAGGAATTGGTCGTACAGCCCGCATTCCCTGAGGGCAGCGAGGCCGGATTCTTCGTGGAGATCCAGCATCCCCGAAGGCTTGGCCAGCTCTTCGTCGGTGGGCTTCTGGCGCAGCTCGAATATGGGGAATGGAATACCACGCCTGTGGAGCAGGAGACCGACGGTCAGTCCGGCGGGACCACCGCCGACAATGGCAATTCTTGGTGGAGATGGGGACATGGTAAGGTCTGTTAAAGTCGGAAAGGCAACGTAAAGAAATTGAAATTGACATCTGACAAAAGGGAATCGCCAACGTATTTTATATTCACGAAAGACCACGTGGAAGAACTCTGACCGGAATGCCGCAGCTTGAGATCGGGACCGGTCGGCGAAGAACTGCTGTGTCGGGATTTACTAAAACCCGAGGTGGGTGGATGGCACTAGATGCTCGGGCTTTGGAATCGCCAAACACAGTACCCGAGAACTCGAGATCATTCCTCATCGAGCAATTTGTAGCTAGCGGAGATTCTGACTCAGAGTGGCTGTCGTTTAATGAGGTTCCCTACACCTTCTCGGTAGTTTCCTAATGGAGCTGCTATATTTGCACGCTTTTGTCTGTGATGGAATCGCTGGACCTAAGGGGCTATTGTATTGTCACAATTATACACAAAGCACGATAATTATAGTAATAATACACGTAACTAGAGGTAGTTAGGTAGTTTGATCGAGAACACCCACCGAACACCACTTGTAAGTCCCGCGGGGCTTCACTAAACTCTCTCGGGTGTCAGCGTTCACTCACTTAAGCCATCTTACTGTAAAACGGGGTTACTTCTACAAGTAGTCCGTGGTCTCGTGGTAGCTTAGGGGTTTTTTATTTTACCTTTACTTACTTGACTAATTGGCCTCACTTATTCTTATTCCTTAGTGGAAAGGACGCCCGTGGGCATATCAATTCTGCAAAGCGTGCCTCCTAAGTCTCAATGATAGGGAAAAGCGACTCTTATATACACGTGTGTGTGCCTGGGCCCCCCTAACATCCTCTGTCGTGGGGTGTATGTCTTCCTCGTCAAACTAGCATCTATGCTTCGCTGTACAATTCTCCTTTACCGGCTGGAGAAATAACTGGACTTAGAGCATTCTCATCTAGATACTAGGCTTGGTTGCCTGGTGAAGGGAGACCCTGATGACCCTCCTCACGCCCATAGAGTCAGACCAACCACTCGCTTTGGCACCTCTAGCTGCTTCCGCAAGAATACCATACATTGGGAATCATTGACTGTCTCGACTTTAAGCCATTCCAAATGCCTATATTTTATGTGCCTTATGTACGCTTTTCGACCTCGAGCGCTGCCGTTGGCTTGATGATTTTCGCTTCGGCACACCTGCAGATTGAGATGGTGCATGGTGGCCATTCTGTGACGACCCAGTGCGCTTGTGGCCTTTCTTCCGCCTTTCGTCTGCAGACTTTGCAGACTTGACGGACAATCTGCACCTGATTCCTGGCTGCGCCGGTTGATTGGGAGGCGCCTCTGGTGATTGAACCGCCACTGGGTTTGACTGTGATGGTTGCATCCTCTCATTGTGTTGCGTGGGCTGAGGATTTCCCTGGGAAAGTGCTGTGGCCCCTGTTCGTGTCCAATCCATAGGAGTAGGTTCTGTGGAGTAAATAATTGTCGTTCCGCTTGCCTAGTGTGTAGGGGGTGAAGACATTCCAAAACGCGACCGGGCTATATTGGCATAGGAACTTTGCAATGAGGCGTGAGTTGGCTGGGGAAAGAATGCGACGAGGAGCTGACGTGCCGTGGGACGCTGATCAGCGACCTCACAAAGCATTGGTGCAATGTGAGGTTTATGCTGGTTTAGAAGTGTCTGGAGGTGTCGTTGCCACTGGCGCCACTGCGGCCATCTAACCCGCCTCTCTGCTTGGGGTGGGAGTTCCACCAGACACTCAATGTAAGTTGCACCGAGCGCGTATATGTCGACTTTTGCTGTCTGCTCACCATTCAGCCAAATCTCGGATGCCATGTACCACTCTGTACCAGCCATAGTTCTTGATGTGTCGACGACCTTTGCGATACCGAAGTCCGCCAGAAGAAACTTGTCGCCTTGGTAAAGGATGTTTTCGGGCTTGATATCTCGATGGATGATCCCGCGTGCGTGGACGTGATCGAGTGCAAGCAACATCTGGTAGAACATCCTGTCGGTCACGGCCTGCACCGCCTCTTTCCCTTGAGATCTACGTTGTTTCAGCAGCGTTTGGAGGTTCCCCTCATACACCGGCATGAAAATTTCAAGCAGCCGTCCAGTCTGCCAGCCTTGGTGGTCTAGATATGGCACAATATGATCCTAGTGCAATTATGAGCGTGTGGTAAGGACTGTCAAGACTGGGGAGCGTACATGGGATACTTTCTTCACCAAATCCACCTCTTTCTTAATTCTCCCCTTGAAGTCACTCTCCTCATATATTCGCCATTCCGGTATCACCTTGAAATGACAGACTTTGCGGGCGAGGTGGTCGCCAGTATGCAAATCAACGACCTCATCCACGGCACCTTGTCCTCCACTTCCGAGATCCCGTACACGTGCATGCCTGATCTCGTCACCTGGCTTGCGCTGGTCTGGATGCTTCCTCCGAAGATTGTAAGATCTAGCGGTGTTTGTCGATGTATCAGATTGCATGCCCAAAGCTTGGAGTCGCTCAAGAGTTACTTGGAGCGTCTTGAATTCATCGGGTATTTGGCGGATGAAGTCGAGCCTCTCGGCGGCGAATGCCGCCTCGTCTTCCTCGCTCGGTGCCCGTCGTGGTACGAGGCGAAATTTGGCTTTGCCGATTTCGAAGATGTACTCGCGATTAAGTTGCACAACACATTGCCGAGGGCTCCTCCATATCTGTTCAGCATTGTCTTCGATAATGTTGTAGAGTTGTGTATCGTCGTCCTTGGATATGTCGTGGAGAAGAAGCTCTCCCGTTGTCGAATGGAAATCGAAATAACATTGGTCAGTCTTCGAAAAGCGTTCATTTCGAAGTATCACATCGTTCGTAAAAGGCAAGCGACCAAACGTCACGAGGCGGCCGGGGACTTTCGCGGCTTGGTTGAGCCCGACCCTTAAGTAACGGTTCGAGACGTCGTTCGAGTCTAACGCGTGAGAAGGTGAGATAATTGACTGGTAAAGACTCTTGATTTCTAGCTAAATGAGTGGAAAAGAG